>CM021105.1:384290396-384363609 GCA_007115665.2 Sequoiadendron giganteum
GAGAGTGGGAGGGAGAGATGGAGAGAGGGAGAGAGATAAAGGGTTTAGGTTTTAGGGAGAGAGGGATAGGGATAGAGGGATAGAGGGATAGGGAGAGAGGGAGAGAGGGAGAGGGAGAGGGAGAGGGAGAGTGGGAAGGAAAGGGAGAGAGGGAGAGGTAGAGATGGAGATGTAGAGAGAGTGAGTGAGAGGAGAGGAGAGAGAGAGAGAGAGGAGAGAGGAGAGGGGAGGAGAGGTGAGAGGAGAGGAGATATGGAGAGGAGAGGAGTGAGAGGAGAGGAGATGAGAGGAGAGCTAGGAGGAGAGGGAGAGGGGGAGAAGGAGAGGGAGAGAGGGAGAGAGAAAGTTTTTAGGGTTGAGGGAGAGGGAAAGAGATAATATTTAAATATTTTATATACATTAGTAATATATATATATATATTTAAATATTTATAGATTAACTAAAGTATTGAAATAATATTTAAATATTATACATAATTTGGTAAGATATTATCATAAATTGTACATTATATATTACATTATAAACTATATTGTATATTATATATATTAAATTACAAGCTTTATTGCATTTTTGAAATCATATATTAAAAATTGTATAAATTTTTTAAAACTCATATCTAAAACATATCAGATATCGGATTCAAATCGGATATCCGATTTGATGACACAAGATTTAATGCCTAGGAATTAGGCTCAGGATTGCTTTGGAATTTGGTTCAAACCTTCCAATCCTAAGAAGTCAACACAAAAAACGTGTTTAACAACTTACCTTGGTTTTCCAAGCTTCGCCCATGTGGTTAACGACTTTTATTTTAGCCAAAATTGATGAAACAAAAAGGATTTTTATAGGAGATTCTCAGCTTTTTACCAATATAAATTATACTGAATTTTGAATCTAATAAATAATTATTATTCATTTTCTATTAGAATTACGACTAAAGTTCTGATTGATAGGCTGATAGAAAAACATCTATAGCTTTCAAATGGTATCACATTTTTTGAATCCAAAACATGTGTTACATCCTATGCTTGGCATACTATAGTATTTTTTTTTTTTTTAAATCATGAATTTTTGACCAAGTTAAGGTGGTCAGACATACGATTTTTTATATTTTTTTTTAAGTTGTAATAAAAAAATCATAATTAATTATTAACTTGAAAAAAATTACAAAAAAATATGCATCACATCCGGACATGAGTCTTATACTTATATCTAAAATCTTGTAAAAAAATATTATCATTTTATTATGGTTAGGGTGGTCAGACAGACACCTACTTCTTATTTTTTCCCTGAAATTTAAGTACTATTGCATTGAAATTTCAATTTTTCATCAAATAGATTTTTTTAACAAAAATTAACCTAGTAGTTTAGAAACTACATTCAATTTTCCACAGATTCTTGAAATAATATAGATAACTTATTCAAATTTTTACGTCAAGTTATCTAACTCTGATTTTTTTGATTTTTCATTGCCACTTAAGGTCCTATTTTTTACATGATGATCCTGCACATATCCATTCCTAATGTCTATATAAATGTTTGTGGATCATAAACTAACAAAAAATAGGCAGGATGTCCCCCCTAAAAATCTAACTCAATTTGTCTTTCACTTGTTGAATCCTGTGCTCCTAAATCTTCCATATCAATTGAATGAGAAGAAGGTCAATCAAGTCCAAATATTTCAACCTCCAAAGGAATCCCGAAACTCGATGAAGAGAAATCCTCATTACTTCCCTCACTATCATAGCTAGAAGAATTTGAATTAGGAACCTATTGTGAATGATCTGAATCATCAAGGTATAGTGACCCCAAGTTGGAAATGTTAAGTGTAGAGTCATTGGGACTCTCATCAAACTTAACACTTCTCTCAATGAACAACTCATGTGTAGTAGGGTGGAGTATACGATAACCCTTTACACCATCTAGGTATCCAACAAAATATAAGGTTTGGATTGAGGATCCATAGCCTTGTGTCGCTCCTTTGGAATGTGTGCCATAGCTAGAAATCAAAAAACTTTGAAATGATCAATTGATGGTTTTGTTCCTTTCCAAGCTTCAAAGGGTGTTATTCCTTTCAATGCTTTATGAGGTACCCTATTCTGAATATAACATGCATAGTTGATAGCTTCTGCCTAGAATTTTGGTGCAAGCTCTTTATGATGAATCATGTTGTTTTCCATTTCTTTTAGTGACCTATTCTGGCGTTCTGCAACTCAATTTTCTTGGGAGTGTAAGGAACTGTATGCTGCAATTCAATCCCATCTGATATGAAAAACTAATCAAAATCATTCTTTACATACTCAAGCCCATTATCTATCCTTAGAAGTTTGATTGATTTCTCAGATTGCTTTTCAACTAAGGCTTTGAAATCTTGAAAGAAATCAAAGACTCTAGATTTTTACCTAAGGAAGAAAATCCAAGTGTACCTAGAGAAATCATCAAGAAATATAAGAAAATATCTTTCCTTAGTGAAGGATGGGTGTGGAAATGGTCCTAAAACATCACTATGAACAAGTTGTAAGACTTGTGATGCCCTACATGCTTTACCTTTGTCAAAATTTTGTTCCCGATGCTTGCCTAGTGCACAACCTTCACAAAGCCCCTTAGAAAATTTAACATTTGGCAACCTTATTACCATATTTTGTTGATTGAGTTGCTTGAGATAGCGATAGTTTAAGTGGCCAAATTGCTCATGCCAAAGTTTGCTTGTCTCATTGGAATGAGTGAGAAAATATTTTGGAGGAGGACTTTGAGAAAAACTAGAAAAAGTATACAATCTTAAGTGATGATTTTATTTTCTTGTTGCTATCAAATCTTTTTTATTCAATTCCTTGATTTCAACTGCATTTGAGGAAAATTCAACTGTCATAACTTGGCCTAGATGAGTTATTTGATACACAGAAAGAAGATTATTTTATAGTGAAGGTACATTGAGAGCTTTTTGGAATGTTCCAACTTCAACTTCAATAGACCCTCTACCTTTAACCGATATTGGAGTATCATCACCTAAGGTGATTGAAGACATGCCACCTAATTCCAAAGATGAGAACTCAACTTGTGATGATCCCATACGATGAGTAGCACCTGAATCTATTATCCAAGATGGTAATGATGATAAAATAGTGACTAAAGCTTTTCCCTTTTCCTTCTCTTTTTCCTTTGATTTATCCTGATTTGATGAAGATGTGTTGAATGAATCTAGAACCCCTATGTTGTTCTTCTTGAGAAGATGAGTAAGGTGGTCTATTTGCTTCTCCATACACTGATGTTATTCATGATTAGGCTTTTTACAATAGGCACATTTAGGTAACTCTTTCTTAGATTTCTTTTGCTCAGTGTTTCCTTCATTAGCCGATAGGCTATTTGTGTGGGGAGAGCCCACCGGGATCTCCAGCAGTCTGACGTCAGTGGGAACCCCACTTTGTTTGCTTTTTATTTGATCAACGCAATAGCAAGTTCGCTTTAAATTAAAAAATAATGGACCTAAAGCCACAAGATCTTCGTAGCCTTCTGCCTACTCACACTAAAAAAATCTTTAAAAATAACGGATCTCCGCAGTCTTCTGCCCACTCCCACAAAAAGATAAATAAAAAATCAATGTTGTGAAATACTGGAAGAACCCGATCTTGTGCAGCCATTTTATTAGCAGAGAATGCAAATAAATTTTGTCCTAATGCTGTCAACCCACCAGACATATCAAAATAAAATTAAAGGGCTAATTTTCTTATGTCTTCAAACCCAACGAAAATGGAATCCGTTCTTTAAAACTATTTAATAAAAATAAAATGTATATGATAAATCTTTTTTGTATTTTAATAATTTATATAATAAATAAAATAAAAATGATTCTTTATTAATATAATAAATTTTTAATAAAAATAAAATTTATATAATAAATAAAATAACTATTTAACTAAAAATAACTTATATATACTATAAAATTAAATAAATAAAAACAAATAATAAATAAAATAAAAAATAATTTATGTAATAAATAATAATTTATATAATAAATAAAATAAAAAACTATTCTTTAAATAAAATAAATAAAATAATATAATAATATTTTAATAAAAATAAAAATTGTTTTGTGTTATGAAATCCAAACAATAAATAAATAGAAAAATGAAAAACTAAAGTTGTAGAGGAAGTTTTGTTTTTGGAATGAATTGGAGAGGAGGGTAAAGAAGTAGAGAAAGAGAGAGAGGAGGGAAAAGAAGTAGAGAGGGAAGGATAGAGAGAGAGAGAGAGGAGGGAAAATAAGTAGAGAGGGAAGGATAGAGAAAGAGAGAGAGAGGAGGGTAAAGGGACAGAGGGAGGTAGAGAGGGATAAGTGAGATAGAGATAGGGAGGGAGAGAGAGGTGGGATAGAAAGAAGTAGAGAAGGAAAGATAGAGCCAAAGAGAGTGAGAAAGAGAGGGAGGGAGGGAGAGCTAGAGAGGGATAGGGGAGATATAGAGAATTAGAGGGGGAAGGAGAGAGAGGTAGAGAGGAATAAGTGAGAGAAGGGGAGAAGTAGAGAGGGAAGGAGAGAGTGAGAGAGAAATAGGTGGGATGGAGGGAGAGACAGGTAGAGAGGGATATGTGATATAGAGAGAAATAGAGAGGGAAGGAGAGAGAAAGAGGGAGAGAGAAGGGGAGAGGGATGGAGAGGTAGGGAGGGATAAGTGAGATAGAGAAAGAGAGAGGAGGGTAAAAGAAGTAGAGAGGGAAGGATAGAGAAAGAGAGAGAAGAGGGTAAAGGAACGGAGGGAGGTAGAGAGGGATAAGTGAGATAGAGATAGGGAGGGAGAGAGAGGTGGGATAGAAAGAAGTAGAGAAGGAAAGAGAGAGCTAGAGAGAGTGAGAGAGAGGGAGGGAGGGACGGAGGTAGAGGTAGAGAGGGATAGGGGAGATATAGAGAATTAGAGGGGGAAGGAGAGAGAGGTAGAGAGGAATAAGTGAGAGAGGGAGAGAAGTAGAGAGGGAAGGAGAGAGAGAGAAATAGGTGGGATGGAGGGAGGGATAGGTAGAGAGGGATATGTGATATAGAGATAAATAGAGAGGGAAGGAGAGATCAAGAGGGAGAGAGAAGGGGGGAGGGAGGAAGGGAGAGGTAGAGAGGGATAGGTGAGATAGATCACTACTTTCTTAACATCATCCACTACTTTTCACAGTCGTAAATAATGTGGGCTCAACCTATCAGTGTAAGTATTGCAGCTTATTGAGGTGCAAGTGCTAGTTTTTATAATCTTTAATATCATCTTTGTTGTGTTTTTTCTAATCCTTGTCCATTTGATTTTGTTGTTTCTTTCCCTTAGAAGATTGATCTTTCTCATTTCTTGCAATGAGTGCTTGACATTTTCTAGTCTTCACATTTCCCATTTGTATTAACTTATCTTGCTCCCTTGTTAGATCAACAATGAAGTTATCGAGAGAGGTCATAGTCCATGAAGTTCCAAGAGCTCTCTTTATAGAGTAGAGAGTAGATACAAAAATAGAGTATTCAGGACCTAACTTAGACAAAATTGATAATATTAACTAGTTATCTTTCTTATCAATAGCACATTCTTTAAGTTGCAACCTTAAGAACATGAACCTAGTAAAAAAGTCTTGAAGAGAAGTAAAGTTTCTTGGACTTAATGCTATGAGCTCATTTTCTAGCTCATGACCCCTAAATTCATCTCTCTTACCAAATAGCTTATCAAGACCTTCCCAAATTTCATTGGGTGTTTTGAAGGAATGAATATGAAATAGTAATTCAGGTGATACATTAAGACATAAGAAGCCAAAATCGTGATCTCTTTTATTAAACCATTTTTCCTTATCCTTAGCAGTAGTAGGTTCTTTTTTGAGATTCATTACTATCTTGAACAAGCCTCTATTCATGAGTGAAATTGACATTTGTATTTTCCAATCATGATAATTAAAAGGTGTTAAGGGTTGAATAGTGACATTAGAATCCATCTTGCCTTAGTTTCTTTGTAGAGTGCGAAAAGAAAGAAAAAGAAGTGTTTTGAAAATGAGACACAACAACACTAGACCCCCTTTGATTATTTTGATCCCCCCCCCCCGAATTTGGCACTTTACAAGTTAGTGTGTTTTACAATGAGAAATTACAAGGGTTTGTATTAAAAATAAAATGCTTAAACTTCTTCCTTTTAAAATGGCTTAGTGCGTATAAAATAAAAATATTTAATATTTTTATATGCCTTATTACAAAATATAGGAAGAATAACCAACTCAAAAAAAAATATTTAAAAGAAAAGAAAAAATATATATTTGAAGGTTTTTGAGGAATCTAATTAATAAGAAACTAAGATAGCCAGACCTATGCTTAAAAAGGGCACCATTGAGTAGGGCCAAGAAATCTTCCTACAACCAATTCTTCCTATGGATTCATAGCCAAATTTGTGCTTATGAGGGCTGACAGGGAGCAGTGTAGTTGAATGATTGGAAGCTTTAGACTCTGTGCACACACCTTGGATAGACCTTGAGCACAATGACTGCAGATTTGGGCATCCAAGCAGCTACCAGGGAGTAGCCTATTTTGTGTTGGTCTTTTGGATGTCCAAGCAGTGAGGTGTTGGTCGCTTCTTGAATTTGTTGCATATACTCCCCCTCCCTCTAAGCTTTGCATGAGTGTACAACAGTAAGATTCCTAAGTATGGTAGTCATGGTTCTTTCCAATGTCTAGGCTAATTTTTTACTTGGGCGCACGTATTGTTGCTTTGTCTCTTAATTTTAAGATGCCCCAACAAAGGGCACTCCAAAATGGGTGGTCAGATCTACTAAATATGCCTTTCCCACTCTAGTTTTTCCTATGAGAGAGATATTATGCAAGAAAAAAATACAATATCCAAACCATTTGTTCACCTACATAGCTTGTTGGAGCCCTCAACTGCTCTAATACCATGAAGAATCTTGCAAGAAAAAAGAATTAACAACAAACACTAATGATTTTGGAATTTAATGAATGTATTTAGATTGTCTTTACAATGAGCTTAAACCCTCACAATGATTGATGAGGATGAGATAATTAAGGCCAAAAATGAAGGAGAAGACTAAAAGAGTAAGAGAGAACTCATGCCACAGATTGAGGAGAGGACTCCTCAATTCAAGGGATGACTCCAACACCTAACTAGGCTTAAGTTAGCCTAGAGTAGAAGAATACACTAAAAAATATAATAGTGTGAAGATGAATAAAACTAAAGTATAACCTAGGGCTCCAAAATGTTGTGAAATTCCACAAAGTAGTTATCTCTTCCTAACAACAATAGAGATTCATGACAGGAGGTTGGCAATTAGCGTGAAGGGTTTGTATGCATGGGACAACCCTCATTTGGAGCTTGTACCATTAGTTACATTCAGGCATTGAATTTTTTCGAACGAAAGGGTGACTCCTCTCTGGCACCTTTTACCCAAACTCAAAACCCTAGGCCTCATTTTTCTATGGAGGCTGGGAGAAATGTGGCTTTGGATGGGCTCTATAATGGATCTATTTTAGGCATGAATTCAAATCTACCTTCCCCACCTTCTTTCAAGGCTATTGCCAGTGTTGGTGGAGCCTTGAATTTTCATCCTAATGATGTTATTCCAAATATATTCTTGAATGGAAACATTTCACAAAAGGGGAGACTTTCTCAAGGATCATGCAAGGTGATCCCACAATATTGGTTTACAATTTTTGGCCAAATTGGACATTGAACTGAATTTATTTAACTAAATATTTACTTTTGGGCACCTATGATAGCTAAACCATGAAGAATTTGAAGATGATGAAAACTAGTGATTTGTGACATTTATCTATAGATTCTAAATTATTTAAAAAAAAAAAAAATTGAATCAGATTGCATTTCTTTTTCCATCTCCTTTGAAAACTATTTTTTATTAGTAAACACCATTTTTAAGGAGTGATGCTTACCATATGCAACATTATTTTTTTCTATGAAGGATAAAATTCTTTTTTTTTTCAAACTTAGATTTGTAACTATGATATCTAACAAGTTAATTTGGTTTCATAGTGTTTTATTGAATATTTTTTCCTTAATCAAGTTTTGAATTCAAACTAGTTACAATTCAGACATAGGCAGACCATATTCAACATAAAAGTTTTTGTATGTATCAAAATTATTATTTTCATACTAGATCAAGGACATCAATACCTAGCCTAAACATATTTTTCAAAATTTTATTTTGATAATATACTTTTTTCCACATGTGCAGAACAAAGAGCTTGATTTTTGGTGAAAATCTTATGTTTAATGAAACTAAAAAAACAAATACATAATAAAACCAAAACAATTAAATTTATATTCGATGGATAGATTGTTCCAAGGACTACCATCATCTAGTTGGGTATGTGAAGTCTCCTCCATTTTCATCCTCAACTTGAGTCCTCAACTCGAGCTTCAAAGGGAATTTTTTTCTAGAAATTTGGTGCAAGAGGGGGAGAAGGGGGAAAAAGTGGGGGTTCACTTGAACCCCCCTTCGAGAAAACCCCCCTTGAATTTTTGAATGAAGGGGGATTCACTCGAAGGGGGGTTCGAGTGAACCCCGATTTTTTCAAATTTTTCATTTATTTTTAATTTGGGAAACGTGCAAAATGTGGGACCCATCATTTAAGAGGGTTCGCTCGAAGGGGGGTTCAAGCGAACCCCCTTCTGGTTTACGTGGACCCTAAGTTTGTTCAAACCCTCCAAAACCAAAAAAAATCTTCATGGGGGAATTTTTGTAATTTTCCTTCCTCAATGGAATTGTAAACCAATTTTGTGGGATCACCCTACACTCATTTGCAGATTCACCAAATTGTGGCTAAAACTGTGTGATCTATGTGCATAGATCTATAAGAGCTAGACAAAGGGCTTAGAGGAAGAAGTAAGCATCTACCCTTATGCTAAGGTCTCTTTAATCCTATATTTTTAATATTTTAAATAAAAAAGAAAGGTGTTTGAGCATCTTTTGTGGTTCCTTAATGGAATTTTTTTATGTTTGAAGATGTGGTTTCCATCATTTAATCCTCAGTAAAAGTCTTTCTCCTCTGTGGGTGCATCTACCATACCTGTCCATACAATTGTATGAGCTTGAATGCTTGAAATCCATTGGAAATGGTCTCAAGGGAATTATTAGTCCTCCTCAAAAGAAATAATAAATTATGCAAGCTCAACATGTGCCTGAATATATGTTAAAATGCAACTCTCCATTGGTCTACCAATAAAACATGATCTGAAAGTGGGTAATAGTTCACTTTTAGGTAGCTAGTAGACTATGAGAAAATATATTTTAGGTGTAGAAAATGTTGTAGATTATAGCATGTGTAATATATCAATAATAATAGATTATGAGATAATTATAGAGAGAAATGGTGAAATAATTTATTTATCTTATAAAATAATTATAACATCTTAGAATATATAGAAAAATTAAAAATGACTATTAGAACCCTTTGGCAATGCTTATCATTTTATTTTAAAGAGGAAAGGATGAAATTAAAAAGAGAAAACCTTTGGAAAAAATTTATGTTAACATGGGAATCAATGGTAAATAAATTTGGTAAGTCATGTCATCATTACTTTGTGGGTAAGTGCACTGAGTTGTGACACAAAAATGGTGCCAAATTGCAAAAAAAATCCATAAAAGGATATATTGTGCATGCCAAATTTAGAGGGCACAAAATTTGGCACTCTCCAAATGGCTTGACCATTAGGTGAGTACCAAATTTATTTCTCACCGAATCGAAAATCATGATAAGAAAACACAGAAAAAATGTCATTTTCTACCTTGCAACCTATAACTTCATTTGGCATTTTTGAGCTCTACAACTCACGCTCACCAAAAATTCTTCATTTCTTGCACTCTCTACTTCTGATTCTTCATGAGGATGGTGCCAAAACATTGTAGAGGTGGAAGAGGTATGTATTTGTGTTGTTTTAGTTTCAAATTTGAATAAAATTGTAGATTGAAATAGGTTTTTTTATTTAACTTTATTTTAATTTCTAAGAAATCAATTTCCACCTCTAAATATTGATACTTCACAATCACCTCCTCACAAAAACCCTCCTTGAAACAAATAAAATAGGTTGTTCTCTCTTTTAGGAGATGGAAATACGGTTCCTCCACCAATTTTCCTCAAGTTTCATTAAAGGATGCCCTAGATATCTCAATCTAAGGATGGAATTAGGAAAAGAGATCTACAATAGGGTGTCCTAGGGGTGTGATTAAAGAAAAAAATGGGTTCACCACCAACGAAAGTCTTGGAAAGAAGGAAATTTGGATGATATGAAAATTTAACTATGTTGACCTAAGATATGAAACTAAAAAATCAAAATAATGAATTTCAAAAGGACAGAGGGGTGCCTAGAAAATTGAAGATGCTTGAAATAAGTTACACACTCTCAAAAATCTAACTTTTATGCACACTAGGATTCATATGCTAGTAGGGATGATTTAGTCCCAGTTTAGGATTTCGGGGCGAAACTTAAATTTGTAACTGTTGAACCAGGATATTTAGAAAATACTTGAAATCTGCTATACTAGGACTCATATGCCACAATTATCGATTTAGTCCTAGTATTAGGGTTGATCTGAAATTCTAGAATAATCTAGTGATCTTCTATAAATTCTCTCCCTTATGATCTTTGAGTTTGAAACACTAAATTAGGGACTGTAGCTGACTTTTCGTGATCTTCCAATGTAGATGACAACTTTGAAAACTTTGCAACTTTCTCTAATCTTTCTCTTCAATGGATCTTCAACCTAAATAACCTTGATCTAAAATCACACATCAAGGAGAGGGGAAAATTTTATTTTGTTAATGGATAGGGGTTTTCCTTGGTCAAACCCCATTTTGGTAATCAAACCTTGAAATGAAATCAAATAGAATGAAGGAATGATGAATGAACAAAGATGCAATGTTGCAACTCACCAAACCCTTGAAAGAAAGGCTCCAATATTGTATGTAATGACTAGCAAGAATGTAGATATTGAATCTTGATTTTATGTTATAGATATTGAATTGAACACTTAATTGAATCATAAGAACCTACATCACAAATGTTAGCTCAAAAAACAAACATGATACATGATGACTTTGACATGATACTTGAATCTTGAAAGTTTCTCCAAAATTCTTGATAATCACTCGTGAATGATTTTGAATTCTCTTGATCACAAATTTTCTATAAAATTTGATCTCAAAAAGGGTTAGCTCTTGTTAGAAGAAATTATGTAAAATAGCCTTGTATTTAGACTTGTTTATGCCAAATTTATCAAAATTACAACACTATAAGATGATATCAAATCTAGGAGAATAAAATCCCACCAAGAATTTGAATTCAAAATAGGTCCAGGCTAAGTGGGAGTCACACACCAGTTGGGGTGTATGAGTCCCAGTAGGCTAAGCTTGGGACACAAATTTCAAGAAATGTTAAGTTCTACGTCAAAATAAAATTTAGGTGGGACCCATATGCCCAAGGTGGTGTGTGAGTCCTAGATCACTAAATATGGGCCATACAAACCAAAAAAATTAAGTTACTATTGGTTATTTGATGTCTATTATGATTATCCTCGAAAAGATGCATTAAAAAGGGCTTGTGGATTCAAAATAGGATGAAATAAGGCATAAAGAAGCCCAATTTTAGCAAGGAGGGCCTAAACAAGTGTGAAAATTTAAAGGGATACATTTTTTTACACTACATTTAGCCCCCACTTTAGTGAGAGGGGGAACTTGCTTCAAACTCACACTAAAGCAGAAAAACTCACATCAAGAGGGGTCCAAGTGTCCCAAAGCTAGTAAGATAGGACAACAACAATCAAGAGGGATGATCAAGCCCCCAGGATCATAATCTTATGGAAAACTAACATAAGCACAAGAGAACACACATTTGAATGATATATGAAGCAAGAAAAAGGCACAAACATACAGTTCCAAAGACATAAAGAAGAAAGAAAAAGAAAAAGAAAAAAGGGATGGATCAAGCTTTGATCGTTTGTCCTACAAGTTGTGGATTAGATCTAGGTAGTTTGTCCAAAAACGTTTACAACTGGAACTTGATGTCCACTATGCAAACAAAATTCACACTCACAAGTGCTAGTGGAACCTCAAACCGTCCACTAGGTGAGCCCCCAGTGAGATAGATATGCACATAGTCGATATGTGCTCACATAGAAAAGCAAGAGGCTATGGGAAATTCATGCCTAAATTCTGCTCCCATACATATAACCATATCAAATCTATGCCTCCTGATAAATTTGATAAGGCACCACACATCACGAATAGTAGGATCCATGAAGCAAGAAAAACTTTGTATGCTTGACACCCATAAATGAACAAGATGGCTCCATAGGTAAGAAAAGCTTGTTATGCAAGGTGACCATATAATAGATGTTATCAATACAAAATAGTGTAAGGTACATTGAAACGAGTTTTACTTAGTTCCTGTAAGGTCTTAACTTAGGGAACATTGTGCCTAATGTCTCCAAGAGAGGACCAATCGAAGAATAAAAGATTCATAACATAGGGAATGTAGTGTGTCACATCAAACCACTAAGAGGAATATAATATGCTAAGAGAGATCACACTCTTGAGGGACATTACACCCAATATAACCACAAATTGAAAGACATGTTGCATGAAGTAAGAAGACTACACAATGAAACAAGAGTGAAAAAATGATAATGCGAATGTATGCCCCACTTCAAAGAAATTACTAAACACCATGTTGTGAGAAATTACTTTAAAGTAGAAAATGATAAATACCAACAATAATGAGGACATGAGAGCTCATTTGGAAATCCCTACGCCAAGTCATATGTTTCCAAATGAAGCTACATCATGAAAAGGGGTTGCCCCAAAAATGAAATCCCAAAAATAACACATAAGGGATCTATGGATACAGGATCAGTATGTCTTTGCTACAATTTTTTAAAGAGCTCAGAAACATCATCATTCCCTAAATACTCGTGGAATGGGAAGAATGACACAAAGAGGGAAAAATAAAAGAAAATATTTTGGGTCGACATGGAAGAGAACTAAATGTCTTGATGCCTTGCATCATCCCTAAAAGGAAAACACAAAATAAATGAAAAAATGTAAAAGAAAATATTTTGGGTCAACATGGAAGAAACCTAAATCTCTCAATGCCTTGCATCATCCCCCAAAAGGAAAAAATGAGACAAATGAAAAGATAAAATTTTACAACATAGAGAAGAATGTAGGTACACATAGAGGAATGTTACAAAGAGAGAGGTGTAATAAAAAAAAATAGTATAGGGGATCATATTATGCACATGCAATCACACACATAACATGAAAAAGAAAACAAAGACTAGACTAGTAAGGCACATGCGAGTCCACCTATTAGCAAGTCATTCGCAACCCAATATTGTTCATTGTATACATAAGGTGGACAACTAGCCAATGGGACAACATCAAGTGAGGTACTAGGAAAAGGATATATAATTATTTCCCCCACTATGTGCAAGACAAGAATGAGTCGAGGTAGGTGATGAGAAGGAGATCTCCTTGCATTTTGAAATTATTTGCAATGAATGTAAAGCATGTAATAGTGATAATTTTATGATCCTACAACTATTATATGGAAATTAGTGAAAAGACCTACTTTAAAAGACTATTTCTAACATATCAAGTTTCTCAAGAATTCTTCTTAAAGTATGACATTCATCAGTGAGATTCCCAAGAGTCCTATGATATGCACAATAATTTTTATTTTTAGGTTTGTTGGTACTAGTAGGAGGTGGCACTGTAATCCAACCTCTGTTAATAAGTTCTTCCAATTTCTATTTTATTTGTGTTATATTTGTAGGAATGGTAAGTCTTTAAATTTGTAAAGCTTTAATTTCTTGCTAAATTCACCAATTTATTGAGTTAGATGTTGAGAAGTAGGATCTAAGTTAATCCTATCATCCCTATCATCATTATGAGGCTTTGGTTATTCTTTAGGAAGGAGGATATTTATATCAAGAGAAGGATCTTGATATCCTAACCCTTTGGTGTCTATAGTTGATATTTTATCTAGGAGTTGATGAATTTCATGCTCACTTGTTGTATCACATCCTTGTTTTCTTAAGATTGTAAATCCTTTTCCATATATTTTTTCTAGGTTGATAGGAGTGTTGGTCACATTGTTAACATAATATTGTTGATTTTTTTCTTGGTTAGAGGTGCTAGGATCACCTATTTTAGCGAGCTTAAGTTCAATTTGTGTCTCTATTTTAGGATGTAAAAGTCCGAACATGTCAAGTTGTGTTGGTTGTTTCATAGAAGGGTAAAAGGATGCATTAGTCTCAAGGTTGTTAAGGGAATCATTAATGAAGTTGTTCATGTTGTCATCATCTTCTCCAATGATTTAAAAATCATGAGGACATGCATTAGGAGTTAATTGAGCATGAGTGAGTTAAATTTCATTAGGGTCATTTCCAAAGGCACAACTTGACACATCCACTAATGATTTCAAAGACATCCAAGGCTTACCAAAGCACATAACCATGATGAAATATAATGTAATATAACCTATATTTAAATATGTAAATTCAATCTTGAAATTATGCAATGCATGAAATGAATCGAATGAAGCTAGGTCTAATGAAATGAACAAAACAAAAACTCTGTAAACTAATACAGAGATCTAACAAAAACAAACAAAAGCACAAAAACAAGGTTTTTAATGTTGTAAAATATAGTTTTAGGTCTAACATGGGACTAAATTTCATAGAGGGGCATATGAACCCCAATCAAGGTTTTTCAGGGGTTCAACTATTGAAAAATAGTCAACACATAATACCTTGAAATCAAGTAAAACCACCTATACTAGAACTAAATAACCCAGAGGGGTGTATGAGTCCTAGATTAGGGTTCTTACCCTAATTTTAGCAAATTCTAGGTGAATGTGAGGTTTTATAGTTTGAATGATGTATATACTATGTTCAATTATAGATTTCAAACGAAATTCAATGATGCAAGATGCAATAATGCAAGATTTAGAAACCCTAGATGTGAATTAACTGATGTAAAACCTAATGAAAATTTAATGTAAGATAGATTTAGGACTATGATTCACTCCAAATCAGAAAATAAAGTGTTCTAAAGGTTAGTTTCACCAAAATGAAATCAAGAAAATAGGTGTGTTCTCTCTTTTAGGAGATGGAACTAAAGGGTGATTAGGGTTCCTCTACCAATTTTCCTCAAGTTTCATTAAAAGAAGCCCTAGAGATCTCAATCTAAGGATGAAACTAAGAATAGAGATTTGTAATATGGTTTCATACTTAGGTGTGATTAAAAAAAAAAAATGGGTTCACAACCAAGGAAAGGCTTGGAAAGAAAGAAATATGAATGATGTGCAAAGTTAACTATGCAACCTAAGATATGAAACTAAAAATCAGAAAAATAGATTAAGAAAGGACATAGGAGCACCTGGAAAACTGAATATTCTTGAAATAAGGTATGAACTCTCAAAAATATGAATTTTGATGCACACTGGTACTCATACGCCAATAGAGGCGATTTAGTCCCAATTTTGGGTTTCGAGCCGAAATCAAAATTTACAACTATTGAACCAAGATCTACAAAAAATGTTTGAAATCTGGTATATTGGGACTCATACACCACAAGTGGTGATTTAATCCCAGTATTAGGGTTGATCTAAAATTTTAGAATCCTCTAGGGATCTTCTATAGCTTCTCTCCCTTCTGATCTTTGAGTTTGAAACACTGAATTAGGGCATGTAGATAATTTTTTGTGATCTTGCAATGTAGATTACAACTTTGACAACTTTGAAACTTTCTCCAATATTTCTCTTCAATGGATCTTCAACCTAAATCACCTAGATCTATATTCACACATCAAAGAGAGGGAAAATTTTAGATTTTTTAGTGAATAGGGGTTTTCCTTGGTCAAACCTCATTTTGGTAATCAAACCTTGAAACGAAATCAAATAGAATGAATGAATGATGAATGAAAAAATATGCATTGTTGCAACTCACCAAACCCTTGAAACAAAGGTTGAAATATTGTATGTAATGGATAGCATGAATGTAGATCTTGACTCTTGATTGTATGTTATAGATCTTGACTTGAATCCTTACTTCAATCATGAGAACCTACATCACAAATGTTAGCTCAGAAAAAAACATGATGCATGATTACTTTAAACCTTGAAAGTAGCTCCAAACTACTTGATAGTCACTCTTGAATGCTCTTGATCACAAATTTTCTATAATGCTTGATCTAAAAAAGTGTTAGCTCTTGTTGGGATAAATTATGTGAAATAACTTTGCATTTATACTTGTTTATGCCAAACTTCCCAAAATTACAACACTACAAGTATAATTGAGCATGAAAACATAGAGATGACCAAAAAAAACATAATTGAGCATGAAAAAATTAATTAATTACTTCTTAAATACATATGTGATTACTATATTTGCTAGGTCGGTCTTAAAGCACAAATAACCAACATATTAGTGCATTGGATCTCCTAGATCGCATACTAGTGAATGCTCATAAGTGGACTTCTCAAATAAGGTGATACAAAAATAAACAAACCTTCCTCAGAGATTCACAACTCAAAATATTAGTCTGGTGAGGTATTCAGATCGACTTTTATGCCTATAATCAGATGACATGTTCTTCACTCTATTATGCCGGTGTAAACCAAAAATATACTATAGATCGTATGCATGAATTAGTCTACCATCAATGACAACACTTACAAGCCATATTTCCAAAAATATCTTCCTTTCGCATTGATGGAAACATAGTGAAAAATGACTAACTGTCAGAATCATTATAAGTGCGCTGCCAAACTGCTCTCTCTCCCTATGCTTCAAAAAGATTTCAAAACATAGATCCCCTTAAGATTGATGAGACATTTTTCATTGCACTCTCTCCCCCTTTGACATCAGTGACAAAGCATAGAAACCATATGCCAAAAAGAAAAAATATGTGTTCAAAATCTCCAAAAATCAGAATATATATATTGACAATTCTCCCCCTTAGACCAAAACTTCAAAAATTTGAAAACAATTGACTGCTACTTTAGAAAATTATCTTATGATTTTTCTTCATTTTTGGAAGGAATTTCTTCCAAGCATCTATTGTGATCCCAATGATAATGATCAAACTATTTTTCTTGGATGTTTTGTTGACAATTTCAATTAAAGATTAAAGAATTGTAATTGCTTCTTCCAGTTTAGTATCTCCACCATCTAATCCAATCTGAATTTGGTTAGATCCTTCACCTTCCAAAAATTATCAACAAATGTGTTCTTGGTGAATTGAACTTTGGTGTCTTCATAGTGTAGCTCTCAAATTATTTTCCTTATGGTGCCATCTTGATCCTGAAACATGTCAAAGATTTTTCCAATTCCATTCAACTCTGTTTCAATCTGTTCCAATTTCTCTTTGTATTTACCAATAGTATGAGGCCAAAAAATGTAATAACTTTAGATGTTATTAGCTGAATTTATGCATTGCCTCAACTCATTCATTTTTATTTTCAATTTGGTAAGTGATAGTCTAAATTGATCCTTCAAATGAGAGATAACTTCACCTTCTTCTTTGTCTTTATCCTCAGAGTGCTAGATGGAGGGCTTCTCAATAGACTCCATTTTATGTTGTTAATCTTACTCTGATTTAATTTAGATACAGAGTCTCGGTCTTTGTAACTTTCTCTTATTGTAAACAAGTTTTCATCATTAGTTCAAGTTATTGTGTAGCCCAAGCTCTGTAATATATTTCTTTTGGGATCACTAATATTAGAGATTGATTTTCCATTTGAAGATATGATTTTAAATTTCATTAGTTAGAGAAAATTACGTGTCTATTTTGTTTGTTGTTTGAGAAAATAAATTCCACCTTTGGTACCCTACAAGAGTCTTTATTTTGAATAAATTTCCCTCTCTCCATCTAGTTTAAGTGTAGGCCGCCCGCACAAAAATGGAGTTGTCCAGTAAAATATTGTTCACATTAAAACATATCATAAGTCTTTTAGTTGTTTATGTCCTTGTATAGTTGGTAGGCTAAAAGAAAACGTGGATGCCAGAGCTTTTTTAAATATATATATATATATATCTGACTAATCTAGAGTCCCTGATAGAGTTCTACCATTGCTATCAACATTCTTTGGAAGAGGACACAAGTTGGAGTGTGTATTATCTAACCTATCCATAGCTCCCATTCGAACTTACACATGGAAAATGATAGCAAAAGTTGTGGAATTTTGTTCTACACTTGCCAATAGAATTTTCTCGAAAGGGTCTACAACCTTTTCAACAAATCTATTATGCAAATATCTTGTAATCATCAAAAAAATTCTTTCAGGCATTCTGTCAAAGATTTCTCGCGCCCTCTTTATGCTTCCATTTTGGCGTTGGCTTTACACTGCCAATAGCATTTTCTTGAAATTTTCTTATGCCTTTGTCATCTGTGCAAAACTTGCGACCAATGCATTAGATGATGTTTCTCAACGCATATCTATCAAATAACTCATTGCACCTTGTATGCAGTTCATGCATAATTATTTCAAAGCTCTTGATCATTGGTGTTGGCTTCACTCGCACGCCAAATGAAAACAAACTTATTTCATATGGGCCCACATTTTAGTGAGAAAGATAGGTTTGAATAATAATGCGTATCTCTGTTCATGATTTATCATTGTTAGTATCCATCATGCGTATCAAGGAGGCACCATTTCTGACTACATAGAATACATAATGCTTGAGATTATGACAATTGAATTGTGTAGTGTAATTATTAAGATCTTTGGCATAATTTTCAATTTAATAAATGTTGTCTAACACCCTCATCCAATCTTTATCTTCAGGAAGCCACATGCCAAAATTGGAGAAGTGAAAGTTCAACAAACAAGGAGGGGGTTTCCTTAAATGCCACATTCAATGATTTTTTTTTAGGGCTTCCGAATGGGAATATAGTGCTAATCAAATGGTTTAGAGATTGATTGATTATGTTGTTAGATATGCCATAGAATTATCTTTGTTTTACTATCATTTGCATACGAACTAATTTAAAACCAATGAATGCAGATATAAAACCATGTCTGCCAATAGCATTAACTTAAAAGTTTCTAAACAGATTTTCCAAATCGAATTTACACCTGCCAACTACATTAGCTTGAGATATTTTAAACAAAGAGCACATTTACTCATTATTTCAGCGTTACACATGCCAATCATATTAATTTTAAAGGTTTTAAGAACTTTCTGGGGTTGGTCAAAAGTTGTGCAATTCAACTATACACCTGTCAATTGCATTATGCTTGAAAAGTTCTAAATATTTTTTAATTGAATTCATGTTGCAGTCCATAAAACTGCATCTTTGAGGCCTTCTGTCAATTAGTTCACGTGCCTTTACTATGCTGCTCCATTTAAAAAAAAAAATGCTTTTATTATGCGTTGATGGATGTCCCTTCATTATTACTAGATACCTAACATGGTGCAAGGTATTATAGTACAAGCTAGTTTTTTCATTTATTGTGCCTATACGCTTTGCATTAAGACATCGATTGAATCTAGCAACCCAGTCATGCCAATCCCATCACACCATGAGTTTGAAGAGGCCTTCTAAATAATCCAATGTTTGTTACCTAGATGGTTATCTGCTTCCAATCGACATTTAATACTAGTGAGAGTTTTTGGACAATCTACAGAGCAATGTGATGTTCTTGATGGAGGACATTGAAAGACATATATAGCTGGTACGACTACAACATTCGAGGCACAGTGACTGATCAACATGTTAATAAAATGCATTCACTGGTAGCGTACTGACTTCCTGTCATATTTCATACTATTTATCACACTAGTATGTACCAGTGCATTCCATACCCATATAGCTATAGAAAATACAATTCGAGTCGATAGTCAACCAAGGAGGGCAAGGGGGCTATGGAGGTGCTAAATTTTGCTAAAATATTTGGTGCCAATGACGTTGTCTAAATCTATGAGAATATTGCACAAACAAGGAATGTTTTGCTTGAACACTACTCCCATTCGCAAGAATTTGCATAGATGACATATTCACTGAAGAAACAAAATGAGTTTTTGTTTCTGATGATATAAATCTATCATGAATGCCTTAGAAGAATATTGGGATTATAGTGAGTCGAGCCAGGCTGGATTTTTTGACAAACAACATTGACTTCACCATAGGAGAAACCAAGCGCACTCTACAACTGAGGGAAGTATATTTAATTTATGTCCTTTATTAAGCTTCTTAAATTTGGGTGTTTCTTTTGTCACTATGGTTATCAAAATCTGCAAATGGTTGTATGACTCTAACACACACATTATTAGCATGATTAAAATTTTAGACCCAAGCACACATCCAATATCCTTATGAAATAATACCTCATGCTTCAAAATGCAAACAAATGACAAAACTGATCAAAGCATATAAAAAATAAATGAAGTATACCTATTCCATGGTGGATTGGTGCTACTCTTTGTGTAGAAGGTATCCCTTCCCCAATGCTTTGACAAGCTAAATGATGAAGATATAATGCTTTGATAATGGACAAAATTAGCTCTTAATATGAAGAGAGTAACTTTGTATGAGGTTGTGGATGCAAATGATGAAATAAGGCCTTGGATTTATAGAAGGGTTTGAGGAGAGAAGTAGAAAAGTGGAGAAATGTGGGACTAATCCTCAACCAATAGGAAGAAGGTCCATGTCACCATGTGAATAGGCCAAGGTTGTGCAATTTTTGGTCAATGTGTCAATAAATGACATTAGATGGCCTCTTCAAAATTCAAATTTGACTTGTTGGAGGGAGAAGAAGGGGTCTTAAATGCCAAGTGGGGGACATGGAAGAGGGGAGTTAATGCTATGTTGGAAGGGATAAGTCATTTGAGAGGGAAATTAAAATTGGAGAAATATTCCCTATTATTCCATGTTGAGGGAAATTAGAAGATTTAATAAATCAATTAAATGATTTATTTGTGTAAGTGGGAAAATCTAGAGGATGGGAAATGGGTTAGGCTTAGTTTTAATCATGGATTTAAATAATTATGCTGATGATTAGGTGATGTGACATTTGATTTAAATCAAATGAGAATAAAATGAATATTTAGAGATTTAATTAAATGGAGGAACCTTAGGAGATTAATTAAATAATTTGATTTATTTAATTGATAGAAGAAAAAGATTAATGTATGATGTTAGTTTTGCATGTCTACATTTTTCCCCTCTTTGAAGAAATGTACTCATTCCATTGATTCAAAGAATGATTCTACCGACATCGAAATTAAAAAAAAAAACCTGCTTTTTTCGGATGCCCCGTCGGAAATAAGTATGTTAGTACATTGCCCCTCGAGAGATTGAGCGAAATATTCGATTTGAGGTCGATCTAATGAAAAATACGTTCAAAATGGATGTATGGATGGTTAGACTATATGATTTATATGATAATGATGATGTAAATGAGATTTTTTTAAGATGCTTAGAATAAAAAATCTATATTATCCTAAAAAACTTAGTTTATCATGCAAATGAGATGTTTAGAAGGTGCTTAGAATAACAAATCTATATTATTTTAAACATCTTAAATGATTATGCAATGCATGTGAGATGGATGAGATGGATGATGTTGTCTTATGATGACATGACATGATTATGTAGGATGCAAGATGGATGCATTGTTAGCACAAAAGAGGATAGAAGAATGAGAGGGATCAAACCTTAAATCCAAGAAGATGCAAAATACCAGCAAGTCAATTAGTCGTTCAGACTTGATGACTGATGTTGATGTATTTCTTATCTAGGGATGGGAGAAATAAAGAGCATACCCTTCTTTATGTTTGATAACACACATAGGTACAATGCATCAAGGTATAAAGAACCAGGATGGCATTGCGCCTAGTGTGATGAAATTTGACTTGACAATCAAATAGGAGTATTCCTGCTCACACCTAGCATACAAAACTTTATTCGGTTCATGTAGTTCAGATATTCTGGACATCTCAGACCAAAACATAAAAAAGAAAGCCTTCTTATGTGGTCAAAAAGACACCTAAATAATCCTCCCTACAAAAAAACCAAAGCATGTATGACAAAGTTATTTTACAAGAATATCCAACAAGAAAAAAACATAAAGACATAATGATCATTGCCCCATTCCTTTTTCTCTAAATATTTCTATTTACACATCATCAAGAGGTCCTTGGAATAAGCACAATAAGATAAGTCAAAAAGACAAAGATAAAGTAAACAAACAAGCTAATGTTCTTCATACCGCTAGACAAGACTAAACTACGGTGATACCTGATGTTGATATCCATCGTCGGAAGGTCACATTCCTAGGACACATTATGATCAAGGTTTTGATGAGATTTATTGGATGATAAGCTATTGATACTTTGAGTTGACCAACTTGTTGACTTATGGATCTAGACTTGAGACTTTTGATGATTAGGTTCACACTTTTGGACCTGCTAGACTTTCTTTTGATTTCCTTACCAAAGGATGAAGGTGACAATGATTTATTATGAACAAAATTTATTCTGGGTGAAAGCGAGATGAGACAGGTGCACCATTTTAGGTTTTTTTCAAATATTTGGATGTTTTTGATGTTTTGAAAATGTTTTGAGGTTTTTTTTGGAATTTTGAGATGTTTTACAAATGTTTTTGGTATTTTCGAGATTTGTGATCAAGAGACTAACTTAAAGACCTATCCTAGGGGTCTCAGGAGTTGTTCCATAGATTAGCCTTGCCTACATTATTCTCGTAGAGAACACCTAGTTCAACTGACAACAAACTTGATTAATGATGAGATAGATGGGAAAACAGATTTCCATTGCAACAAATGCCTAAAGGACTGACCTAGGGTGTGAAATAGATGGGCAAACGGATTTCTATCATGACAAACACCTAAAAGATTGACCTAAAATGTCTTAGGGGATGATCAAAGATCATCATTGCCTACGTTCAAGCTCAGAGACAATGTAGTTTGGTTGATGACTCGATTTCTTGGATTTTGACATGTTTTGGATTTTGAATGATTTGGATGTTTTTGGATTTTTGATGTTTAAGGAAGGTCACAAGAATATACACGAATCTGATCTAATGTAGGTACAGGAACATTCCCCCAACGTAATAAAATAGACAACTTTGATAAAGGTAGGATAAACTGACCTTAGGAATATGCCAAGTATTACTAAGGTGGAACATGATACAAGCACAAGATCAAGCTATGGTACGGTTTTGAATGGATGATGGAAGGCTAAATGGAAGGTTTTGGAGAAGTGAGTGCATGGAATAGCCCGTGAAGATCCTAGTGGATGGAGAGTTCTTTATTTACGTTTAGGGATTGTTTGCTAGGTTTTCACCAAGGTACTTGTCCAGAGCATCACCGAAATGGTTTTCACTAGAGGTCAATTTTTTTCTCTACTATTTTCAATCCTTTTACTAATTCTTTTGGATTTTTTATTTTTATTTTATTTTTTGTTGTCACCAAGCACTTGTTTACTAGGTTTTCATCAGGGTGACCTTTTTTTAGGACATTTTCTATTTTTTTTGGTATTTTTAGGTTCTATACCTTGCAAGAGTTTAGGCATAAAACATTTTGAGATGGGAGCTATTCAGGGGCTCCTGCAGAGGCTTTCCTTCTGGTGTTGATAACTAATATGCCCCTGATTTATAGCTTTTGTGATGATGAAAGGTCCCAACTAGTTGGGCTCAAATTTACCTTTGCTTTTTGGGTTCGGTAAGTTCTTCTAGTTCTCCTTTAGCACAAGTTCACTGACTTGGAAGGTGCATCTCCTGATCTTCTTGTTGTAGCTACACTTTAGGCAATTCTAATAGACCTATAAATGTTTGAGGGCATCCATGCACCATTCATCTAACAACTCCAGCTCATTTAACCTTGAAACCTGATATTCCTCATCTGTAATGAGGTTTTGTAGTGATATCCTTAATGATCAGAGCTCGACCTCGATTGGGAGGATGGCTTCTGATCCATAGACCAGGGAGAATGGGGTGGCATCGGTTGGTGTGCAAATGTTGGTGCAGTAGGCCCATAAGGCAAGATTTAGTTGTAGATGCCAGTCACGACTAGATACATTGACTGTTCTCTTAAGGATTTTCAAGATAGTTTTATTAGTGGCTTCTATTTGGCCATTTCCTTGTGGGTAGTACAGAGTGGGGAAGCAATGCTGGATATTGAATTTGTGGCAAAGGACATGCACATCCTGATTCTTGAAAGGTGTCCCATTATCAAAGATAATGGATTAGGGGACACTGTATCAACAAATGAGATAGTTCAAGATGAACTTTGATATTTTCTTTCCAATTATGTAGGTCAGTGGGTTGGCTTTGACCCACTTTGTAAAGTACTCTGTGGCAGTGATGATGAATTTGTGGTCATTGGATGAGGTGGGTGTGATTTTTCCAATGAGATCGAGCCCCCACTGTGAAAAGGGCCAAGGTGTAACAATAGGATGAAGCTCTTGAGCCAATGCATGTATAAGGTCCCTATGTTGTTGGCATTGTAAACACTTTCTAACAAAGTCATGTGCCTCTCTTTCCATTGTTGGCCAGTAGTATCTAGGTCTCAGCAAATTCTTAGACAAGGTCATACCACTCAAGTGTAAACTGCAAATGCCATTGTGTACCTCAGTCATAGCAGTTAGGGCTTCCTCAAGATTTAAGCAATGCAACAAGGTTCCTTCAATAAAACCTACGATAAAGGGTTTCAACTAGGATGACAAAGTGGGTGGACTTTTTGATGAAGGATCGTTTGAGGTTTGGGGTTACATCAGTTAGGAGGACTCCTATTCTTAATTAGGTGTAAACTTCATGATACCAAAGATCACCAGGACCAACAAGTTCACACACATATTCTAACTCTGGTACTTCAAATGTGGGTACAAGAAGCTTCTCTACCAAGAATTCATGTTTTGGGACATTGTGAGGGATATCCAGTAAGGATCCAATTATTGTCATGGTGTCAGCTTCTTTTTTGTTAGCCCTTAGTATCTACTCAAAGGTGATATCAATGAATGATTCTTTAAGGATCTCTACTAAATTTTTGTATGGTGTCAGCTTATCATCCTTAGTTTGTACTCACCACTAACCTGGTTGATAATAAGCTGTGAATCCCCATAAAAATTTAGTGCCATGACCTGCCACTGTACTAAAATATTGAGACCTATGGTTAAAGCCTCGTACTCTGCAATGTTTTTAGTGCAGGGGAATGCTAATTTGTAGGATCTAGGTATATAATCCCCATGTGGGGTGATGAAGAAAACACTAGCTCCTAATCCATGTTGTGTGTATGAGTCATCGAAGTAGAGTTTCCAGTGATCGGCTATGTTGAGATTAAAGATGGATCCGTTTAGAAACTCTCATATGAGTGAATTCTCTGAATAGATTGGATCCTTTGCCAGTTGGTCTGCAATTTCCTGCCCCTTGATAGCCTTGCACTCTACATATTCAATATCATGTTATGTCAATATCATAACCCATTTTTTTGTTCATCCTATGAGAGTGGCCTTAGAGACTAGGTATTTTAGTGGATCTATCTTTACAATCAACTTGATTCATGAGCCAACATGTAGTGTTTGAAATTTTGGGCTGCAAACACAACTGCTAGGAAATATTTTTCTATTGGTATGTAGTTGAAATCATGCCCTACCATTGTCCTACTGATGTAGTATATCTCTCTCTCTCTTCCATTTTCATCATGTTGAGCTAATAGAGCACCGAAAGATTCAATGGTTACCAAAATATATAGGATCAATGGCCTACCTGGGATTGGTGGCATCAAAACTGGTGGTGTGAGTAGATATTCTTTGATTTTACTAAATGCATAATCAAACTTGTCATCCCACTTGTATGTTACTCCCTTGTGGAGTAGATTAGAGTATGATATATGTTTATCCATCAGTTGTGTTATGAATCTACAGATGGATTGGAGCCTTCCCTGTAGGCCTCTAAGTTGTTTTAGTGTCCTAGGTGCTTCCATGTTGAGGATTGCCTTGACCTTGGTGGGATCCACTTCTATTCCTCCCATTGATACTATATATCCTGAGAGTTTTCCTGATTGCACCCGAAAGACACATTTCTTGGAGTTAAGTCTAACCTTGTATTTCTCAAATATATCAAAGATGGCACCTAGAGCTACTATGTGATCATGTATTTTCTTTGACCTGACCAATATATCATCCACGTAATCTTCCACATTTTTGTGAATCATGTCATGAAAAAATAGTGTCATTGCCCTTTGATATGTCACTCCCGCATTCTTTAGCCCAAATGGCATCATTTTCTAGCAGTAGGTGCCCCATGGACATGTAAACTTTGTCTTATGTTGGTCTTCTTTTTCTATCATAATTTGGTTGTAGCCTAAGAATCCATCCATCAGTGATAACATCTCATGTCTAGCCGTCATGTCCACTATCATGTTAATGTTGGGTAGTGGAAATTCATCCTTAGGACACACTTTCTTTAGGTCTCTAAAATTAGTGCAGATATGGATTCCCCCATTTGGCTTTGAAACTAGCACAATATTTGACACCCGTTCTGGATAATCAATTGGGCATATAAAGCTGGAATCCAGGAGTTTTTGTAATTCCACCTTAACTAGCAAGGCTATTTGAGGGTGCATTTTTCTCAACTTTTGTCTTACTGGATTTTCCCCTAGGTAAACAACTAAATGATGAACCAAAACTTCTAAATCGAGACCTAACATGTCAACATAGGTCCATGCAAATTTCACCTTTATTTCTCTTAGAAATGTAGCCAACAGTTCTTGTTCTTCTGTCAAAAGTGATTCAATATAGAAGGTGATGTGTGGCGTTGTCTCTATTCCAAGATTAACAAGATTGCACCATTCTGCTAGGACTGTTGATTTCTCTTGATGAAGTGTAGTAGGGGGATATTGAATCCTTCATCCTCCGATGCCTCAGAGAGGTTTTCACCATTGGATGTGTCCTTTATTTTTACTATTCTATGGTTAGAGAGTGTCATAGTGTGATTTTCACTCAATGACCCTAAGCTTATTCTCATTCTTTCGCTTTTGCGACTAGTGTGATGTTGAATCCAGATTTATGATCTTCGCATGGTACTATATCCCTTAGTCCCATGAATTCTGAGAGAGCCTCATCATTTTTTAATGTTATTAGAATTGGTGGTCCTCGTTGGTCGTAGTCGATGAGTTGGGGGTAAACTAGGTTTATTTTGTGAGTTTGGCAATCTGACTCAATGAATGAGGTACTAATAATGAGTAAGGATGAGTCTTCAAAAAGTGTGGGTAGGTCGGTTATGGTATCCTTGTCATCACTACTAGTACAGACATTGTTAGTGTAATTAATTAATTATTACACTAGCATAAGTTAACTTAGGTTTTAATTATTTATATTAGTCCTAAGTTGCATTTAATCATTTAATAAAGTTGTTGAGATAAGATTCCCTTCTAGAAGATGAGTTGTCTTTTCTAGAACTTATCTCCATCTTGTTATCATTCCCTAGGTAGTTGGTTAGGGTTTCTTGTTGTCACATGAAGTGTGATTTGAACACTTGGCAACATCCTTTGCATTCTAGGTTTAGCACTTGCCTATATAATCAGGCATATGTACTCTTTGTAATCATCCATCTATCAATCAATCAATACTTTCTTTGTGGTTGAATATTTCTTCAAACCCTTGTTTGTTTTCTCCATCCATTCTCTTCCTTGTGACAGGTATCCATTTGCATGCAGGTGATCTTGGAGTCTGAAGTTGGTTTTGACAACTTCTACATGGTATCAGAGCTTTCCTGCTGCATGCTTGTTCTTGTTTAAAGAGTTTGGAGCTATTTGGAGCTACAAGGGTTTGTTGCATGCCGTTTTTTATTGGAGCCGTCATCATATTTGCTTCAAAAATCCAGTTTTCACTCATTTGCAGGAAAAACGATTTCTGGTTTTGTAGCCAGCGTCGAAATCTGAACTGGGTATCTTTTAGATTTTGCATATCTTACACAGATCTGGAGAAAATCGCAGTTTAAAAAGCGTCGGGCGTCATTTTTCTCCTGGCTGAAGGTTAAAAAAAATCAATTTTTCATCTTTTGCTTGTTGGATCAAAAATGATTTCTGGGTTTTGTTTCTAGCATCAAAATATTTTTGGGTTTTTATTTTTGTCTACAAACAGTGAGTAGATTTTTCAGAAATCAAGTTAGAAATAAATATTTTTTGCTAGAAAATTCGTTTCCTGCAAGCTAAATTCAGTTTTTGAAAAATTCATAACTTTTGGCCACGATGTCCATTTTTGGCAAATGAGATATTGACGGAAAGCTTGTTTCGAGCACTTCATAGTGGTGTAGGCCATGTTTTCAGATTTGGTCATCTACACAAATTAAAGTTATTTTCATCATGGAGGCAGATGTAAACATTGGTTTGTGCATGCACTCTTTTTTGTTTGCATGCAGTAGGTTTGCATTTTGTTTTTAATTTATGCATGTTTGGCATTCTCTCCTTTTGCAATCATTAGGTATTGTAATAAATGAACTGATATAAAGTTCCATCAGGGGGGTTTCTTGCATAATAATTTGATTAGAGTGTGCATGCACTTTGATCTTCATTGTGTTTTGATGACAACTTGCATGGGTTGTAATCTGGTTTCTTAGTTTCTTTTGGCCATATTTTGTCTTAGTTGACACATATCAGATTCTCATCGGATCCATCTCAGTTTGAGGGCCACTAAATTTGTGGTTAATGTTCCTGAGTCTTTATGGTACTTGTTCTCATGGAAAAGTTTTAGTCTTAGTTTGACATCGGCATCGAGATTCATGGCTTCCAGATTTTGTCATCATCTTTTCATCTACTGTTGCTTTATGGATTCCAGGGTTGTTCCAGTTTGGTGTTTTCGAGTGTTCTGTGGCATCGGGTCTGCTGTTGCATTATTATGATTCCAATATGGTTTCTTGTAGATAGAAGTATCTTTCCTCGCTTGTCGGATTGCAGTTCCAGTGTTACTCCACAGTGTTCTTCTAGTGCTTCTTTGCAGCAGTTATCTCATTGTAGGGGGGTTTGTCCCACTGGGTTTTCCTTCTCTACTTCATTATTGCATTTGTACATGGGTACCTGATCAGGCCTTGTTGTCGGGACCCATTCATGCTTTCTTGCATTCATCTTAGTTTTAGGTGCATGCTTATCTAGTCTCCCTAAGTTGCACTTATGGGGGGGTGTTAGTGTAATTAATTAATTATTACACTAGCATAAGTCAACTTAGGTTTTAATTAATCATATTAGTCCTAAGTTGCATTTAATAAAGTTGTTGAGATAAGATTCCCTTCTAGAAGATGAGTTGTCTTTTATAGAACTTATTTCCATCTTGTTATCATTCCCTAGGTAGTTGGTTAGGGTTTCTTGTTGTCACATGAAGTGTGATTTGAACACTTGGCAACATCCTTTGCATTCTAGGTTTAGCACTTACCTATATAATCAACCATATGTACTCTTTGTAATCATCCATCTATCAATCAATCAATACTTTCTTTGTGGTTGAATATTTCTTCAAACCCTTGTTTGTTTTTTCCATCCATTCTCTTCCTTGTGACAGGTATCCATTTGCATGTAGGTGATCTTGGAGTCTAAAGTTGGTTTTGACAACTTCTACAGACATCAGTTATGTCGAAGGTGAAATTATCTATGGGTAGACCTCTGGATACAGGTAGTTGAAGAGAGATTCATGATAACTAAAGGGGAGACTTGACTGCTCTGCTAGGGTTCCTCTGCCACATATGATTATACTCAGAGGGGTACATCCAAGGCCAATATTTCTCATTCATCTTTCAATAATGATAGGCTCCAATCATCCATCATTGTTCCTTCCAAGGATTTCATTTCTGTTGTAGCCCATACCAAGCATTATTTCTAGTCCTCTGCTAGGTTCATCCATGGGTAGGGTGGGTGTGGGCCTTTCATCTTGGTATAGTGAGCTTGCAATGTCTCTTACATTCACATTTTTCTGACTGAGATCCCCCCAATGGCAGAATCTAAAAGGGTTTGCCCTAAAAGTGTGGACGGGTGTTTCAACTAGTTCGGGTTGCCCATGTGACCTAGGAGATTATGGTAACTCTCCTACAATAAAGGAATTTTTCTTCATTTTGTAATCTCCTCACCCATTTTCCTAGATCATGAGCTTGATGCAAGATATGTTGGGGATGGAGGGTGTCTCTATCGCAGAAGTAGAGGTGAGGTTAGATGGATCTATGTATGAAATGAAGGGACCTTCATTGTCCTTTGACACTTGGGGAATTTTATAGAACTTGGCTTCCAAGTTTTTGCAATAGGTGAATGGCTCAGGATCACCATGTATTTTGACCTCCTCATTCTGATATAAATTTTTTTACACATTGGTAAAATGTTGAGGCGTCTGCATTCATCCCATGGATCCATTGGCATCCTAGGAGGATGTTGTAGGGTAAATCAAGGTCAAGGACCTGACATGTGGTTTCCATAGTGGTTGGCCCCACTTGGATTGGGATCTTGATAGTGCCTTAAGACACTCTTTCCTAGTCATCATACGCTTTGATGGTAATGCCTTTTTTTTTGTCAATGGAGTCTTTTGGAATTCCCAAGTTCTTTATGAGTTTAAGTGAACAAACATTGAGGCCCATGCCTCCATCCACTAGGACCCTTTTGACCTTTTTCTTATGAACTAGTACTTGAAGGTGAAGTGCATGATTTTGAGATGGCTGGGTGGGGAAGTCTTGACCAAAATAGATGAGGAGATTTGGTGTGGTGATGTTACCAACCATAGCCTAAAATTGTTTCGTATCAAGGTTAGCAGAGATGATAGACACAACTAATGCCTCATCAAGGATTTTTCTTTGGATGGAAGAAATTTTTAGTAACTTCATGATGGAGATCTAAGCGGGGGTTCTTTTTAGCTGGTCAATGATGTTATAATCATAGGGAACAACTTTCAGATTTGAGATGGGGGTGTTAGATGGTTGTGATGCCCCTACAATAGTAACCTTGTCACTGTGTGTGGTGTCTCCACAATTAACATTGGATACTTTGACGCTAATGATAGTGACCATTTCATCTATGCATGCAATGATGTCTTCATATATAAGGTTTTCTCTAACATAAGTTTGTTTCCTTTTATAGTTCCCTTGGTTATTTCCTTGATTATTTCCCTGGTTGTGATTAGGCATCAAATTCGTGTATATTTTGAGATCTTGATTTCTAGCGGGTTGCTCAACATTTATGATTTTATCATCACTGAGATCTTGGATGATGTTCTTCAACTTCATACAGTTGGCGGTCATGTGTCCCTTGAGTTTATAATAATCATACAGGACATTTTCATCGTACCATGGTGGCTTGACCTGAGGTTCACTGTAATTCTCATGGGTGGGGACCTTGATGATATTCTCATTAACCAATGTTTTCATGATGGATTTGATTGACTCCCCAAGGGCTGTGAATTTCTGTTTAGGGGGAAACTTGTTTCACGAAGGTGGTCCTCCTTGATTATTGAGATTATTGATCTGATTTTGGGGTGGTTGCTAGTTTACCACATTTTTTTGCTTGTTACTCTGATTATTATTCTGTGGTTGATGATGATGTGTTTGATTATTTTTCTTGGGAGTGTTGATGACAACCTTCGCATCCACTACTCCATTGTTAGTGACATTTTGATTCTTCACCCATGTGCGAGGTTCGACATTGTAACTGGTGAATGGGTGACTATCCTGATGTTCTAGATAAGTGGGTGTGCCCCCTTGCATAAGAAGAGCTCATTCGATATTGAGCACCTTGGGGATCGGTTGATCATACATAGTGATGCATTGCATCTTTAGATAGAATGTCAAGGTTTTGTTTATATTTGAAATGATGGTACAAACTTTTTGTTCTTTTGGCATGGCCCACTTGCTTCGATTGGCCTTGGCTCACCATCGTTGGAGAAAGGAAGAGAATGATTCCCCCTTCCCCTATTTGAGCACTGAGAGTTCTTCCAAACTTGGATCCAAGGAAATATTGAATGCATAATTTTGGAGGAATGCATCTTTAATTTCCTGAAAGGTTTTGATTCCCATAGGCAGATGAGAAAATCATTCCATAGCATCACCAGCCAAGCTTTGAGGGAATAGTTGCATTAGATATGTGTCATTCTAGGTGACTTCCATGCACTGTACTGGAAACTCCCTGATGTGATCTTCAGGGTTTCCCATCCCAAGATATTTATCAAATTTGGGGATTTTAAATCCCTTCGGGAATGGTACCATTGCGAAGATTTTTTCAAACATATAGGGGCACAAGTTGCTAGGTGTCCTGATTCTCTTTCATGATTGAAGATCTAGCATTTTCTATGAGAATAATTTGATTTGTGTCATCACGTCACCTTGTGGATCAGGAGGTGGGGTGAATACGTTCTGGGGTGTTGGATTGATGGGTAGGATGTTGGTGTGGCTTTGTTGCAAGCTTTGTTGAGCAAGTGATGCATGTGCTTGATGTTGAGCCAACAATGCTTGTTGGTGGTCCTGCTGCTATTGTGCCAACAATGCTTGTTGTTGGTCATATTGTTGTTGTAATTGATAGTCTTGCAAGGCTTGCTAATATGCTTCTTGTTGTGCTTGCAATTTTTCTTGGTACTGTGTTTTCCCTTGCACTTTTTGAGCTTGGAATTGGGCTTGCGCTTGAACATGTGCTTGCTGGATTGCCTATGCAGCTTGTGCTATTTGGGCAGCTTGGGCAGCTTGAGCTTCTTGTGCAGCTTTTGTGGCTTTTTGTTGTTGTAAAAAGGCTTGGGCTTGTGCAACTTGTTGTGCCTATTGTGTAGCTAATTGTGCATATGCTTGTTCAACAACTAGTTGTGTGGCCTGCTGATTTTGGAGTGCTTTTTGTTTAGCAGCTTGCAACGTCATGGGGAATGAATTGGTTGTGTTATGTCTTGGTGGTAATGGTAGTGGATTAGGAAGAACGTTGACCATTGTGATGAGTGGAATGGTCATGTTAATGATCGAGGTTTGAGATATGGATGGTGTGATTGAGTCTTTTGATCCATGAGAAACCATGCTTTGAGGAATGGTGGATGTGTTGATTGTTGTGGTCTCTTGGATGGTTTCCATCTATTGTTGCAATACATATGGCACAACGGGAAGAGGAGGAAGGTCCAACCTGAGGGATGGTGTAGATGTGAGTGGTAGGGGTGGAAGTGGTGGAAAGACGGGTGGTGCAATCCCTAAAAGTGATGACTATGGATCCAAGATTCCCCCTACTCCAAACAAGTTTCCCTCTCCTTGTGAGATAGGGAGAGAAGTTTGCATTTTCAGAGGATAATCTAGTATTGCATGAAATGATGATGAATTGGTATGAATATGAAATGTGAGTGGGATGTAAGGGTGTAATGGATTTTCTAGGACAGATTGATCTAATTTGGTGCTTGCATTCAACCCTCGGTTGTTCACAAGGTGATGTTTTTGGAGTTCGTGAAACATGGCACTTCCCTTGTTAACAATCGGCGGGGTTGAAGTGATAGATGATACGATTTGGGGAATGTCTTGAGTGACGTTTTGAAGTGGAAGTGTGGATGTGGGTGAGGGCATGATACCAAGAGACCTCTCCACAATGGTGCTTATGTCAAAGTCAGAATGGAGTTTAGCCCCTTCTTTTTCTAACTCTAACATGTATTGGGATGGGTACAACCTCAAAAAAGGCACTAACAATTTTGTGGTTCTCATAGTTTTGCACCATTTCTAGAAGTTATGATTGTATCATCCCATTGTCAGTGATTTCCTCTATATGACCTTCCTGCTGAGAATTTTGAGCTACTTGAGGAGGATTGATTGGGAGGTCAATGGTTATCGTCAGGTCGAATTTTGTTTCGGTTTTGACCTAGATAACTTGAAATTGATGTTTCTTTGTTTTGCTCCATATTCTTCTTATGTTGAGCTCAAGTTTTAACCATAAAATAGAGATCAATTTTTAGGAATGTAAGAGATGAACCTCTAACCACTTAGATTGGTCTAAACCTTAGGCTCAAAGAAGAGAATAACTAGGATAATTCAAGGACCAAAGTGATAATGGGGATGAGATAAAAAAAAACCGGATGATTCAGATGAATGGAACTCTTGAGGAACCTTGAGGGAGATGGTAAACTTTAGGAATTGATTGATTGATCATGATGGATTTATATTTTGACTAAGTGTGTTAAGTCAAACAAAAGTGATAATGCATTTGTAAACTTTAGGAAGTTGTGTTATCCTAGAGTAAACTCGTACATGAGAGGATGGTTTGACTAAGTGTGTTAATTCAAACAAAGTGATTATGCATTTGATGATTTGGCTAAGTGTGTTATCCTAGAGTAAACCTGTGCACAAGATGATAGTTTGACTAAGTGTGTTAAGTAAAAAAAAATGATTTGATTTTTCCTAGAATTTTAGCACAAATGATGTTTTCAAAGTTTCCAAGAGTTGTTGGTGAGGTGATTTTTGACTGATTTTGATGGTTGAGAGGCGGATGAGAGTGATTGATTTTGATCCTAGACTTGACCTAGATAACACTCCTTCTTACAAGACCTTGGTTTTGAAGAACACACTTGAGTTCCTATGTGAGAAAAAGAAAACCTTTCAAAAATCTCAAGATTTTGTTGATAATAAAACTCATACAAGTTAGGGTTGTTTCTTCAAACTTTCTTGTAAAAGTTGTAAGCAAATATTTCTCTAACTTCGAGAAGTCTTTCAAGACACTTCTCACGAGATTTTGGACTAAGAATTTTGAACTTGGGTTTCTGGATTTTGATCTTGCGGAAAATAATTTGAGAGAACACATGTGTGGGATCGATTGTCTTTTACTTTGTTTAATGAGTTCTTTTTACCACAAAAATTTCTTTGATTAAATTTTCAAACTAAATGTCTATTTCTCAATTCCTTTTCATTCAACAAGGTCCCTTATGTGAAAATCAGGGTTTCAAGAACATAGTTCCCTAAGTTGACTTTAGTGAAAACAAATGATTATTAAACCCAAGTACTTAGAAACCCCTAAGGATAGAATCCCTAGGGCAAGCAAGAGCACTTAGGTTCATCAAAGGATATTTGTTTCCTCCAAAGGGTTTGAAATTTTGAAGTTCTTTGTGAATGTGTTTTTCCCAATGTTTTAGATCCAAGAAAAGTATTTTAATTCCAATGACATGCACAACCCTAGGTTGAAAAGAGAATATTTTTTGGCTTCCAACTTGGATAAATCAAGTTGTGCATTTTTAGTGCAGATGCTTACATACTTGACCACACTGGCTCCCCTTCATAGCACACACTTCTCAGGTCAGCCAAGCATCAGTACCCATGAATCTCCCATGGCATACCTTTCATCTCTACAATAGAATCACATGTATATGTGGGGCAGCTTCAAATGACATGACCTTTTGCACCAACAAATAGATTAGGATTTTGGCCTCTACAAAAATTGGTTCGTAATCAGGGTACCCATTCATAAGGCCACACGAGAGGCAAGATCAACCAATATAAATAATATCATCTTGTTGTTTTTAGGAGCTCCTATAATGATGAACTTTCCTCACCATTCGAATTTGTATACCAGTTGGGAATAGCTTGGCATTTAGCTCGTTACCGGTTTGAGTCATTTCCTTAGGGTGAGTACTTTTTCCCACCAAGGTAGGCTCTCTAAAGGTGTACAATAGCAAGTTAGTGCATTTTTAGTTTGATCATCTTTGTTTGAATGAACAAAAAGAGAACATTCGCAATGCCTTCTTCTCACACTAGACAAGTTTGTTCAATTTTAGATCCCAAATCAAAGTGTGGAGGCAATATTTTAAACAATCTAATATCACCAAAATACTTTGATTCTCAAGATCATCGTGAAGTACGAGAGAAGCACTTACACCTTTTAAATGATATTAATATGTGAAAAAGATTGCAAAGCATGAAAAATACTTGTTCATTTTAATCCTCAAAGCAATGGTGAGTTCATTTTAAGCACCAAAATCCAATTGTGAGAGTTGTTTGTCAATTTTAGACCCCAAACTGAAATTTAGTAAGTTTCTATAGTTCAATTTTAATCCAACTTTGAAAAGATCAAATCAGTGATTGATTTTAAACCCAAATTGAAAGGTGAGTTGGTTTAAAATAGAAAAAAAAAGAAGGAATTGGAGCTCTAGATTGTAACAACAAGCATTAAAAGAATGTTTTTTTTCAAATTTTAATCTCAAGTTTTCTAGCTCCAATTAGTTTGCCTTTTGTTCAACTCCGATGCCCAACTCCAATGCCAACCTAACATCAATACAAAGTTATCACAAATAAGAAGCATGATATTTCAAAATATAATGAATATAATTTCACACATAATAAATGCATTCACAAGGAATCAATAATTGAATAAACAGAAAGCTATTCTTTGGTGTGGATGATGATATAGATGTTATGGTTGATTCCTTCAAGAATTTGATAGGAAATGTTTAACTTCAGTCCACAAGAAATTTTTCTTGGATCTCATGCATCCTCAAGTCATAAATCCATAGGAAGTACTCATTTGGTTGCACAACCAATATATATTAAATTTTAAATGTAAGTTCTTTGAAAGATTTGATTGATTTGGAAAAGTGTGTCATTTATGACTTGCAAAATGAATTGTTTATTGACCTGTCACTTATCTAATTTGAAAAGTTGCAACTACTATCAAACGCAAAGATATCCCTGTCAAACATAATCACACCATTGTCAAACACAAAGATTATAATGTTCAAATCATTATCATATGCAATAATACCACTGTCAAACATAATGATTTACAGTAATATAAAGTCCAGCATAAACGAAAAATGCAACACCGAGAGGAACGAAGTGCAAGTTGTGTTCCACTTGTAAATTTCAAGCAAAAGGAAAATGTAGTCTTTACCCTGCAATATCCCATGTTAACTCATGAAACATGCTACTCCACACAATATTTTTGTTTTCTTGACCTGGCTATGTAGAGATCCAGTAGGTCTTTATAACCACGAGCTGTAGAATTTTTATGTGGTGGGAATTGTGCAGAGATCTTTTTTTGATATTGGCGTCATCTGCTTCTAATTCTTTCTATTTTTGTTCTTCTCATGTTCAAACAATAATCAAGTTCTCGTTGAATAAGTTTCAACCAAAATGATTCAATGCACCCAAGCTCTAGATTCAAAATTTTGCACCTTAGTCAGTTCCAATGTTGCTGATAGTATCGTCCAGCTAGCCATAAACACTTTCCATAAATGATGAATTTACTCCATCCTTCTATGATACTTACAACACCTTCATTCATATCCAAAAGGTCACGTGCCATCCACTTCCCTTGTTGGAACCATGCATCGGCCCTGCTTAGAAAATCTGAATACTTTCTCCCACAGAAAGAGAAGCCATTTCCAACCATAATAGGGGCATCCCCTAAATATCCCTCATCATATAGAACCAGACAAGTGAAGTCTCAATATTTATAAATCACATGAGTTATATGCCCCATGGACTATCATGTTTTTATTTATATAAGAAAACTTAAACACCATTGTGCTCAAATTTTTTAGGCTCGCTTTTATTGAATAATGATGGCATTTTGTGGTTTGTAGGATATACGAAAAAGTGCATCTAGCAATGCATGTCATGTCACTAACATCCCTATACCTGATTTGTATAGTGTCTACTTGGGGTCTACTAAAATAAAGGCCACAAAAATTCTCAAATCACCAATTGCTACCAGCAACAGTGTTAGTTTAGATCATAACACAAAGATTGCTCCTTATCCATAAGGGAATACGTTGGACGATTTTTAGAATGTTAGAGAGAGATAAAATATATTCTCTCCACTCATTGAGTACAAATTGATTATTTTCAAGGATGATGAATAGAGCACAAACTGGTTGTGTGGCCCGATTAATGAAAAACGATAATGTTAAAAGAGAAACAATGATATTTAAAGATAGAAAGCGTGAAAAGACTCGAGCGACCGACCAATGACCAACCAAGCAATAAATGTGTGTTCAAGCACACGACAAGTCAAGAATTTAGACATCTTGAGTAAGAGAGTTTGGTCCTTTTCTAGTGTTTTTTACATTCAATTTCATTTGAACTGTTAAAGTAATGAACTCTGTGTGATTTATTAACAATGTATGTTTCTAGCCACAAACAGGTTATCCACAACCTTACACACAAGAGATTTAAACGAAACAAAGTGGACTAGTCTAGCTTTAGAAAAGAACATTTCAATACAACATAACCTATGTTAGTACAAAAAATGTAGAAGGTTAGTTGCAACAATAGTTACTTGGTATGATAGGCTCAACTCCAGAGATGGTGCACCAACAAAGGAGAGCAACCAAGCTTGATTTTTAATGCACCCAATAGCCCAGACTTGATAGTCCTACCTATTGCATCAATCAAAAACTCTTATGTTGATAAAATCCTCATATCTTATGGATGCCACCAAAATTCTAATGATATTTCATCAAATCTTAAATATCATTGTGTTTTTTTTTTTGGTCAGTAGTGTAGCATATTACTACACACATGCAAGATGCATATGTATGAATGAATGATGAAATATTTTGCAAGTTACCAAAGAAGAGTTAGAGTAAGCACAATCATTTGTGGCACTAGAAACATCCTTTGCAACATTTTTCTTATTATTGTTATCCCAAGTTACACCAATTTAATGGGATTTACGAGATCAATTCTATTTTCAGCCAAAACACCCATGTCTAATAAGTAAAATGTCTAACAAATTGAATGAAAGACAAAAAAATATTAGAGGTCCAAACCAGAGCATTAAAAACCGTATGAGGTAATTTTCATAATGAGCATAAAGCTAGCAAACTATGGTGACCGCCACTGCAATAAACCAGACTCTCTCAAGAAGATGACATTTGATCAATCATAGGTCAACATCCAAGCTTTAAGACTGAAAATAATATGCTATGGTATGCATATTTTTTTTTTAATTTTTAAATCTAGTAGCTAATAAATACAAAGACCAAAAGTGGCAGTTTCAACCTATAAATCTAAGATGTCAGTCAAAAACTCACACAAATTAAGCAAAATAAAAGCCTCTTGGTTTTGAGAATAGTTGACTAAAAAAATTAGCAAAATGAAAGTAAAGTTTCCCTCCTTCTAGCATCATTTTGTGGATATCAAAATTCTACAAATGACTATAAAACTCTAACAAACACACATTATTAGCATGATTAACATTTTAGAACCAAGCACACATCCAATATCCTTACGAAATAATACCTCATGCTTCAAAATGCAAACAAATGACAAAATTGATCAAAGCATATGAAAAAGACATGAAGTATACCTATTCCATAATGGATTGGTGCAACTCTTTGTGTAGAAGGTAGCCCTTTCCCAACCCTTTGACAAGCTAAATGATGAAGATATAATGCTATGATAATGGAAAAAATTAGCTCTCAATCTAAAGAGAGTAATTTTGCATGAGGTTGTGGATCCAAATGAAGAACTAAGGCCTTGGATTTATAGAAGGGTTTGAGAAGAGAAGAGGCAAAGTGGAGGAATGTGGGACTAATCCTCAACCAATAGGAAGAAGCCACTTTTCACCATGTGAATGGGCCAAGGTTTTGCGAATTTTGGTCAATGTGCCAATAAATGACATTAGCTGGCCTCTTCAAATTTCAAATTTGACTTGTTGGAGGGAGAAGGGGTCTTAATGCCAAGTGGGGGACATGTAAGAGGGGAGTTAATGCTATGTTGGAAGGGACAAGTCATTTGAGAGGGAAATTCAAATTGGAGGAATATTCCTCATTATGCCATGTTGAGGGAAATTAGAAGATTTAATAAATCAATTAAATTATTTATTTGTGCATGTGGGAAAAGCTAGAGGATGGGACATGGGTTAGGCTTAGTTTTAATCATGGATTTGACTAATTAAGCTGATGATTAGGTGATGTGACATTTGATTTATATTTTTTGGATTTGTTTTAAATCAAATGAGAAGAAAATGAATATTTAGAGATTTAATTAAACATTTGGGTTTATTTAATTAAATGGAGGAACCTTAGAAGATTAATTAAATTATTTGATTTATTTAATTGATAGGAGAAAAATATTAATATATGATGTTACTTTTGCATGTCTACAGTCATAGGTAATAATGGTAAATGGAATGTGAAGTTAGTAGTACATTACTTCTAGTGCTCAAAGAAGTGACAAGATATCAATCAGTTTTAAATGCAGTCAGTTGACTCAAAAGAAAATCTAATTACAATTTCTATTCACACTCTGCTTTAGAAACTTTTGTGGATAAGGCTATAACAATATCAATCTTAATAGAAGTTTTCAAATTCTTGAAAATGTTCAGTATGATCAAATTTAGGAATTTTATGGGTTAGATTGTTGATATAAATTGTTCCAAAATCAAGATAAACAATGTCAAAATCCACAATGGATGGGAAAAAGATAGATTTAAGAGATCATCATTAAGTAGCTTTTTCAGTTTTCCTCTTGCATGTGAATGTATTCATTAGGTTATTATTAATTCCTTGTGAATGCATTCATTATGTTTACATAATTTATTTCTTGAAACATCATACTGCTTATTTATGATAATTGTGTACTCTTTGTAGGTTGGTGTTGAAGTCAAGCATTAGAATTAAACAAAGGCGAACTAATCGAAGTTCAAAGAATTGAGATTAAAACTTGAAAAGGAATTTTTTAATGCTTGTTGTAATGATCTAGAGCTTCCATTTTCTACTCTTGTTTTATGTTTTAAACCAACTCATCTTTCATTTTGGGTTTAAAGTTAATCACTAATTTGATATTTTTCAAATTGGAATAAAATTGAACCTTAGAAACATTTACTAGATTTCAATTTGGGCTAAAATTGAACAAAATCACACTTCAAAGTTTGGTGCTTAAAAAAGAACTCATTTTATTCTTTGAAGATTAAAATAAACATGTTATTTTATGTCTTGTAATCTTTTTTGCAAACTAATTTCATTTAAAAAGGCACATGCGCTTCTCTTGTGCTTCATGGCAATCTTGAGAATCAAAGATGATCAAACTACGAATGCACTTACTCACTATTATACACCTTTAGAGAGCCTTCCTTGGTGGGAAAGAGTACTCACCCCAAGGGAATGACTCAAACCAGTAATGAGCTAAATGCCAAGCTATTCCCAACGGGTATACAAATTCGAATGGTGAGAAAAGTTCATCATTACAGGAGCTCCTATAGACAAGAAGGTGATACTCTTTATATGGGTTGATCTTGCCTCTCGTGTGGCCTTTTGAATGGGTACCCTGATTACAAACCAATTTGTGTAGAGGCCAAAATCCTAATCTATTTTTTGGTGCAAAAGGTCATGTCCTTTGAAGCCACCCCACACATACATGCAATTTTGTTGTGGATATGAAAGGTATGCCATGGGAGATTCATGGGTACTGATTCTTGGCTGACCTGAGAAATGTGTTTCATGGAGGGGAGCCAGTGTGGTCAAGCATCTAATCATCTACACTGAATATGCACAATTGGATTTATCCAAGTGGGAACCCAATAAATATTGTCTCTTCATCCTAGGATTGTACATGTTCTTGGAATCGAAAACATCAGAAAAAAAACATTCAACACTATCATCAAAATTTCAAACCCTTTAGGAAGAAAATACCATTGACAAAATTCAAATGTTATTTCTTTCCCTAGGATTCTATCCTTAGAGGCTTCTAAACATTTGAATTTATATCTCCATTTTCTCACTAAATTCAACAATAGGCAACCTTTGCCTTGATTTCCACATATTGCACTTTGTGGGATGAAAGAAAATTAGGACATTGGACATTCAGATTGAAAAACTAAGAAAGAAGTGATTGTGGTAAAAAATCAAGTCATTAATCAAGACTAACCCCAATTGAACCCCACACATGTGCTTGCAATCTTCTGTGTTATGGTTTTTCATGCAAACATTAATCTTTTGGTTTGTAGTACTCTCAGGGAAAAGTATGTTCTTCATTAACTTGGTCTTGTAAACAGGTCCTCTTAGGTTCATCTAGGATCAAATCAAACACTTCACCCATCTCGAACATCAATTGAATATCATCTCACTAACAAATTTTGGAACCTTGGAAAACAACACTTATGCTAGACTTTTAGGAGAAATAAACATCACCTTGTTTGACTTAGCACACTTAGTCAAATTACTAATCCTCTTGAGAAAATTTACCTCTAGGATAACACAACTTCCTAAGGTTTACAAGTTCAAAATCACCTTGTTTGGCTTAACACACCTAGCCAAATTATCCTTTTGTGTACGATTTTACTCTAGGTTAACACAAATTCCTAGGGTTTACAAGTTCATTATCATCTTGTTTGACTTAACACATCTAGTCAAATTATCGAATCCATTATCACATTGTTTGACTTAACATAATTAGTCAAACTATACTGAATCAAAATCAAATAAAATCAAGTCCTAAAGTCTCGCATTGATCCAAAGTTCCTAAAATTTCAAACACCCATATCATTCACCCCTTTCATCCTTCATCTCATCATTGGTCCTAAACCCCTTAGAGGTCAACAAGGTCAATACACAAGAGGAACATGGAATATAAACTTGATTCACACATCATGAGTAATCCAATTCAACCAAAATATGCAAGTCTCGCAATGCCACTTGATTATAAAAACTCACATGTATGCAACCCATACATGGCATCATTATCTCCTCTAAACTTCAACAATACAAATGTGAGTATGCCCAATCAAAATTTTGGAACACCTTTCTTGATGGTAGATTTAAATCAAACTAAAAAATTACAAATCTATTGACCAAACAATGAATGCATGAGTCTTATTCCAAACAACATTATCCCACCAAATCCATACATGTCAAGTACAAGTTTTCCAAACATGAACATTTCAAATCCACACTTGGTGAACTTTGGGATAGATATTCTTGCAAATCCCCCAAATGTTGTTCAAAGTCCAAACAATATGTTAATGACTCCATGTATGGATCCAAGTCAAGGTAACACCATGCAAAATCAAAGTTACCTAAACCCAAGCAATATATTTCCAAATCACAAAAATGTTCAATATCAACCAATAATGCCAAATCTAAATATCATACCAAATCAGAGCATCGTTTAAGAGCAATCTGTCCACGATTCCATGCAAACAACACAAGGATGCACTCCAAATTTGCTTGCTAAACAACCAAGTCAACCATATCAAGGGTGTCAAGATCAAATTTTGAGGGATCAAATTGCTTCACTTGCCAAATTAGTTGATACATTGTGCCAAGAGACATCTCCACCCCAAAATCAATACTCTTCCATTGGTTGAACCATGTCATCAAAACATTGAGTTGTCTTCACAATCACTTTAGGAACAATATCTCCAATGTCAAGAAATTGGATATCAAGATCAACGACATCAACAACAAACTCAATCACCACAAGGTCAATTTAAAGTGAAAATATCACAATATAACAGACAAAAATACACACCACTTGGGGAACCAATATTGTCTATCTTGCAATGGATAATCCAAGAAAATATCATTAAAATCCCCATTTATGTGAATTATCAAGAGCCCATGGTGAAACTACCAGGGTATAATGACAAGCACTTTTTTTATTTTCACAAAGTAAAGGGACACACAACACAAGATTGTATTCGACTCAAAAATCTCATCCAAGACCTGATTGATCAAAAGCTAATAGCTATTGGGGAAAATAATCAAAGTTCAACCACTAGCAATAGCATTAAAAACCTCCCCAACACAATTGTTGAAAATAATGATCAAGATCTATCTATTAGTGAGCACATCGAAGATGTTGCACGTCAACCAATGATCAAATCAACACACACCAAGAGCCACTTTGACTCATGATCAAAATTCACCAATGATGCCCAAAAATGATCCAATCCAAGAAACGTTAACATCATTTGATCCTATGATTGAAAGCATTGACAATATCTCCACCATAACTACTAAAGACAATGATCAAAATCAATCCATTAATGAGCACTATGAAGATATGTCTACCCCATCCAATGATTAAATCAACATTCCTAAAGAGCCACTTTTTAGTGATCTATTTAAAGATGTGTTGAAATTATTTGATCCTATTGACATAATCCAAGATCCATTCACCAATGATCATATTGACAATGCCTCTACATCACCTAATGAGTTTGAGAACATATCTCAATAATTTATTCCAAAGCCTGATCAACATCTATCACTAAGGTCTAGAAATGGTCCTTTCCAAGGCATATTAACATCTTTTGACCTCACGGTTGTGAATAGTGAAAGACTCTTTGACACTACACTTGATCCAAATCCATTCAAAGAACAAGTGGATATTAAGCCACTTCCCATGCCTAAGGACGATACCCAAGAACCCTTTGTGAGCAATCCATCATTTGAAATTGACCCATGTCAAGAAATTGATCTAAAGCATGTCAAAATCAATTCCAAAATTAATCAAGATCAAGAATTTGTATCTCCAAGATACTACAAAGATCTAATGGGAATTCTCTTATCTATACAAGATATCGCAAATGATGACCATATCCATACAACACATACCCCTCCATCTACCCATGAGATGCTTTTTTGGATGGACACGTAGATGATATTCATTCAAAATAAGAGTCTCATAATCTTGACATCATTACCAAGGAACAAGAGTCTCCTACTCTTAACATTTGCACACAAGACCAATATGTAGAAAAATCTGGAGATAGTAGAAACAAATCATGAAGAAGGCTTCTACAGAAGTTGGAGCCAGAAACATCTTGTGCATACCTAGCAAAACTAGATCATGAAGAAGGGCTCTATAGAAGTTGTCCATCAAAAACATCATATGAAAGCATATCAAGAATGAATCATGAGGAAGAATTTTGTAGTGAATCTTTAACATCGTTTGAAGAAGCATTAAAATATGATATTTCACAAGATCAAGATAAAGATATCAATCAGGAAGTGATCTCACATATGAAGGATCCTATCACTTATAAACTTGGATCAATTACCTTTCTTAGGGAAGGCTACCTCATCAATAAGGAAGCTATCACTTTTAAAGATCCACCACAGAGCAGAGGAGTAGCACCATGTTTCTAAGGTAGATCATATCCTAGATTAAAAATAAGTTTTTTCAACAGATGAATTAGCAAGGAAGAAGATTAGGCCTACATGAACAGGGTATCTTGGAACCAATGCAAATTATTGGCAATCGTAAGTATCAAGGCCTTGGTTATTCAAAAATCAAGGGATATAAACATATTAGTGATACTTCCACAAAATGGGGGGCAACTTTCTCACAAGAAAACACCAACATAGAGAGCACAAAGAATCCTTATGATGAAACCAATTCCAATACTACAACCTGCCACATCACGAATCTCCATCCACCCATCACCCCATCCACAAATTGGGACCAACATCAAAAGAAAGATTTGAATCAAAGCACAAAGAAAATCATCAAAGAAAAAGAGGCATTGAAGCATGAAGGAAAAATCAAATACATATGGATACCAAAGAATACAAAGAAATACTATCCCTATCAAACTCCATTAGTCAAAGAAACTATGGGGCAAAATCAAAAAGGGAAAACTATCCATCAAATATGCCCACAAAGGAAAAAATAGGCTTCTCAAGAAACATACAAAGTATATCGAGCTATTGGTCCTAATTCATCTTAGAGTAATAAGTTATTATAGGGTATGTGCAGAATCATGATCGGCCAAAAAGTGGCAATATGATGGGTATGTGGCTGACGACTTTTTTTTAACCCAAAATTGATGAAACGAAAAGGGTTTTTTAAAGGAGATTCTCAAATTTCCACCAATATAAATTATGCTTTACTTTGAATTTAATAAATTATTATTATTCATTTTCTATTGAATTATGACTTAAATTTTGATTTTTAGGCTGATTGAAAAACATCTCTAGCTTTCAAACGGTATCATATTTTTTGAATCCAAACCATGTGTCACATTATATGCTCTACATACTATAAGATTAAAAAATAAAAAAATGAATTTCATGAAGTTTTGACCAAGTTAAGGTAGTTAGACATACGAGTCTTTATATTTTTTAAATGTTTTCATAAAAAAATTATAATTAATTATTTACTTGAAAAAAAATTACAAAAAAATATGCATCACATCGGGACATGAGTCCTCTACTTATATCTAAAATCTTATAAAAAAATATTATCATTTTAATGTGGTTAGGGTGGTCAAATAGACACCTACTTCTTATTTTTTTGTAAATAAACCTAGTAATTTAGAAACTAAATTCAATTTGCTACAAATTCTATTCTTATATATATTTTTGAAATAATATAGATAACTTATTTAATTTTTTATGTTAAGTTGCCTAACTCTGACTTTTTTGATTTTTTGTCCATTTAAGGGCCTATTTTTTCCATGATGATCCTACACATACCCTATACTTAATTAATTTAATCATATTGGTTAATTAATTAAGTCGCTTATTCCTTTAGGTTGCTTAAGCTAAACTTAGGCACATTAATAATTAATTATTAATTATTAAGTGTGTACACTAGGGTTTCATTTAGGGTTTCTTATTTTTAGGTTTTCTTGGTCTCCTCCATAAGGATTGATCACATTGTAATTATCATATTATTCAATAATCTTATTCTAGTTTTTGAGCTTGCGCATTTTTGCTTGAGAGTTTACAGAACATCCTCTTGTTTGTTCTGGATATCTATTGCATGTGACAGGTGATTGCATGCAGGTGAATCTTGGGGACTGTGAAGTTGGTTTTTCAACTTCTACATGGTATCAAAGCTCTAGACTTGTGGTTGTATGTTCGTGATTTGAATATCATTCTCTCACAACGTCTTTTTCGTGCAAGGGTTTCAAGCTAGGCTGATGTTTTGTGCATCTAGGGGTTGGCTATTTTTGTGCATCTTTGGGAAAAACAAACGTTGCCATCATGTTTAGGACACCCAAAAACCCTAGTAATGCCTTAAATTTCATTGGTTTTGGACTTGTTCAAAAAAAGGGGCAATTTTTTTTTGCCAGAGAGGTCGTACGGCCTCCCCACCACACAGTCCGAGACTCGAAAATAAAAAAATTTAAAAAACGTGTTTTTTATAAAAAAAATTGTGTGGCCAATTCAGAGGGCATGCACCACCAAGAGGCCACCAACCACCCAGTGGCCACCTCCATCTGCCGCCACCACCAGCGCCCACCGGCACCACTCTCGTGCTCGGCCCCCATGGGCTCCCTACCACACCGCCCCGGTCACATTAGTGACTAGGTGATTGCATGTGACAGGTGATTCCATGCAAGTGAATCTTGGGGACTGTGAAGTTGGTTTTTCAACTTCTACATGGTATCAGAGCTCTAGACTTGTGGTTTTCTATTCGTGATTTGAATATATTCTCTCACAACGTCTTTTTTCGTGCAAGGGTTTCAAGCCAGGCTGATTTTTTGTGCATCTGGGGGTTGGCATTTTTCTTGTGCATCTTTGGGAAAAATGAACATTGCCATCGCATTCAGGACACCCAAAAACCCTAGAAATGCCTTAAATTTTGTTGATTTTGGACCTGTTAAAAAAAAGAGGCAATTTGTTTTGCCAGAGAGGTCGTACGGCCTCCCCAGCACGTAGTCCGAGACTCAAAAATTAAAATAAAAATAAAAAACTTTAAAAACATGTGTTTTTTATTAAAAAAAATTCGTCGTCGGTTCAAAGGGCAAGCACCACAAAGAGGCCACCAGAAACTCGACGGCCACCTCCATCTGCCACCACCACCAACGGTCTTCACCGGCGCCCATCGCCACCGCTCTTGTGCTCGGCCCCCGTGGGCTCCCTACCATGCCGCCCCAGTCACATTAGTGACCAGGTGCTTAGCGCCTAGCCCCGTCGGTCAGCCCAACTGCTGCCTATGGTCATGTGGGTGACCAAGAGTTGGCAGCTTCAACTCCCAAGTGCTAGTGGCGATCTTATGCAGAACCGAGGGCCAGAGCTAAAGGTGCTTAATTTTTGCCCTTGATTAGTGTTGGAAGTGCCTTTTTACAAGAATTTTTTTTGTTTTCTCATAAATTTTGCAAACAAAAGTATTTTTTTGAAAACAAGATATCATCGGAAAGCTGGTTCGACGAACTTCATAGTGGTAGAGGTTTGGTTTTCTATTTTTTTAGTTTTCATGCCCTTTTTGGCCTCTGAAGTCTGTAGTTGTTGTTTTCAGTCAAGGAGGCATAACTTTTGCTTCTGGACTTCGTTTTGCGAAAACAAATAGGCATCAAAAAGCTAGTTCAGTGCTCTACACAAATCTCAAACCTATTTTTTCAAAAAAAATACTAGGTATCTGATATTATTCTTTGATCTTAGCCTTTACCTTTTTAGTTATTTTCTTGGGAAGCGTGCAATTAGGCTATTTTTTTGAGATCGACAAGCATTGTTTTTTTTATTTGAGAGTATATATTATTGTTTTCTATCATGAATACACATAATATTGCACCCCTTACTCCATTCGACTATTTTGGTTGGAAAAAACAAATGGAGATTCACTTGAAACACAAAGGGTTGTATAGGGTAACCATGTGTACAAGAATTGAACCTACAGGTGCTCCTGAAAAGAGAAAGTGGTTTAATAGATGTGATGAAGCTTATGGTACACTATGTATGTCTCTATCTTTTGACCTTATTTTTCATATTAATTCTTGCACTACACCCCATGAGGTTTGGACTACTTTGTAGTCTTTGTTTGGGAAGCAAGATACTATGAGAGGGTTTCAGCTAGAGAATGAGCTTATTGGCTTAAATCCTAGGGATTTTGACAACATCCTGGAATTTTTCACCAAAATCAAGTCTCTTAGATTGTATTTGTCATAATTTGGTGTTCAGAAGGAAGAATCTCAGTTGATATTGTCCATTCTTTCTAATCTTGGACCAAATTATTCAGTTTTTGTTTCTACCTTTTATGCTACTAGGGATGCACTTGGTACCAGATTTACTATGCCTTCTTTTAATGATTTTGCATCTTTTCTCACTCGAGAGCAAGCCAAGTTGGATAATATGGTCAATTTGAAGCCCTCTTCATCATACACACTTATTGCATCACAGGATCCCAAAGATCGGAAGGCTTCTATAGGAAAAGGCAAGAAACAAAACCAAAAGGATTCCAAATCTCATGAGCAATAGAAGGAGTTCTCAGATTCATCATCCTCTTCTAAGGGGAAATCATCTAGGAAGGAGAAGGGACCATGTGCATATTTCAAGAGAGAAGGACATGCAAAACATAATTTCTACAGGAAGGATATTGATGAGCTGAAGAATCTTCTAAAGAAACATCAGATTGATTTTCCTTCTAGGATGTCTACAACATCTCCTTCCCCTCCTTCGTCTTCTTCTTGTTTAGTACAACATGATAGGGGTATAGCTGGTTTACATACTTCATCAAATATGAAGGGACATGCTCTTTGTGCTTCTTTGATTCTTGGATCAGGGAGATGGATTCTAGATTCAAGAGCATCTCATCATATGGCTTCAACAGAGTCTATGTTCACTTCCTTTGAGTCTCACACTATGTATCCTATTTTTATGGGAAACAATACATACATGAGTGTTACAGGGAAGGGGTCTATTAGTTTTGGGGACAACACCTTTCAATATGTCTTGTGTGTTCCTCATTTGATGAAGAACCTTCTTTCTATATATAAGATCACACATGGAGGCAATGGGAGGTCTATGGAGTTCACACCTGATTCAGTTATCATCAAAGACTTGGATAGTAGAGTGGTTATTGCTATTGGGGTGGTGGATCACTCATCTTAGTTGTATTCCTTTTCAGATTTTTCTCTAATGGTGATTTTTTTCTTACAACTATTCATCACACTTCTAGTGTGAATCATCATTTCGAGGAGAAATTTGGCTTTTTGAACATTGGAGTTCTCACTTCAAATCTTTCTCTTGAGCCATCCATTCCATCTCCTCCACCTACTATTGCACTTGTTTATACTTCTATGACTACAGATGTGGTTTCTTCTATTTCAGTGCAGCAGGATCTAGTTGATCATCCATCTTTGGAGGTTTCTATTCAGTCTTCACCCACTTTGACCTTTTTATTTGTTGAGGTCACACTTGCTTCTATGGAGACATCTTGGGATACACCTACTTCACCTTCAAAGATTGCATTCATTCAGCCTCTTCCCTCTCACTTATTTAAGGAGATGTGGTTTCTTCAGTCCTTTTGGAGCTACTTCATTATGGGGGGGCTATGTGGTCTATTTCTTCCTCTCTTCCATGGGAGTTCTTTCATGTATCTCTATGATGGATGGTGTCGTTGGGGGGTCTTATGGAGTCCTCCATCTTTCATCACTTAGTTTCTCTTTGCATTCTATTTTGGGGAGGATTTTTTTTCCCACTGGGTTTTCTCTTGTACCCTGGTTAGTTTAGTTTGTATTGCATTTGTACTTAGGTACCTGATTAGGTCTTTTTTGTCAGGACCCATCTTTGCTTTCATGATTTTTTTTCTAGTGTTTTAGCTACTCCCTAAGTTCATCTTAAGGGGGGGTGTTAGATTAATAAGTTATTATACTTAATTAATTTAATCACATTGGTTAATTAATTAAGTCACTTATTCCTTTAGGTTTCTTAAGCTAAACTTAGGCACATTAATAATTATTTATTAATTATTAAGTGTGCACACTAGGGTTTCATTTAGGGTTTCCTTTTTTTAGGTTTTCTTGATCTCCTCCATAAGGATTGATCACATTGTAATTATCATATTATTCAATAATCATATTTTGGTTTTTACTTGCACATATTTTCTCTAAGGGTTTACAAAACATCTCTTCTTTTTGTTCTGAATATCTGTTCCAGGTGATTCTTGGGGACTGTGAAGGTTGTTTTTCAACTTCTACAATTCCATGCACACTTCTGTATCCACTCATCATTGCTCATCTTCCCAAGTTTGGAGAGTCAAAGGTTTCAAATTGTCAACCAATCCATATTTTACTCCTAAACACACTCCATCTACACCTTGACACATGATATCAAATTCTCACATTTTCCATGTGTTGGCATTAACCATCATAAGGATTCAAAAGGAATTCTATCGCGATGTGCTCACAAAGACGAAGTTAACTCTCGTATCAGTAAAGAAAGTGAAGAATCTCAAAAGTTACATTCAAGTAAACATATCTTGGCAAAGAAAATTCTTCAAGAAGGATATTGATGGCATGTTATGACAGAAGCATCAACATTAGCAGTACTAGGTGGTTCAATATGAGCTTAAATGTTTCAATGAAAAATCTAAAAAAAAAAAAAAAAATCCCCCCCCAAAAAAAAAGGATTGAAAACAATAGAGAAAAATCGTCTTCTAAGTGAAAACCATTTTAGTGGTGCTTTGGACAAGTACCATGATGAAAACCTAGAAAACAAGTGTCATGTGTAGAATCGAGCATCTACGTGTGTTAGTTTAGGTGAAAGCATCTCATCCCATCCATGAACCATTTATCCCATCCATTTTCATATATCTGCATCCATCTTCCAAATTATCTTGATCTTGACCAAGTTTATTGCACACTTTACACTTACTTATGGCAAACATTATGGCATGGGTCATTTCCATTGATCCTATCCAAGCCAACATTATCTGAGCCAAGAAGTACTATCCAAATGAGAATACTTTGTGCAAACACTTGATCTTATCACAAGATGATCCATACCCATCCATCCATCCATCTATCCAAGAATCCACCCATGTTCTTGCTAGACACTAGGGGCAAATATTTACATCTTGCTTCGAGAATAAATATTTATCTATATCCTCCAACTTATGTGGTGATTCGAATATTGGCAAATGTAAAATCAAATTGGCCAAAGAATTTGTGAGACAAACATCCAAATCACTAGCCCATGACATATTTTGATGAGACAACATTCCTCATCAACATTTATCTTTCATCGAACATCAATCCAAACAATCAATATCAGTTGCATCTAATGTGCACATTAGTATCACATCAAATCATCAAAACAATTTTGTTCCAAATCAAGCTTCATCAATCCTGATCAAACAAATCCATTCAATCCATCATCATCTCAAGATATCCTTCCCAATCCTTGTATTGCTTAACACTATCCTTACATTGCTGTGTATCCACAACAATGCTATCATCACAAATCCACTGATTCGATCAATCAACCCTAGCTTGGTTTTCAAAATCCCAAAACAAAGCACTGATATCATCACATATCTGTACCCAAATCATCAAAATCATGTGAAAATTCAAAAACATCCAAATCATATCAAAATTTAACCAAAAACATCAAAAACATGTCAACCCAACTACGTCATCTCTAAGCTTGAAAGTAGGAAAGATTGATCTTTGATCATCCCCCGAGACATCTATTTCACATTTTAGGTCAGTCATTTAGGCGTTTGTCGCAATGGCAATCCATTTACCCATTTATCTCATCAATCAAGTATGTCGCTAGTCGAACTACGTGGTCTCTGCATGTATAATGTAGGCAAGGCTAATCTATGGATCAGCTCCTTAGACCCCTAGGATAGGTCTTTAAGTTAGTCTCTTCATCATAAATCTTGAAAATACCAAAAAAAATTGTAAAACATTGAAAATTCAAAAAATAGCCTCAAAATATTCAAAAAACACCAAAAACAACCTCAAAACATTTGATAAAACCCAAAATGGTGCACCTGTCTCATCTTGCTTTCAATCGCAATAAACGTCGCTCATAATAAATCATCTCACCTTCATCTTTTGGTAAGGCAATCAAAAGCAAGTCTAGCAGGTTCAAAAGTAAACACCTAATCAAAAAAGTCTCTAGTCCAGATCAGTGAGTCAACAAGTTGGTCAACTCAGAGATTAATAGCTTATCATCCAATCAATCTCATAAAAACCCTGATCACAACATGTCCTAGGAATGTGACCTTCCTGTGATGGACATCAGCATTAGGTATCACCTTAGTTTAGCTTTGGCTAGCGGTACGAAGAACATTAGCTTGTTTTTTTACTTTGTCTTTGTCTTTTAGACTTATCTTATTTTGCGCTCATTCCATGGACCTCTTGATGATGTTTAAAGAAAAATATTTAGAGAGAAAGGAATGAGGCAACGATCATTATCTATTTATCTGTTGTGCTTGTTGGATATTCTTCTAAAATAAATTTTTCATACATGCCTTGTTTGGTTTGTAGGGAGGGTGTTTTAGGTGTGTTGTTGACCACATAAGAAGGCTTTCCTTTTTTATGTTTTGGCACGAGATGTCTAAAATATTTGAATTGCATTCTGAATAAGGTTTCATTTGCCAAGTGTGAACAAGAGTGCTCATATCTATTTGATGAGTCAAAGTCCATCACACTAGGTACAACACCATCCTAGTTCTTTATACCTTGATGCATTGTACCAATGTGTCTTATCAAACATAAGGAAAGTTATGCTCTTTATCTCTCCCATCTCTGGATAAGAAATACATCATCATCATTCATCATCATATCCAACAAAGTCATGATGACTAATGGACTTGTTGGAATTCTGCATTTTTTGGGATTTAAGCATTGATCCCTCTCATTATTCTATCTTTTTTCACACTAACAATGCATCCATCCTACATCCCCACTCTAATACTGCATACTCACGTCATATCATCATAGGACAACATCATCCATCTCATCCATCTCACATACATTACATAATCATTTAAGAAGTTTAAAATAATATAGATTTTTTATTCTAAGCATCTTCCAAACATCTCATTTGCATCATCATTTAAGTTGTTTATAATAATATAGGTTTTTTATTCTAAGCACTTTAAAATCCATTTGCATTATCATTATAATATAGATCTATAGTCATAACCATCCATACATCCATTTTGAACCTCTTTATCATGAGATCAACCTCAAATTGAATTTATCGCTCAATCTCACGAGGGGGCAATGTTCTAACGTACTTCTTCCACTTGGGCATCCGAAAAAATAAATAAAAATTTAAATTTCAATGTCGGTGGCATAATTATTTGAACCAATGCAACAAGTACATTGCTTCAAACAGGGGCACAATGTAGACACGTAAAATAGACATCTTCTCTAATTAACATCCAATTCTTCTATTAATCAATTAAAACAATTTATTGATTAAATTCCCTAGCTTCATCGTATTTAATTAAATAAATCAAATTATTTAATTAAGTCCTTAAGTTATTCTTATTTGATTCAATAAATCAAAATTATTTAAATCAAATATCAAAACCCCTAAAATCCTCCAAGTTAATTAATCTTAATTAATTAACCTCTAATCAGAGTCACCCATTCTCTAGCTTTTGACTAAACTTGAGTCAAATCTAAACTCTTAACTAACCCACCCACTTGCACAAATAAATCTTTTAATTAATTTATTAAATCTTCTAATTCCCCTCAACATGGCATCTTTAGGGAATATTCCTCCAATTTTGAATCTCCCTCCTAAAAGGACTTTTCCTCCAACAAAGCATTTAAGAGCTCTTACATGTCTCTTACACAAGTCAAACTTGGAATTTAATTCATCTTTCATCCCCCCTAAACATGTCACTTCATCAAATTCAAATTTCAAATTGGAACATTGACCAAAATGTGCACAACCATCATCCTCTCACATCTTGTCATTGGCTCATGAATGATCCCACATTCATCCAAATCCCACAATCTTCCAACCTTGAATCTATAAATGCAAAGCATTTCAACTACAACTTGCTACAACACAACACAAATTGATGCACAATCTCAGTATTGGCATTAACACACTTGCATCTTGGCAATCTTGCTTATTAGGGGGTGGGAAAGGGCATCCTTTCCACATCATGAGGAGAACCACTCCCACTATGAAATGGAGTTTGATCTTGCTTTCCTATGCTTTCATTTAGTTGTTTTGTTCTATTTTTCTTGTTTGCATAGGTAGAATGATTGAATATTTCATATGAATGTTGGATTTGTTTGTTTTAAATTGACTAACAATCTAATGGTGGTCATTGTTTGAGACAGTTTACAGATTTTGGTGTTCACATCAGCATTCCACCTTCTTCCTGAATAAGTTGTAGCTTTTCCTTTGTCAGGTCATCTTCTTCCTCACTAGCTTTTTCTAGTTTTGATTCATTTTTCTATGGATCCTTAGTTTCTTCATCAGATTATTTGTTTGGAATATCCATAATTTCCTTTTCTTTTCCTTTTCCCTCAATTCTGGTAACTTTGCATTTCAGAGGGTTGTATTCAACAATTTCTTTTTCTCTTTTCTGCTTTTTCTCCATGCTACCAAAAGAGGTTCCACCAAATTCAATTATTCTTATCAGAAGGGAAATATTGACTGAGCTACACTTTCCAATAATATTCTTAAAGAAATTTTCAAATTCTTCATCCCAATTAGTCAAGCTCCTAGAATATGTGTATATTTGCCTGCAAACCGGTTCATTTGTTTTCCACACCACATTGTCGATTTTGGGAAAACAATTCAAGAAATGCATTACTAAACATATAATCAGAGTACCGAACCTGAAAGGGTAGCCTATCTCTTTTGTTAGTTGCACATTCTCCATTAGTTGATCCTTTATCAATCCACATAGGTCAAAGTCTTGACCTTCAATTATCATCTTGTGAGAAATGTACATTGCACAAACTGAGGTCACTCCTCGGTTTCTAAAAAATACTTTATATGAAATTCCTTGGGAAATGTACTTTGTAACAGTTATCTTGATTATCACAATTATTAGTGCCCTATGATCTCTGATTATTCTAGTTAGGGTTTTCAACTTGCTTGTTTCAGATGGATTTCTTCCTTGGTATATCTCTGATTTTGCATAATCCACTCAAATTCTCAATTGTTTCCTTCAAGATGATGTAGGGTTTGTCCAAAGTTGAAGTATCATCATGCAATATGCTTAAGATTAATTTAACAAATTATACGTTCTCAAAGTAGGAAAACTCATTCTAAATATCCAAATTCTTATGTTTGGCTTCTCTCAATTTCTTCAATTCATTGGGTAATAACATATTCCTCATGAACCTAATCTTTCCACTATTGTATTCATCCAAAATGATTGGCCCTTTGATTTGTTCCATTTTCCTTTTTGTACTTAGGTTTGACAACCGCACACCAAATTATATGAAAATTCTTAAATCAACTGAAATACCTGATAGATTTTGAGAAATGTCGATGAATTTATAGCTCACACACTTGTAATAAATGTGTTTTCCCTAAGTTTTCTAGGTGTTATGTTTTCTTAGATAGTGAAAGAAAAATCCTTTTGCGGATCTATGAATTCTCTGAATTTTCTCCAAAACCTCTACACATGTCATAAATACACCTTCTTGACCATTCTTCACATTCCGGTACCATCTATGGATAGGGGAGGAAATATTTTCTTGAAAAACTCCCCCTAGGCTAGTGGCCTGAAATCAGTTACCAGAAGGATTACCGAAAGCATGTTCTAGTGCAGAACCATTTCTAGCATCAGACTCATTCTTCCTTACCCATATCTTCTTCATCTCATCTCTTATCTCATCTAAGGGGCGGGTGCATGGTAATGGGTAGCAATTCCGTGGACACCCTCAAAAAAAAGAAGTTGAAAACCATAATGCGAGCACGTTATAATGCACTCGCGTTATGTCTTCTATTAAACCTAGGCAAGGTCTCGACAGCTACAACTACAAACAGATAACGCGAGCTCATTATAATGCGCTCGTGTTATCAACTGTTAAAAGAAACAAACAAATGCAAATCTCTCATTTTCTTTTCGATTGGTTTTTTTGTTGCACCCGTAGCCAAAAACCCCAGAATATCACACTCGTGTTTTACGAGGATAATTTTTTCACCAAGAATCCCTATTTCTTCACAACAATGGTGCCACGATGATGAGGAGATGTAAGAGGTAAGGATTCTATGGTTTTTGTTTTGAATTTGTTATCTATTTGTTTGAATTTTTTGGAGATGCAAATCAACCTACAAACCCTCAAAATCCTCAACAGGAAGACCAACCAAATCCTCAAGATCAAAATCAACCACAACATCAACCTCCTCCACCAATCACTCAACCCCCTCCTCGCACTCAACAAAATTTAATGAGTGAAATTGAGAACAACAAAAAACAAATTAAGGATTTGATCAATCAGTTGAGTGATGCAAATGGTTCAACCACAGAAAGAATGACCCTAGAAAATTCATTGAGAGATATTTTAACAAACGTAGATTCAATTAGCAAACAAATAACTGGATGGGAAGATAGGAGGCAGGTGGCTAGGGACTATTATGCAAATAAACTATCATACAAGGATGTGAAAGATTTAAAAATTACAAAAGGTGATTTGTGCTCATTATTCACCAACCCACGTACAAATCAAAATCTTACCCTCAATGCGAAGAGGTTTCCTATCCATTGGTGCCACCACCAACAGATGAAGGACTAGTTTTATGATAGGTGGTACATGGTCTTCGATTACCCACCATGCAACAATTGTGAGGTCTCGCAATATTTTCTTAAGAAACTATTAAATGATTTCATATTGAATAAAATCCCAAATTATTTTGATATGAGGGATTTCCAGGGGAGGGGTGGGGGGTCAGCTCAGGATAGACCTAGTCCACAGACAGATCCTACGTGGCAAGGTAGACGAGCTCTCGCTAGGCCACCTCATGAGCACATTGTTATGCCTTTCGTCGTGAAGGAAAGTGCTAATGTAGAGACATTGCACGCAATCAACACTTTGACCCAGAGTGTCATCCATCACACTAGCCCTATTCTACAGTGCCATCCAGGGGAGTCTTCCAGTGGTGGCCTTCTAACACATGTGTGTCAATCTTGCGGGGCTACTTGTTCACATGACCCCACCGACCCTCAGGAGACTGGTACACAAGATCCGTCTGTAGCTATGGAGATGGAGAGGGTAGCTGAAATTTTGCATGAGGCATATGGCATTGATAGTCGAGTAAAAGTTAGTGCATGTGTTCATTGAATTTAATTTATTAAATTTTGATTTTGAAATTGAAGATTACCTAAAAATGTTTTATGATTTTAATAAAATTGCAGGGTCACAGTGTTGAGACTGGATACACCGGCCCCCCACCAACCTATTTTTTCAATACACCTATCGCTAGGGTATGTAACTAATAAACAATTATAAGTTTATAGCATATTAATGGCATTTTTTTATGAATGGTAATTTAATATGCAATTTTGGATGTTGAACAAACTAATATTGGAGGTTTTGATGGAACACTTCCCAGTGGCGGTGGATTTACTCAAACCTTCACGCATGTAATAGAATAAAGAGTTTAAATAATGAATCAAGTACTTAATAGATTTGTGTAGTTTATACATGCACATCGTTGATTACATTGAATAATTTATTTTTTTGTTTTCAGTTGTTGCGACATGATACACCTCTGAATGTGACAAGGGCAATGGATATTGGTGTGACATCTGCTATACAATCCTCGATGGCTCTGATAGAAGAGGTGTGAGGCAAATTAGTAAATTTTAATTTAAATTTGTTGTTATAGATGTTAGTTAGTGAAAAATCAAACCATTATTGATTCACGTAGTTTTTGTCTATTTGTATGGTTTATATAGGGCTTGAGCATGCCTGAGCATGGGCGTAAGGATATTTCCCTCGTGGAGAGAGATCGTGAGATGGTTGTAAGTGATTATTTTTTCAAATATATCATTTTTTATAATGTAATTTATATATATTCATGTCTTTATTTCTTATTGTAACAGTTAAAACTTGACCATGAACTAAACCCTAGGAGGAGTAGCAGGAGCACTCCACAAGTGCAGCAAAAATGAGTGACAGACCTATTGCCATCCGAGTGAAAAGGAAAGGGAAAGATTTTATTTCCAGTGCATGGAGAGCAATGACTTTTGATTCCAGATTCCTTTGTTGTATGCCTGCATGGCAGTTTTGTACATATTTTTTATTGGATATATTTGACATTGTATGCCTAGATGGCATTCTTGTAAGCTTATATGGCTATTTTGTACATATATTTCATACTTATATCGACATATATTGATGTATGCCTACATGGCTATTTGGTTAATACAAATATCTTTTATCGATGCTTGTCCATATTTGCATTCTAAATTGATGGTTCAATAGATATGAGTTACATGTATTCAAGTGTATACTTTACAACTTACGTGTATACTTTGTGACTTACGTGCATTTGAGTGTATACTTTGTGGCTTACATGTTTTCATGCATATACCTTGTATTCGTGCATATACTTTGTTTTAATTTGTGTATACTATGTATTCGTGTGTATAATTTTTGAGGCTTATGTATTTTTGAGTACTTGTACTTCCCTTATTGACATGTACATGTTTGACTTATTCATGTGTATAATTATTAATTGGTTAGCCCTAACATTGATCTATGTCATCCTCAATGCATAATCCTTGAGATGGAGTAAGTACACCCTCAAGGTCAAAAGGAGTTTCACTTGCATTCTTCGTAGGCTCATTTTGGTAGTGAAACCAAAAACCTCTTGCATCATTGAAATGAATTTTTTTTTCCTTTATAGCAGGTCTGAAGACATTATCATTCTCCATCAATTCTTCATGTATCCACTCCCCATTAATGATTGTCTCATGACCTTCATCAAGCCAAGCACTTATCTCATTTGTGATAGAAGAAATGTATGAAGATTTATCTTCCTCCTTATGAACCATTCATTATCATGAGATATGGGTTCTTGTGAACCACTACTGATGAATCATGGGTCAATGAGTTTGATTTGTAAAACTACATAATTGAATCCTGATAACAATATCACAATATTTATATATCTAAATGTGTTATTTCCTTCAGCTAAAATTTGTGCTTATACTTATGTGATTGATGTATGTTTGTGTATGGGATCATAGTAATTTCTATTTGATGATGCTATTGTGTCTTTAAGGTTTATTTATTAAAGGGTGCATGAAAAAAGTTTTAAATCCTTACAAATCTTTGAATTTCTTAGGTTTTTCTATTTGTTGAGTCTAGGCTCCGAGCTTGAGTCCAAGTCAAAAAATGGCTTGTCAAGTCCAAGGCAAGTCCTAGTCTTGTAACACTAGTGTGAACACATCAAGGAATAATGTATATGCCAATGAAGAGAGAACCCATCCTTGTTTCCAAACAAACCATGGTATAGATATGGTTGGTCGAGATAAAAAATCACTCTCCTGGATAGTTCGAATCATAATATTTCATGGCTACAAACACACCTTCATTATTTGTGTTCTTGATTCTACTAAAGAAATGGTGGAACATTTTGGAGATCAAATATTGCAACCCTAAGTCCACAAGAAGGTTACTTGTCCTGATTTCTGCAAATGTCTTTAAGATGTTCATCCTTCTTGAGTAATGTGAACTATTGATGTTATCTAGATCTTTGAAACTATCTGCAATCATGTACAATACTGTAGAAGCTAGAGCTATATCTAATACTACAAATGACTACTCAATGGAATCCTGATAGCAATATCACAATTTGACACATTGTAGAAAATACCTCCTACTTATCAATTGATGAGATAAAGGGGCTCTATAATGAATTTTTCATAAGGTACAACACTTGCTAAAGGTTTCGCAAATGGGGTCGCAAGCTAAGTGGGCTTAACCTTGGGGAAAAATCTTCATGGTTAAGCGCTTTAGCTAGAGTATACTGGAATGGGTGACCTCCCAGGAAGTCCTCATGCCTCACCTCTTTGAGCATCACTTAGATGCAATGAGTGCTAAGTGGGCCATTCAATATCATTTCAAATTTGTTGCTTTAAGCAACTTACAAATTTGCAACTTAAGACTCCTCCAACCTAAGCGATCGATCCGGTGGAGCATAGCTCAAAGTGATTCCACTTGTTTCGGTGCAAAAGAGGACCATGCCTAGCATAAAAATACCTATTTGGACATGTTGGAACAGTCTGCTTGGTCACACAAGTTGCAGAATGAAATTTGCACCACTTTGCAACATTGCACTGCTTGGATTTGATGCTTTTTCCATCAAGTTAAAATCTGCCACCATTGGAAAACCACTCTGAGATAGCCAAAACCGAGATATTTTTTTGTAGATAGGCTCAACGTGATCCTATAAGATCAGATGAGAAGTTTCTAAACATCACGAAATCTGAGTAATAGCATGATGAAGTTTGCAGCCATTTTGAACTTTGGACCCCTGAGGGATCGATCCGGTTGAATGTAGCTCGGAGCGATTTCACGTGTTTCAGTGCAAAAAAATACCATTCCTAGCGTAAAAAAACCTATTCAGATGCGTTGGAGCAGTTAGTTTGGTCACACGAGTTGCAGAGCGAAAGTTGCACCACTTTGCAACTTTGCACTGCTTGAATTTGACACTTTTTCCATCAAGTGAAAATCCGCCATCACAAGAAACCCACTCAAAGATAGCCAAAACCGAGAGAGGTTTTTCTAGAGGGGCCCAATTCCTTTTTTTAGGATCAAATGACAAGTTTCTGAGTGTCACGATATTCAAGTAATAGCATGTTGAAGTTTGCAGCCATTTTGCACTTTGGACCCTTAAGGGATCGATCCTATGGAACCTATCTCAGAGTGATTCCATGTGTTTCAGTGTGAAAAAAAACCATGCCTAGCATAAACATACCTATTTGGATGTGTTGGAAGAGTCCACTTGGTAACATAAATTGCAGAACGAAAGTTGCACCACTTTGCAACTTTGCACTGCTCGCTTTTGATGCTTTTTCCATCAAGTGAAAATCCGTCACCACTGAAAAACCACTCTGAGATAGCCAAAATTGAGAGAGGTTTTTGTAGACAAACTCAACAAAATCCTATAGGATCAGATGAGAAGTTTCTAAGCATCACGACATCCAAGTAATAGCATGTTGAAGTTTGCAGCCATTTTGCACTTTGGACCCTAAGGGATCGATCTGATTAAACGTAGCTCGGAGCGATTCCACATGTTTTAGTGCAAAAAAATACCATTCCTAGCATAAAAATACCTATTTGAATGCGTTGGAGTAGTTAGTTTGGTCACACGAGTTGCAGAGCGAAAGTTGCACCACTTTGCAACTTTGCACTGCTTGAATTTGACGCTTTTTCCATCAAGTGAAAATCCGTTGTCACGCGACAACCACTCCAAGATAGCCAAAACCGAGAAAGGTTTTTCTAGAGGGGCCCAACACTTTATTGAAGGATCAGATGAAAAGTTTCTAAGTGTCACGGTATCCGAGTAATAGCATGTTGAATTTTGCAGCCATTTTGCACTTTGGACCCTTAAGGGATCGTTCTGGTTGAACGTAGCTCGGAGCGATTCCACATGTTTCAGAGCAAAAACATACTATTCCTAACGTAAAAAATGCCTATTAGGACATTTTGGAGCAGTAATTTTGGTCACACGAGTTGCAGAGTGAAAGTTGCACCAATTTGCAACTTTGCACTGCTTGAATTTGACACTTTTTCCATCAAATAAAAATCCACCACCATGAGAAAACCACTCCAAGATAACCAAAACCGAGAGAGGTTTTTCTAGAGGGGCCAACATCTTAATATAGGATCAAACGAGAAGTTTCTAAGTGTCACGGTATCCGAGTACTAGCATGCTGAAGTTTGCAGCCATTTTGCACTTTGGATCCTTAAGGGATCGATCTGGTTGAACATAGCTCAGAGCGATTCTATGTGTTTCGGTGCAAAAAAATACCATGCCTAGCATAAAAATAACTATTTGCACATGTTGGAGTAGTTAGTTTGGTCACACAAGTTGCAAAGCAAAAGTTGCACCACTTTGCAACTTTGCACTACTTGAATTTGACACTTTTCCATCAAGTGAAAATCCGCCGCGACGAGAAAACCACTCCAAGGTAGCCAAAATTGAGAGAGGTTTTTGTACAGGGGCCCAATTCATTTTTGTAGAATCAGATCATAAGTTTCTAAATGTCACAGTATCTGAGTACTAGCATGTTGAAGTTTGCAGCCATTTTGCACTTTGGACCCTTAAGGGAATTGATCTGGTTGAACATAGCTCAGAGCGATTCTACGTGTTTTGGTGTGAAAAAATACCATTCCTAGCATAAAAATACCTATTTGGACATGTTGAAGCAGTTAGTTTGGTCACATGAGTTGCAAAGCAAAAGTTGCACCACTTTGCAACTTTGCATTGCTTGAATTTGACACTTTTTCCATCAAGTGAAAATCCGCCGCCACAAGAAAACCACTCCAAGATAGCCAAAACCGAGAGAGGATTTTGTAGAGGGGCCAGATTCCTTTCTTTAGGATCAGACGAGAAGTTTCTAAGTGTCATAGTATCCGAGTACAAGCATGTTGAAGTTTGCAGCCATTTTGCACTTTGGACCCTTAAGGGATCGATCCGGTGAAACATAGCTCAGAGTGATTCCACGTATTTCGGTGCAAAAGAGGACCATGCCTAGCATAAAAATACCTATTCAGACATGTTGAAACAATCCACTTGGTCACATGAGTTGCACAGAGATTGTTGCACCACTTTGCAACTTTGCACTGCTTGAATTTGACACTTTTTCCATCAAGTGAAAATCCACCGCCACGAGAAAACCACTCCCAGATAGCCAAAAACGAGAGAGGTTTTTATAGAGGGGTCCAACACGTTTCTGTAGGATCAGATGAGAATTTTCTAAGTGTCATGGTATCTGAGTACTAGCATGTTGAAGTTTGCAACCATTTTGCACTTTGGACCCTTAAGGGATCGATCCGATTGAACATAGCTCAGAGCGATTCTACGTGCTTCTGTGCAAAAAAATACCATTCCTAGTGTGAACATACCTATTTGGATGTTTTGGAGTAGTTATTTTGGTCACACGAGTTGCAAAGTGAAAGTTGCACCACTTTGCAACTTTGCACTGCTTGAATTTGACACTTTTTTCATCAAGTGAAAATCTGCCACCACGAGAAAACCACGCTAAGATAGCCAAAATAGAGAGAGGTTTTTGTAGAGGGTCCCAATTCCTTTTTGTAGGATCAGATGAGAAGTTTCTAAGTGTCATGTTATCCAAGTACTAGCATTTTGAAGTTTGCAGTCATTTTGCACTTTGGACCCTTAAGGGATCGATCCTGTGGAACATAGCTCAGAGCGATTCCACATGTTTTGGTGCGAAAGAGGACCATACCTAGTCGAATGTGCTGGAATAGTCTACTTGGTCACACGAGTTGTAGAGCGAAAGTTGCACCACTTTGCAACTTTGCACAACTTGAATTTGACACTTTTTCCATCAAGTGAAAATGCACTGCCACGAGAAAACCACTCCAAGATAGCCAAAACCAAGAGAGGTTTTTCTAGAGGTGTCCAACGTTTTTCTTAGGATCAAACAAGAATTTTATAAGTGTCACGGTATCCAAGTAATAGTATGCTGAATTTCAAAGCTATTTTGCACTTTGGACCCTTAAGGGATCGATTCGATGGAACATAGCTCGGAGTGAATCCACATGTTTCGGTGCAAAAGAGGACCATGCCTAGTGTAAAAATACATATTCGAATGTGTTGGAACAGTTCGATTGGTCACCCAAGTTTCAGAACGAAAGTTGCACAACTTTGTAACTTTGCACTGCTTGCATTTTATGCTTTTTCCATCAAGTGAAAATCCGCCACCACAAGAAAACCACTCCAAGATAGTCAAAAGCGATAGATTTTTTTCTAGAGGGGCCCAATGCCTTTCTGTAAGATCAGATGAGAAGTTTCTAAGTGTCATGGTATCCGATTAATAACATGCTGAAGTTTGCAGCCATTTTGCAGTTTGGACCCTTAAGGGATCGATCTGGTGGAACGTAGCTCGGAGCGATGCCACGTGTTTCAGTGTAAAAAAATACCATGCCTAGCATAAACATACCTATTTGGACATGTTGGAATAGTCCGCTTGGTCACACAAGTTGTAGAATGAAAGTTGCACCACTTTGCAACTTTGCACTGCTCGCATTTGATGCTTTTTCCATCAAGTGAAAATCCATCACCACTGGAAAACCACTCTGAGATAGCCAGAACCGAGAGAGGATTTTGTAGACAGGCTCAACTTGATCCTATAGAATCAAATGAGAATTTTCTACGTGTCACGACATCTGAGTAATAGCATGCTGAAGTTTGCAGCCATTTTGCACTTTGGACCCTTAAGGGATCAATCCGGTTGAACGTAGCTCAGAGCGATTCCTCATGTTTCAGTGTGAAAAAAGGCCATGCCTAGCGTAAACATACCTATTCGGATGCATTGGAGTAGTTATTTTGGTCACACGAGTTGCAGAGCGAAAGTTGCACCACTTTGCAACTTTGCACTGCTTGAATTTGACACTTTTTCCATCAAGTGAAAATCCGCCGCCACAAGAAAACCACTCCAAGATAGCCAAAACCGAGAGAGGTTTTTCTAGAGGGTCCCAACACCTTTCTATTGGATTAGACAAGAAGTTTCTAAGTGTCACAGTATCTGAGTACTAACATGTTGAAGTTTGTAGCCATTTTGCACTTTGGACCCTTAAGGGATCGATCCGATGGAACATAGCTCAGAGCAATTCTACGTGTTTCGGTGCGAAAGAGGACCATGCCTAGCATAAAAATACCTATTCAGATGTGTTGGAACAGTCCTCTTGGTCACACGAGTTGAAGAAAAATGTGTACAAATTGTTTATATGACCTGTATATGACCTTTTTCACATTGCTTACATTTCAAAATTCAAAGTTTGCAAATTTTCCTACTCAAGGCATTTACAGACCAAGGTTCTACTACACCAAACATGAAATCCAACCTTACAATATTTGAGTATATCTCATTATGTACTTAAATCTTATTGCAATGCCTCTAGCACTTCATTCCCTTAGATCTTTTACAATGTCACTCATACATTCAAAATTCTCTTTAAATGTCTACATCATATGTGCTCATTATGAGGTTAACTTCAAATGAGTAACTTGAGATTCCCTCGCTAAGCTTCACATGCTCTCTTATAATGGCTTGAAATCAAAATTGAGATTTGTCAAAATCATCAAAATAAGTATGTTGCATTGCTTTTTTGGTTGAGATTCTCTTTGATGGCTCTTAAATCAACATTTTTTGCAACGAAAGATCAATCAACCCTTAGTAGTTTACTTACAAATACGCAAAGTAAAAGAGAAAAAGAAAGAGCATCCAAAATGGAAATGAAATAAAAATAGATGGAAGGCACTTATAGATGTTGCATGCAGGCATCAAAATAAGGATGTTGCATTGCTTTTCTTGTTAACATTCTGTTGGATGGCTCATATATCTGCATTTTTTACAAGGGGACACCAATCACTGTAAAAGAAGATGATAGCATTGGCATCAAAAAAAATCATGTGCATACAAGTATAAATTAATAAGAACCAATGTGCATATACTTACAAATTAATCCAATGAACCATCCGGGTCTGCTCTACTCTTTATTGTGTCAAGTATTGCCTCATGGTCAAACTCACGGACCATCCATAACGTCTTGTTTAAAGGTCTACCCCCATATTTGGTCAAACAAACATTATATGCCGCGATAAGGTTCAAGTAATGAAGAATATTATGATGCATGTCAGTCCTGAAATAGCCAATGTTTAACACTTGAATGTGGGTACCTTCTAAGCCATGTTCCAGTAACCACAACTGGGCCTATAGGGTATTCGATGTTTTCTCCATCTATAATTGGGGCCTCCAATTTATTTTTGGTCTCAACACAATGACACAAGTAATAGTCTGTTCCCTCTTCATTGTCTTCATCTGTAATAACTACATAAACATGCCCTACATTGATATGTGCAAAAAATCTCTTGAAATTTGTCAACATTACAAATACAGTACAAAGTAAGATCTAACGATATGGTATTTCAACAACTAAGAAAGTAGATATATCACCTCATTGAACTAGATCTGATATGTGATCAAAGTCGACCAATGATTCTATCTGTGTCAGTTCCAATGTCGTCGGAGGGTGATACATGTGAAGTGGGCTAAGATAACTTGTGAACCATTTGTAAACCCACTCCCCTGACTCACAATCATTCCAGTCTTGCATTGTACATGAAGAACAAACACATGCCATCTTTCGTGTATTAATACTCCATGAACCTATATTTGAGCTAAGGAAAGAGTGTACCTCACTCGATCCTATTAGTGTACAACAATCTTCATATGGTGCAATGTTAGTATCATCCATCAACCAAAAAAATCTACGAACTGAAGACGTACCTTCATTACCTGGACCCATCAAAGCATTACACCACTCGATGATTGATTTTGCATCTGTCAACTTTGCACTGTCTTTATACTTTAACTCTTCTTGTGCTAATGCTATTTTCACGCATGATCCTACACCATCATACTCCCCCTTTCCATGTCCAACCTCACAAAAGTTCCACATATGTTGAACACCTGTAATGATATGCATCCTGCACAACCAGTAGAACATGCATGAGTTCTTGAACTATGTTGCACAGTTATCAGACCATATTATATGTTGATCGTATTCTATGCCCCTCTAAGCCAAGCCATTGTAGAACATCTGGAAGCAACCTTGTATGAACTCTAGAGAATGTGTGTGATCATCACTAATGTAAAAGTGGTACTCCCTCAATACATTCCTTTGCTCATTTGTACTATCAGATGCATGAATGAATGCTATGTGCACAAATATCGGAACTTGTGTGGAGTTGTAATACTGTGACTACACCTCATGTTGTGGTTGTAGAGTGTAGTTCTCTACAAATTCAACCATGGATACTATGCTTCCAACTAGAAAGGTGTCCTTGCATAGCTTGAACTACGTGTCCAACCATCGGGCTTTATAGGTATGCATTGCACACTCAAATAGTATACTTTCACGAAATGTGGTCATAAATTTATGCACTAGAATCTTCTCAATAACCAAATTACAACTTTTTGCTTGAGACCCATCTTTTGTAGCATATTCTACTGTTTTATACTTTCTGAACTCTACTAGGTTTTGTCCCACCTCATCTATGCTTTCCCTATGTTGACATACTGGCATACGCTGGAAGCCACCACAACGCTCACATGAACCATCCAAGCATGTTGTCCTATAGAATATCTGGCCATCCTCTATTTCACATAAAAAAATTGATAAGAACTCTCTTGAAGATTTTGGTGGGGCTTCTATGCCACAATCTTCCAAAACATCGTTAGTATGCAAATCTAAACATATAGAATGATAAACATCGTAATGGTTAGAAAATTCAATATGGAGTCTACAACAACAAGTAGTGCGTGTGTGATTTATCTTGACATAAAAAGGTTTAAGCAGTTCAATTTTTTTTTGAGAAATACTAATTTGAGGATAATAATTTTCAAATTTCCAAAAAAATTGGGTTTCAGTCATATTCAAAAAATGCTTTGGATGTGGCTCACGGTTCCGACTATCGATTTTCCTTCTTACCACATCCCTTTGATTTGGAGATGGCCTTGTGTTATTCTTCCAATACTCTTCAATTAGTGTTCTCAAGGCTTTGATAACTTCTTTGTCTTTTCGTGGCAGTCTCCTCGAGAATTCCCATAATTCATTTGTATCATTGCCCTCAATTCTTTTCCGCCTTTGAATGGCTCTTGATAATTTTTTTCTACTAATTCCCATTTTTTCACTAGTCTTTTTAATTCGGCGAGCTCTCTTTGTTTGAAAACTTACCAAAGTTGATGTAATGACAGGTCAGGTGACATTACTATCCTTTGAGCGTGAGGTCTTACCCACACTCTCATAAGCATCCATTATATTCTTCACAATAGTGTCTTCACTCGATAGATTCAATGTTCTCAACCTAGGAGTCTTCATGATGTTCCTATACTTTACACCCCGCATCATTTCAACAAATAGTTGGCATCTTGCAGTCTCATTTAGCCTTTCAAAGAATCATTCCCAAATCTTATCAGCATATCTTCTACAAGTGTGTGTTGAAATCTTACCTTCCATGTGCTGCAAAATCTCATCATCAATATTAATCAGATACTTTGGCTTTCTATGCAAAATTCTTGGTGGTGTTTTCCAGGGTACATACATCTCAACATTAGGAATTTCATCAATATTTAATTGAGATGAGCTAGATTCCATACCTTTGATTGAGGGTGGAGAAGAAGACATACGTTGAGGTTCACATGGGAATGATGGCATACCTTCTTTGTCAATTTTGAGTGATGATGTACTATCAACTTGAGATGTGTTGGATGGTGTCCAACAATATTCACTTGTGGTAAATGGTGTCCCTCCATATTCACTTGCAATAGATGGTGTCCATCCATATTCACTTGTGCTAGATGTTGTCCCTCCATATTCGCCTATGCTTAATGGTGTCCCTTCATATTCACTTATCGTAGAGGGTGTGTCTCCAACCACAGTATCTGAATCTGTCTTACGATGATGCTTTCACATTCGTGCTTGTTGTGTTGCCAATTCCCGTTCTCTTTTTGATGGTTGAGGTTCCTCTATAATCGGGTTTTTTTCATAAATTGTTTCTAATTTCTTCTTTTCACAATATTCTGCCACCTGAACTCCTTTTCTTTCAAGGTTTTGTTCTCTTCGTCTGTTAGTTTCCTCTTTGTCTTTTTCTTCGGCATGGTGGATAATTTTATCTATACCATGGTAATGAGACAAATATTAGTTCCTAAAAAAGTGTTGAAGGAGTGGTCTATGTAATGAACTTTTGACCTTGTGTAGGGTATTTTGAAGATTTTTGATGCTTTGGAATGGTCTAGGAAGGCCCGGGTATAGGAGTTTCTATAAATGCTCCCTCTTTACATTGAAAAATGGGGGTTTTGTATTGGAAGCCTATTTGAGTGGGTAAGGTCCTAAGACCTATAAATTATCTTGTTTTGAGACCTAATTAAAGACTTTTTTTGGGTTTGGAAGTCTGGTGTGAAGATCTAAGGGTAGTTCATTTGTAAAATTGGCCTACTTGGAGGCCTAAAATAGTGAAAAAGGTTAGTTTTCTTAATGTTGTCCCAAAGGAGTCATGTTATGGGTTAAGGTATGTCTTGCAACTCTGAAAAATGGTGCTACAATCATTCTTTTATTTTCCTAGTGTTTTTGAAAGTTTTGGAGTTAAGGGCCCAAAACTAGTTTTGCACAATAACTAGATTCCAAGGTTGAAATTTGGGAAATAATGTTTTTGTTTGTTCTCCAGCTTGCAGGAGTGTTGGGATTGGTCCATTATGCCTTTTAAATCTTCTTAGATGGCTCTTGAAGGCAAGTTGACATCTTCAATGGTTTTGGGTCCTCTAACTCTGCATCAAAAATGAGTATCACAGTTTGAAGTGTGTGCATGGTTTGGGAGATACATGTGACAGTTTGTAGATACTTGGCTACTAGTAATGTGGACAGTGAACAAAGGAACTAAGTTTGTGTGTAAGGGAAGACTTTTGAAAGGTTTCATTTTTGTTGTACTAACTCAAACAAAGATTTATTAAGCAAATAATGGTTTGGTTGTGCCTTAAGAATTATAGTTTGTGTTTGTAAACAATGGTGCCATTATGGAATATTTAAGACAACTTGCGATTGACATAATCATTGGTTGATGTTTTGAGGAACCTAGTTGATTGTAATCAGTTATTTTCAATATTTTCAAGGTGTTTTGAAGGTCCTTAAGTAATTGGGAACTCTTAATGCTAATTTGAGTATATGAATCAAATGTTTTGTGTAGAGGTATTGGAAGGTGTTTGGACCCTTCAGAGGAATGGGAGAGGCTTGGAGTTGTCTTAAAGGATGAATTTTGGTGAATGGTTCTGAATTTCTATAACTGGCAAGTGTATATAATTGTGTATATAATTTGGTAATTTAAAATGTGCATTGACAACCTAAGGTTATAATGACAAACAAAATTGAAAGCAAGCCATAATAGAATGAAAGAAAATGTGCAAATATTTCACATACCTTAAAAACCAGACTTTCAAATGGAGGAGTTCAACCCAATTATGTAGCCTTAGCTTCTTCTTTCTTCAAACTCCACAACAATTTGACTTGTTCAGAAGCTTGTTCCCTTTCACACTTCAATTGCATATTAGTTTTCAATGGACTTCAAACTTCAATTGATATTATATGTCTTTCAATGTGGAAAATATACTATTTCATGCAAAGGTGGTAAAACGATCATGGAAAAGGTGATGGAATGTGGAAAAGATGCTTGCACACTTCACAACATCATCAAAAATCTATTTTTTGTCAGAGCACGCGTAGAACCAGGGGAATATGTAGGTTGTGGGCCTTCAAATCATGAGTATATAGAGTTTTCTACCGTTTTAGTGGAGTAACAAACGCGCTCAAGTTATAACCCAAGCGCACTATGTGAAATTTGGTTTTCTTAGTGTATTTTTGAGAGTATAGGAGATTCTGAGAGAGTGGGAGGGAGAGAGTGGGAGAGTGGGAGATAGAGAGGGAGGGAGAAGGGAAGAGTGGGAGAAAGAGAGAGTGGGAGGGAGAGAGGTAGAGAGTGGGAGATAGAGGAGGAGAGAGGGGAGAGGGGAATAGAGAGGAGGAGAGTGGGAGAGAGAGGGAGAGAGGGAGGGAGAGAGGGAGAGTGGGGAGATAGAGGGAGGAGAAGGGGAGAGTGGGAGAAAGAGAGAGAGGGAGAGAGGTAGAGAGTGGGAGGGAGAGAGGGGAAGAGTGGGAGATAAAGAGGGAGGGGGAGAGGGGGAGAGGTGGAGAAAGAGAGAGTGGGAGAAGGGGAGAAGCAGAGAGTGGGAGACCGAGAGAGTGGGAGAAAGAGAGAGAGCGAGAGAGGGTGAGAGTGGGAGAAAGATAGAGTGGGAGGGAGAGAGGGGGAGAGTGGGAGATAGAGTGGGAGGGAGAGAGGGGAAGAGTGGGAGATACAGAGGAAGGGAGAGATGGTGAGAGTGGGAGAAGGGGATACACGGAGAGTGGCAGATAGAGAGGGAGGGAGAGATGGTGAGAGTGGGAGAAGGGGAGAAGTGGAGAGTGTCAGATAAAGAGGGAGGGAGAGATGGTGAGAGTGGGAGAAGGGGAGAAGCAGAGAGTGGGAGATAGAGAGGGAGGGAGAGATGGTGAGAGTGGGAGAAATATAGAATGGGAGAGAGTGGGGGAGAAACCCTAAACCATAAACCATAAACCCTAATCCCTCAATGCATATACCCTCATAATCCCTCAGCCCTCAACCCTCAACCCTTAATTCCTAATCCCTCAACCCTTCTATCCTCTTAATCCCTCAACCCTCAACCCTCAAACCCTAATCCCTCAACCCTCAACCCTTAAACCCTAATCCCTCAACCCCTATACCCTCTTAATCCCTCAATCCTCAACCCTCAACCCTCAACCCTTAACCCTTAACCCTTAAACCATAATCCCTCAACCCCTATACCCTCATAATTCGTCAACCCTCAACCCTCAACCCTTAAACCCTAATCCCTCAACCCCTATACCCTCTTAATCCCTCAACCCTCAAACCCTAATCCCTCAACCCTTAACCCATAATCCCTCAACCACTATTCCCTCTTAATCCCTCAACCCTCAACCCCTAATCCATTAAACCCTAATCTCTCAACCCCTGTACCTTCTTAATCCGTTAACCCTCAGCCCTCAACCCTTAAACCCTAATCCCTCAACCCTTATACCCTCTTAATCCATCAACCCTCAACCCTTAATCCCTAATCCCTCAACCACTCTACCCTCTTAATCCCTCAACCCTCAACCCCTAAACCCTAATCTCTCAACACCTATACCCTCTTAATCCCTCAACTCTCAACTCTCAACCCTCAACCCTCAACCCTCAACCCCTAATCCTTATACCTTCTTAATCCCTCAACCCTCAACCCTCAACCCTTAAACCCTAATCCCTCAACCCCTATACCCTCTTAATCCCTCAACCATAAACACTCAACCCTCAACCCTCAACCCTTAAACCCCAAACCCTCAATCCCTATACCCTCTGAATCCCTCAACCCTCAACCCTTAAAACCTAATCCCTCAACCCTTATACCCTCTTAATCCATTGACCCTCAATCCTCAACCCTTAAACCCCAATCCCTCAACCCCTATACCCTCTTCATCCCTCAACCCTTAACCCTTAAACCCTAATCCCTCAACCCTCAACCCTCAACAACCCTTAAACCCTAATCCCTCAACCCCTATAGCTTCTTAATCCCTCAACCCTCAAACCCTAATCCCTCAACCCTCAACCCTTAAACCCTAATCCCTCAACCAATATACCCTCTTAATCCCTCAACCCTCAACCCCTATACCCTCTTAATCCCTCAACTCTCAACCCTCAACCCTCAACCCCTAATCCCTTGAACCCTAATCCCTCAACACCTATACCTTCTTAATCCCT
>CM021105.1:384364338-384413181 GCA_007115665.2 Sequoiadendron giganteum
CCTATATATTGGACCCTCAACCCTAATCCCTCGACCCTATACCTTAAACCCTCAATCTTCAACCCTCAACCCTTAAACCCTCTACCCTTTACCCTATACATTCAACACTCAACCCTCAATCCTTAAACCCTAAACCCTCTACCCCTTACATTGGACCCTGAACCTAATCCTTCAACCATACACCCTCAAACCTATACCCTAAATCCTCTACGCTCAACCAAGTAAACTCTTAACCCTAAACCCTTAACCCCAAACCCTTCAACCCTAAACGCTTAAACCTTAAACCTTCTACCCTATACCCTCAACCAAATACTCTCTACCATCAAACCTATTTCATCAACTCTCAAACCTTAAACCCTAATACCCTAGAAACCATCAACCCTATAGGTCCTCCACCCTAATCCCTCAACCCTATACCCTCAACCCCTATCACTCTCTCTCTATCTATACATCTCACCTCTGCCTCCTTCCCTCCCTCCCACCCTCTCTAATTGTCCCTATCTATCGTCTCCCTCTTTCTTTATACCTCTCATTCAATCAATCCCTACCACCCTCTATCCATCTCTCTTTATTTCCCTCCCACTCCATCCCACTCTCTCCCACTACCTCTCTCTCCCTCTCTCTCATGTCTCTTCCTCCCACCCCCTCTCTCTCTACGGTCTCTCCCTCTGGAAACCTACCTAGGTAACTATCTCTTTGTCTCTCTCCTCTCTTTCTATCTATCCCTCCAACCCTACCTAGATAAGTCCCTCTCACTCCACCCCCCTCTTTCTCTACCTCTGTTAGGTCACTCCCTCTCACACCCTCTCCCTCTCTCAGGTCTCTCACTCACACTCCCTCTCTCTCCCACTCCATCTCTCTCACACTTCCTTCACTATCTATCTCTCAAGTCTCTCCACTCTCAGTCTCTCCCTCTCACACTCTCAAGTCTCTCCCTTTCACACCCTACCTACATAACCCTCTCTTTCTCTTTGTCTCTCTCTCTCTCTCTCCCTCTCCCTCAATTCTCTCTCTCCCACCCCCCTCTCTCTCTCCCTCCCTCTATCCCTCCCACCCTACCTAGCTAAGTCCCCCTCAATCCAAACCCTTCTCTCCCACTCCCTCTCTCTTAAACTCTCACTTCGACCCCCTCTCCATCTCTCTAGACTCTCTCTAAATTCTCCCTTCGTCTAAAGACATACATAAATGCATACATACAAGCATAATACATATGTACATATAATCTTACATCCATACATTAAGCATACATACATAAATGTACATAAAAATATATTAGCATACATTAATATATTATAATTTAACATAAAGTAAAACATAACGCGAGCGCATTCTAACGCGCTCGTGTTATGTTCTAGTAGACATGTTCCCCGCAGAAGCAAAAACCATGTCAAAAGTGAGATATAACGCAAGCGCATTATAACGCGCTTGCATTATATCTTGATTTTGGAATTACCGAACTTTAAGCTTGGTACTTACCTTGGAATACCAACCCAAAGGCTTGGAGGGCATTCCCAATGACCAGAGACGTGTTTTTAAAAAATCCACCATATTTCTCATAATCGAGTTCATGCTCACCTTCAGGATTGCATGTGGTTCAATATCAAAAAAATCGAGCACATGGGTAATGTTGGGTTATCTCTTAGCTATCCAAAGATGTAATTTTTTTCACTTTCTGAAAATGTTAAGTCTTTCATCCATAATTTATTTTATCTATATGTCTTTTTTTTGCCAAAAAGCAGTCTTTGGTATTTTTTTTGTTATAAATTAACCGTTCATCATTTTTTCAAATAAATTATATTTTTAGAAACTAGACTCCATTCTACAAAATTAAAAAATTAAAAAAAAAACAAATCAATTAGTTTCCAAAATTTGTAGGGGTAGCACTGCCAAAATTCTATTTTCAGGATATGTCACTTTCGTAAATTAGTAAAAATTCAAATATTCATTAAAAAATTATCAAAAAAATCATGCATCAACTACATACTGTTAGCTAACTTCTGACCATTGTGATTTTAAAAATACCAAAAAAAAAATTCACCATACAAGGGTCGTACAAGAGTTGCTATGTTATGTTTTTCTGAAAAAAAACAACACCAATTTGTGTACATCCCTCATTTGAACCCCTTAATCTCAATAATTTTCAAAATAAATTAGTAGTTTAGAAAGTAGACTCGGAGCACTTGAATCCTTCTTTTTGTTCCATCTCAAAATTTTGAGTCTAAGTATCCTCAATTTAACGTCCAAGGTCAGTATTTCTTGATTTCAGAAAAAAACTGTCCACTTAAGTCCCCTTTTTGGGAACCATCTTGGTGTACTTACCCTGCGGTCACTTTGCCTTTTCCTATGTCATCCTCTTGTATATTTTTGCCTTTTTCTATCATATTTCTTCTATCCACACTTTTATTTCTATAGAATCTTGCAATGTGACCAAACTTATTGCAATTGTAGCAAACAATACTTCCTTGTCCAGACCAGCCATTCCATTGATTTCTTCTTGATCTGCATTGATTAGCAATATGTCCAAATCTTCCACATGTATAACATTCAACGTTCTTTCTATTGAAAGAGTAGTTTGACACAATTTTGCATTCATTTGATTTATGACTGAACTTTTTGCATTTGAAACACTAACCCAAAAATGATGAATCTCTTGATTTCATATTACTTCTACATTGAGTAGTCATATGGCCAAATTTATTGCAAGAAAAATAGTATCCATTAAATTTTTGAGCATTAGGTTGTCTTACTGGATACCTTCCACCTTTGTTTATTTGGTTTCCTTGTCCGAAATTCTTTTGTCCAAGTCTAGATCTTTCTCCTTTTTCATATCCAAGACCTCTCTTATGATTTCCACTCTTTTGTCCTTGAGTGAGCTCATCAAGCTTCACTAAGTTGATCTTAAACTTCTTGTATTCATTTGAAGTGGTAAGTTCATTTCTGAGGATAACAATCTAAGATTACGAAGTTCTTCTTCATTGTTTCTGGATCGTTAAAGTTCTCTTTCCAGTTGAGTGAATTCTTCCTTTATTCTTCTGTGCTCATCAAATTTCTCTTTTAGGGACTGGGCTAGATTCTCCTCATTCTTATTCCTTTCTTCAATCTATTTACTTAGCTTCATCACCATAGATTCCATCTCATGCTTTAGGTTAGCATTTTCTCTAGCAAGATTTTCACATTCTCCATTTATTTCCTTCAAGGTTTGATTCAGGTGAGCATCATCCATGTTTTCACTCTCTTGTTGCTTGATCTGATCACAAATATCCTTCCTTTTCTCCCTAGATTTAACAATCTGATCCTTCAATTATTGAATGAATTTCTTAGCATCCCTAATATTTGTTTTCAATTCTTGGACTTCTTCTTTAGATTGATCAAGGTCATAAGTGCCACCAAAAGCTGCTACTGAAGACTACCAGAGTCCATCACATTCCAAGATCCACCTCAAGCTATTAAAATTATTTCGAGGAACTAGATGCGCTTTGATACCAATTCTTAGGGGGCTGAATCAATGCTCAACAAATCATAACTTTATTAATCTGAAACTTAAACCATTGTGACATTACAGTAAAAGAAAGGTGCAAGAATTCAAAGGAAACATTCATAACACCATAACAAAAGGATTTTTGCATGGAAACCCTGTTAGGGGAAAAACCACAGTGGAGGTTAATCCACAATTTGACTACTCAAATATTTTTTTACGAAAGAGAATGCACTTGCATTCAGGCACACTTCTTAGAGCTCACTTCTCAAAGGGGAAGGCTCACTGCCTTATAAAATTTTAGATTAAAACCATCTGAGGTATGAAATGAGATAGTAGCATCTATTTCATTCCAGGTTACAGTTCTGATGAAGCTCATAGATTAGATTCTAGATCCTTTCTCTAACTTTTCACGTTGCTCTGCTCTGCTCTGCTCTGCTCTTTTCTACTCTTCACATCACACATAGACAAATTCACACTATTACTCTATTGAATTTCGCACCACACATTAGCTATGTTTGCTATCCCACAATATTCTTTCCTCAAAATGATGAAAATGATCTCATATATATATATATATATATCCGCTATCAAGGATTTGAACATTCACATGTCGTCTTGATAAAACATTAAGTTCTTTAAAACTATCGGCTAGATCCAACACTAATTCTTTATGTGTATCCTCCAAAGTTGGTTAAGACATAGAGGACCCAAACAAACATAATTGAGCATGAAATCATTTAATTAATTACTCCTTATACATCTGTGATTACTATATTCACCAATTCGGCCTTCAAGCACAGATAACCAACATATTAGTGCATCAGATCTCCTAGATCACATACTAGTGAATTTGCATTAGTGGAATTCTTGAATAAGGTGATACAAACATCAAAAAACCTTCCTCAAAGATTCACAACTCAAAATAATAGTCTGGTGAGGTATTCAGATCAACTTTTATGCATATAATAGGATGTCTTGTTCTTCACTCTATTCCAGCTAGTGTAAACCAAAACTATATTGTAGTTTAGATGCAGGACTTAGGTTGTTATCAAGGAAAACACTTACAAGCCATATGCCAACAATTATAAGGATGGGTTTGAGATGTGTACCCCACTTAATCTTCAAAAGAAAAGAGTGGATCATAGTACCTTGGTTTTTCTACTTATTTCAATCAAAGAGGAATATGAAAACTATATTTCTAATTGTGATTCAAGGCATACATGGTAGCCCAAGAACATACCTAGATGAAAAAATAAAAATAAAATAAACTAGTCAAAACACTTTTATACATCAATCCAAAATGTGGGTTCACCCACAAATAGATCTCTTCTTGTCTTTGATCCATGGTCTAGAAAGATTATAATTTATAACATGTATTTTCCTTGTTTTTGTCTCATTTCACTTAGCCAAAAAAGGGAGTAGCATACATAAAAAGTAGATAATATTTATATAAATAAAAACAATAAATGAAATAACAATAACCTATAACATGAATGGAATAAAAAATACAAAACAATGCATGATGTCTACTGGGTCATTACCAAAGTAAAGTCTTAAAACACTTTACTTGAAATGTCTAGCTACAATTCCAAGTTCTATAGTAACCTCCCACCACTCTTCACATGCCGACCAAAACAAATTTACATAATTGAGGAAGTAACAAACATACATCAACAATATCCTTACAATAGTGCACATACAACCGTGAATTATTATAGAAGGAAAATAACATAATGGCATATCAGTAAAAGAATAAACAATTATATTGCACAAATCCAAGGGCTATCCATTTGAGTAAAATATCCCAAATTGTGTAAAGTGTTAAAAAACATAAATTTATTTAAGTGTCCAACATCGACATTATCGCATAGAATCTCTCAATGCTCTCACATGCCTATAAAAAATTATACAATTGAGGTAGCAATGAACAAACATCAAAACATCCTAACAATAGTGCATGTACAACAATGTTGATCAAAAAGAATTAAATAATCCCATATTCAAATAATTTAATTAATATGAATAGGTTTTTTCAAGTATAACCATAAAAATATAATAGTTGTTCATTATATAGGCTCTTTTATTATCACTATATATAGTGAATGGGATCATGAAAATGAAACCCTAGACAATTTGCAAAATGATGCAAAAAGGATAGTATTAGTGGAGAAAATCAAATTCACAACTACTTGTTGACATTTCATGCCCCCCTTTGATGTCCCATCATTGATAACCGATCAGACTGATTTCCCATGGGCTATCTTGCATGTTTTCTTCTTGAAATTTCCTAAATTTTGCTAATTCCTAGAATTTTGGGTTTTCAAGTTGTCTCTTACCTACTTCCTTCATGCCTTCTCCATCACTCCTTCTCCTTTCCCATATTTACTCTAAGTGTTTTGTCCTTTTTCCATTGACATTTCCTTTTACCCTTTACCAATCTCTGAAGGTAAGCCTCAGGCCTTACCTCCGACCACTGAAGCTCAATAAGGTTTAAGGATTTGGCTGTCCATTTTCTTGTCAGACTTCAAGGGGTGGGTCTTCCCTCTTCCATCTAGCCACTTTCATTTCACCAGGTGTAAGCCTTCCTCCTGACTCTCGAACACCGATGGCCCAATGCCCAATCTCCAGTGGCTCAACACCAGTGCGCTTGAAGTTTGATGCAAGCATAAAGCATGAGGTAGCCTTGATTCGCAACCCCCGATAAAGATATATTTTTTAGGGCTCAACAACATTTAATTCAGAGCTTCCAAAGGTGATTTTTTGGGCTTGATGCCTGATAATCCACGAATTGGCACATTATTTTTCAATGATTCCATTAAAGTGCAACCACTTCCCAGCTAGCAAGCATTTTTTTAGGGTTAGAGGAAAATATTTATTGCTCTTTTGACTTCTCCAAGTGGGTTTTATGGGTTCCATTCTCATTCATTGCTATTCTTTGTCCCTTCTGATGGATCCCATACCCAAATCACTAATTTCACAAGGGATTTTGGATTACTTATCTAGGAAAATCTTTATGGAAGGGTGCATGGAATGCTAGTTTTATTCTCTCCAAGCTCTTCTTGGCATGGTTTTCATAGCTAGTATGGTGACTATGCTTCTTTGATTAAATCTGCTAACCCTAGCTAGGTTAGGGTTTGGTTAATGTTCATCTTAGTTATGCCTAAACTATAAATGCAACAATTGTATATTTTTTGAAGGCTTTTCTTTCTTCCCTTGGCTCCTCTGGGGATTTTCCTTGGCATATTTACATTTTTGCATCCATTTTATTGTAAATATTGGCTATATTAATTTGCATTAATGAAGTTGATCATTTTTATTGGTTCTCTCCTCTTTTATGTATGAGTAATATTTCATTACCTTCATGTCTTAGTGTTTTTTTTCATTTTCATGTATATATTCTTGACTTAAATTGTTTGCAACTATTATGTTAAGAAATTCTCTTTCCTTCTAGTGGTCTATCAAACCCTAACCTCCATATTTTTCTATAAAATCAACCAAAAAAGATCTTTGTGAGTCCTTTGGTCCCCTTCTTTGATGTACTATGTAAAAATTGGCTAAGAAGAAACAAATTTCCATCTTGGTGTACCACCTTCATTTCCCTTTCATGTATTCCTTCTCCCCTATGGGTTGTTAGAGTAAGGTAGTGGTAGGTTTTCATGTGTTGGGTTGGACCAACACTTCGCACTTGAATTGAAAAAAGGAAGTCGACCTTCTCTAGAGATTCAACTTCATACACGCAAATTTCCCACACCTTGAGGTCATTTCCATTGTGTCATTGGAATGCTAAGCTTTATGCTCAACATGGTGCAATTTCATGCGACAACAATTTTTGGCACGCCCATTGGGACTACTTCTCTCCATTGAAGAATTTGGTTTTTTTCAATACATCTTGCCTTTTGAGGCATATCTTCAAATACCATGGAAATTCCATTTAAAATTAGTTGGTTCAAGCAGCCTAGAGTTTCATTTCATGCCATTGAGGAAGTGGTGCTCTTCAATTTTTCCACTTTTGGACCCCATTCTACAAACACCTAGTGACTCTACAATATACATCTTTGGGTGACTCTTTTGGTATGTACCCAAAATATTTGGTTGGGCAGTCCTCTACATTCCTTTCAAATATTCAAAGTGTTTCCTATCATTCCCATGCTTAAAAATGTCATATTATAATGAAAACCATATGTACACTCCACCATATCATGATAATACAAACTTTGTTCCTCCCAATCAACCATATTAGGCTGGTATTACCTTCCATTTCATCCCATAGAATCATGTTGTTGTGGGTTCTCAACCTTCTCAAATTGTTTACCACCCACCCCACCTTGCTCAATCTTCTTGGACACCTACATATCCCTACCAACAAACCCCAAGAGACTCATCATTTTGTAAATCATCCTACTCCATTTTCTATTTTAATTTGTAGCATTACATATAAACAATCACCCCTTTGACATTCTAATATAATATATAGTACTATATTAAATGATAGTGATTTTAATTTTCTGCTAAGCACCCAACTTGATGATTTTTGTAAAGTATTATTTTCTATATTAATTATGTTCAATATTAAGTCGTATAAGTATTTTAATTTTTGTTAGAATTAATTTCTCCTTGGTTTAAGGAAAATTGAGTTTGGTTTCAAATATTTAGGTGTTTGGTTGATTTGATTTAGGACTTTAATTTATTTTTTAGTTTCCTAAAATTTATAAATTTTAATCAAATAATTAAAATTTTGTTTATTATTATTATTTTTTGAGATGATTGGTTTATTATTTCTTTGCCACATTATTTTTAATGTGAGAGTGGCATTAACATTTTTCATGAAATTACAGATCTAGAGATCTGATACCTATTAGAATTAATTTCTCAACTCTACAACTCCCAAGAATTACTGACAATTAAACATCTATATGAAAAAGAGAGAAAAAATAAATCCATGGACACCAAGAGATAATTGATTTGAAAAAGAATGAATCATTATGAATTGTAACCTCACAAATGAATGATACAATAATGAATCATTATAAAAGAAAAATAAATTAAAAGGAAAAAGAAAAAGAAAAAAGTTAACCTTACGTGAAACCCTAGTCAAGTATAAAAATAAATCATGACATGTGTCTCAATCTTATGACTTGAGACAAGAAAGAACATGACCTAAGTAATCTTAAGTAGCTAGTGTGTAAAGTGACCTAAGTAATTAAATAACTAATTAATTAAATACGTTTTTACTCTAACATCATGATATATAAATCAAAGGGATTATTAATCTATAACTTATAAAGAGAATCAAATAGTTGTGTAAAATAAGAAACACTAGCTAAAATGGTAATCTTATGAGAGAGTAACTATGTAAAAAAGAAAAATCATGTCTATCTATTTCTTCTAATTGTACATCATGATCCAAATAATTTTCCTTATTATGATTTTTATCCATCATGTACTAATAAATACCTCATAATTAGATGAATTTTAAGCCAATGTAGGCTTGAAAAGAGGAGTTCTCAAAGAGAAAGGATGACGATGATGATGTAGGAGATGGCAGATCCTTCCCAGGATCCTCAACCTACTACAAAAACCACCCTCATAGACGCACAAGAGAAGAAAACACTATTCTACAAAATATCAAGATGATATTCTAAATGAGATGAGATAATACATAATGTACATGTCTTTTAAAGGAATGAAAAATAAAATAGTTTAAAAACTACCCGATATAGGAAAAAACCATCTAGTGATTAACCCTAAGTTAAAACTTAATACTAACACCCCCCTTAAGTCAAAAATTAGGGAGATTATTATGAAAAATGAACTGCAAGAAGGGTCCCAACTATAAGGCCATGTTAGGTATCCATGCACAACTACTATACAATGCAATCTCTCACAACCAAAGAAAAGGATAAAAACCCTGTGGAAGAAAACTCCTCTCCAAAAGAGAGAAAAAAAAGATGAAAAAGTGAGAGGAGGAATTCACAAGAGCCCCCAAGGAAAACTCCTATCACTGATCTCAACAAAATATAAAAGGAAAGAGACTATGTAACCCCCCCATAGAAAAGAGTAAATTTTTTGAAGATCCCCCCCATGATGAAGAAACTCCTGTGTTGATCCTAGAAGTGTGAAGAATATCCCATGTCTATAAATAACATGCCTCCCTTTAGGGAGAAATAATCACTAATGCAAGATAAACTCCAACTCTCAAACAATAGAAGGGAAAGGAAGAATTAACATGAAAGATGCCTCTAAAAACTATACTGGTGCCTCTACATAACCAAATGTCACATCATGATCAAATGCAACCTCAACTAAAGAAGGTGGATCAACAAGACCATGTGGAAATTTTGAAGCAACAATCCCCAAAGATACAGATGGTGTGACAGTAGTGCAAATATTTTCATAAAAAAGAAGAGATATACCCTCAAATACATCATCCAAATCAGAGAAGTGAGATTCACAAAACAACTCCACAAGACTTGTCAAGGTAGTATCCCAAAAAGAATGATTTGAAGGATCAAAAAAATCTTGTTGTGTTGAAGAACCAACCTTTGAAGTAACAAGAAATGAATCAACATAAGTCTAAAAAACTCCAAAGTTCAAATGGCCAATCTCTCCTGAGGAATTTCTATCAACACTAGCAAGAGGGGTGTGGAGATCATAATCATCATCACCAACAAACTGAGAAAAGGCACATAAACGAGACTTATATTCAGCTTCACCAACAACAATGACTTTGCCAATATCAACCTCTCTAATCAAAACAAAAACTGTAGTGAACTCTACAGTCTTAGGTACGTCACCATGAGTAATCTGATAGATGGAAAGTAGATTTGGGTGCAAATCAGGAATAAACAGTACTTTTTTGAAACAACCATCACCAATCTCAACATTGCATATCCTCGCAACATCCAAAAACTTACTATCTCCCAATAAAATCTTAGAAGTATCAGTTGGATGAAGACCCAAAAGAGGATAGGGAGTAAAATGCATGTGGTGAGATGCTCCTAAATCTAAAAACCATCTATCACAACCAAAATGAATCGTAGAAGTTACCAATGCATGTCATTTACCATGTTTATCTTCTTTACCTTTCATTCCATTTGCAAATCTTGCATTCCATAACTATGTAGGTTTGGATGAAGGTGAAGGTGATGTAGATGGATCAAATGTAGAAGGAGTCATAGATGATGGTAGTGGATTATTGTTATTTTGAAGATGTGAAAGCTCATCAATCTCCTTTGTATAATAGTGGTGCTTATCGTGACCTTTATTCTTGTAATACACACAAATGAAATTCAAATTCTTAGGTTTATCCTCTTTTGAAGAGGTGGAGGACTCATTAGACTCTATCTTAGCATTGGGTTTCTTCTTCCCTTCTCTCTGAGATGCTTCTGAAACTAATGCATGATTCATAGAGACCCTTCTAATTGGGCAAGTTTGGCTTCCTCCCTCATCAAAAGAGACACAAAATGTCTCAAAAGAAGGCATTGTGAATGCATTTCCCAAAGAATCCATGGTGGAGTAGAAGGTAGAAGAAAAAATTGCAAATGGACCTCTCAGCTTAGACAAAATTAAAAAATGGGCCCCTTATAAATTTTTTCCTTCCCACATCCTACCAATTTGAACTCACAAATTTAAACTTGACCAAGAAATCACCAATGGAGGGAATTGTATCAGGGGAAAGAGAAGTTAAGTATGCCTCTAGTTTCAAAGCATGAAACTCACTCACTTGACCAAATATGTTTTTGAACTCATCTCATACCTCCTAAGAGGTGTTTTACACTCCTCAATATGGAAAATAAGACTACCAAAGAAAATGCAAAGCTATTAGACCCATAGCTTCATTACACTTGTTTCTGTCAGAAAATGTTTCATACTCGCTCGTGAAATTTGGTTGATTATCATTTAGTGTGGACCACAAAAACTTATATTGGAACAACCTATGCAATTTAATCTTCCCAGTATGGTAGTTATGGGGGGTTAAAATTTCAACTGAATCGGGAGCTGCCATGACATCAATTTGCACCAAAAGCAACCAAAAATACATCACTCAAGAATTAAAAAAGATTGAATGTGTATCCGGATCTTAAAAAAAAAATGATGAGATGAGAGCCAAATGAATACACCAAGAGCTATCTACAGGTCATCACAACACTACATGCAAGATCTAGCCTCTTCACAACCTATGATACTTTATCACGACAACTAAAGGGAGTGCAAAGCTATTTAAATACTAAAACAATACTCCATGTTGCCAATGCGGGATAATTGTTCTAGCAATCTACTTTCCAAACAGGCACACCTCCTCCTCGGCTACATAACAATTAGAAGCCCTAAATATTTATTGTCATTGAAACTTTATAAAATATAAATTTTGATTCATAGCCTTTGGAATTTGCTACTGCTTTCAATCACATGCAAATGAAATTCGTTGACTCCAATATAAAAAAATTGAATTTGACATGTTTTGTGTGTCATTCTCAAGACTCATTGTGTGCACCACAACCTCCTCAAAAGAGTCAAATGAATAACTATATACTTTCGTCAACTCATAAAATCTAAAGTCTACCTTCAAATCATGTTGCACCTAGGAAAAAAGTGTAGTTGAAAATTATTCACAGCCTCCCAAGCACAAAACCACACTAGGAATCATAATGATTCTCAAGCCTCTTGTAGATTCAATAGAAAAAAATGAGAATAATGGAAAATTTGAAATTTAATAAATTTCAAATACCCAAAAAAACTTTAAAAGGAAAAAAATGTTTGGATCTCCACAACAGAAACTCCCAGGAAGGTGAGTAGGAGGAGGAGCTCTGATACCATGTAGGAGACGACAATCCTAGGATCCTTAACTTGCAACAACAACAACCCTCATAGATGCACGACATAAGAAAACACTATTCTACCAAACATCAAGATGATATTTAGAAAGAGATGAGATAATACATAATGTACAGGCCTTTTAAAGGCATGAAAAGTAAAATGGGTGAAAAACCACATATGTGATTAACCCTAAGTTAAAACTTAACACTAATAGATGAGGCACTGACATAAACTAAATACACAAACCTTGAGAGAATACAGTGATGAAACAAGGGTAAGGGGACTAATATAAATCTCATCAAATTAAAAGGTCTCATATTTAAAAAATAAATTATAAAGTATAAATAAAGCAATAAGGCTAAGACCTAAGAGGGTGTAAGATCAAATGAGTTCATCAAAATGAAAAGAAAGATAAATAATGTTTTGACATTTTCTAATAAGATCTAGGGGAAAAAAGTCAAACAAAAGCAAAGAATTAATTTACTCTAGAATTACTAAGTAACAAAAAATATGCTACCAAAATAAATGCTCAAATTTAAATAAATAAAACAATGATACTTAGCTCTAAGCTTGATAATGATTTCTATGACACATGGTTAATTTATTGACACTCTAGAAAATTTCATATGAATGAACATTGTGGACCACTAAATTATATGTTTGGTTTCTAGGTCTACACCTATGTCCATATATATAAACTCTACTTGTAGATCTAAATTGTGTTGAATTTTATGTCAAGAATCTATTTATCTTGATGTTTGAAGCCTTCATTTGAAAATGGGTGTTAATGGGAAATATTTAAGAGGTTATTAGACTATAAAGATTCAACTTTTTTCAAACCCTTGTTAGCAATTAAATATTCAATTGAAAATAATTGAAGAATCTTTGTAAAAAGAAAGTTCCTTCTAAATAAAAATTTTTTGGAACAAAACTAAAATAAAGTTCATTCTATAGTTGTAGCTTAGTTTATAAGTAAACTTTATTTTTATTCCAAACTTCTTTAAAAAAATATGAATCTTCAAATATCATCATTTTTTCCAAATTACATGTAAAAAGAAAAAGTTTGCTTACAAATTAAGCTACAAAAAATTTAAAAACTGTGTTCAAAAAATGTTTGCTTAAAAACTAAGCTACAAAAATAAAAACCATGTAAAAAGAAAATTTTCTTAAAAGTCAATGGGCCCTTGGTCTACTAGTGATGTTGAAAGGTTCTAAATGAGCCCACCAGCGATCAAGTCTTGCTGAGTGCAAAGGTTCCAACACTGAAAAAGGGATGAGGCCGAGATCGTGCCCCGGGTGAATTTGGCAGAATGGATACCCCTCGGTCCTTGGCTCTTAGCCGTAGAGGTTCAGCCCAAGAAGGCTCGTGCTCCCGTATCGGATAGCAAAAAAGAATTTGTGGATGACCTCCATAAAAAAAAAAAAAATTCTTAAAAGTTAAGCTACAAGAAAAATCAATGTTTGCTCACACAACTTTTTGCTCAAAACTATGTTAAAAAAGTATATTATGATCATACAACCTTTTGCTCAAAACAACGTAATAAAAGAATATCTTATGATCAGACAACCTTTTGCTCAAAACTATGTAAAAAAAGAATATCTTATGATCACACAACCATATGCCCAAAACTATGTAAGAAAAAAATATCTTACGATCACACAACCTTTTGTCCAAAACTATGTTAAAAAGGAATTTCTTAATACCTAATCAATCTTTCCTTTTATCGCATAACTTTATTTGACTCTCTTCAACTTTGATCATAAAGTTGAAGGCACTAATCGTAATCCTGCCCCTGCTCATGTTGTTGGGTTTAATAACATGCGAGGAGCAAACAGATTTAAATAGCCGCAGTCAGCCCATGATAGTGCAGTCACTTCAACGGTTACTTCGTGAAAGCTGAGGTTATTTCCTTTTTCTCTTTAATCTTCTTTCAACGGGAAGCATTTATAGCAGAGAATTTACATTCTTGGAAACTACGAGGAAACCCAGGAGATATGGCAAACATTTTAGAACTACTGGTTGACAAATTCAAGGAGTTTCAGGCTTCACAAGAGTTTGACAAAGAATCCCTGATAGAAGCACATGAGAAAACTTACAAGGGTATGCAGCAGAGTGAATCAATGGGATGGGACAGAAGGGGGTTTATGTTGCGGAAACCGTCGGAGCATTGGCGACCTTCAGTTCCACTGAAAGGGCTGCGGCCCATTCGAGCAAGGGAGCTTGAAATTGATAAGCACCATAAAGGCCGTGTTCTGTTCGGAACGTTGTGTGCTGATGCGCACAGGATGGTGGGCATTATGACTATCTTGGAAGACCAGTATGGAGATGCTGTTCGACTTGCAATATATAATGCTCCCCTTTCCACAATGGAAAGGGAAGGTCCGCGCAAGCTTTATCCCAAAGGCTCCAAGGTAGCAGTCAAACGGCCTTACTTCAAGCAAGGCGCCCAAGATGGTGCTCTCATGCTGCGCGTTGATAATCCTCAGGACGTCGAGATTTTGGCTTCCTTCCCAGAAAATGCCGGAACATTTTCGGGTAAGGATTTGCTTGAATTGCGCAGTGAAGGAAATAAATACTTCCGGGATGAGGATTGGAAAAAGGCAATAGACTGTTATTCCAGATGTATAGACTTGGCTCTGTCGCGCGACAAAATTGAGCACCAAGATCCCAGTGCTTCGAACATCCAGGAGAAAGTGAAGGAGGCCCTTCTGTATTCTTATTCTAATAGGGAAGAGGCAAAGTTGAGATTGAACGAGTATGGGGATGCTGTACAAGACTGTGACAAGGCGTTAGCCCTTGATCAACACCATCTCAAATCCTTGTTTCGCAAAGGCCGTGCTTTCCATTATCTCAGAGAATATAATTTAGCTTGCCAATGCTTTGATAGAGCTCTGGAAGTGTCTCCAACTGCCAACGACATCCAGTTGCACAATGAGAGATCTATGGAACTCAGCTGTCAGAACCAGCAAGGTAAGTTCGATCTCTCTCCCTATTTTATAAACTGTTGTAACGCGGCTGAGTTTAGCAATTATATTGGTCCAGAGCTCATTAAAAAATCAGTAGGGCGCGGCAGAGGATTGTTTGTTACTGACAATGTAGATGTTGGAGATTTTCTGCTCGTGGACAACGCCATTGCATCTTGCAGCACCAAGATAACAAGATTGAAAGGAAGCCCTGAAAGAATCATGCTTGGTATGATAGAAGTGAGGACAAAACTTGGTCATCTTAAACGTGATTTAGAGGCTAAAATCATTTCCTCTGCAGCGTCATCTGCAAGGATATTGCAGCAGCTAGAGTACCTTGCTGATACAGGTGAAATGAAGGTGCCACCCATAGAATTGTTCCGGATAAACAATGCCAGCTGGAATAACTATGATGTTTGCAATCAAGATTGGGAGCTAGACCAGCATAAACTTGCCAAGATAATGCGGAGTGTGGGATGTCAAATAAAAACTATTGAATTAAATAGTGACATGTCAAGACAAAAAGAGCAATATGGTTTGTGGGCACTTCCCTCTTTCATCAATCATTCATGTTTTCCCAACGCCAATTGCATTGTTGTGGGAGAAACCATGTTTATTATAGCTGCAAGAAAAATTGCAGCTGGAGAAGAAATAACAATCCCGTACTTCGACACTTTTGAGCCGTTGTTCAGACGAGAATGGATATGCAGGGGATTGGGATTTAAGTGTTATTGTAACCGGTGTATGTTAGAAAGATCCTTAGAATCAGCCGAAGCATCACCGTTGAAGGAAATCTCTAGATTCATTTACACCATTGACTCCACCACCACTGATTTTGAGTTATGGAAATTGCCATGAGAGTGGAAAACACCATAGACGTCCTGACCACTGAGGAAAAGCAGATGATAAGAGCATCTTATTTCCCGCTCTATTACAGTATTTTTGGGTTACAGCGCATTCATCCTTATGCCAGGACAACTTTGCCTTCTGTGAGGGAAGTATTCGATGGCTTCCAAGAGGTTGTTCCAGGGTATTATCATTTGTTTGAGATGTTTGCAAGGTGTCCTGTTTATGCCAAGAAAGAAAATGAAACAGACAAACTTCTTTTTCGAAAGGCAATGGAAATATGCACAGCTTATATGGGAAAGCACGAAGAAGGCCTTCTAAAAGCTGTGTTGAACTCCGTTGCAACAGACGTAGTCAGACCGGGGCTTATTGTGTTCGGCTTAACTGAGGTCAATAGCTAAGCTCCTTTTCTTGGAGTAGTAGCTGCGGTTCCTTGTTCTTAAAATTATAGCAGATACTATATTTGACTTGTGAATCTGTAATACAGAATATGAGAGTTGTGCTGGTGTATGTGTATATGGGTATATGCTAAGTGTAACCGAAATTTTGCTATACTCTGCTATAGGCCCTTTTGCTAATCTTTCTACTCAAGAATAGAAACATAATTACTCGTATTGTTCATGTAAAATGTAAATTAGAATATATATCATATTTTCCTCAATCCAATTTATGGTGGTGTTTCTCTTATCATTTTATTTCGCAAATATTATAGAGGAAATTGCAAGCAAATTGATATAAAAGATTTTACTCATGGTTAATTTCGAAAGTTCCTTTTCAGAGGTTTTATTTAATTACTTCTTTGCCCTCCAATTTCGACATTATTTATATAATATTTAATGAATATATATTTAATATTGTATATGAGCATTTAATTATATAGAATTGTTTAAAATAAAAGTTTATTTCATTATCAATTTAGAATAGTCTATAATAGTATTAGGTTATTGAAGAAGTCAAGAATTTGTTTATTATAATTGTAAAGGAAAATTCTAACTAAAAATTGTAATTTTTTTTGGTAATTTTACAAATAATGATAGATGAAAATAGAGAGATTGAATAAAGAAAAGCAATAGAACCAAGAACATTTTAAAATAAATCTTTTTAATTTAAAATTAAATTTTAGTGTTTATATTTGTATGTGTAGGCATCAATCTATGAAAAAAAGAATTAAAATTATAATAAAACCCACAAAATATCATTGAATTGATATTAAAGAAAGAGATTTATTTCTTTAAGTTGAGAGATTAATTTCTCTAATATGTATCATCAATGCTAGTGTGACCAATAGCATCACTCAACCTCAAATTCCTATCTTTAGTGGAAAGAACTATGAATATTAGAGTGTTAAGATGAATATATTCTATTCACAAAATACATGTGATTTAGTAGAATATGATTTCTCTAAACTAGCTAACTAGACATGATAAATATTTTAGAACTAGTGAAAATGATCTTCTCAGAGATAATAGAAACAAAGCTACAAAATTATTGTTCTTCATACAACAAACAATGAGCACATATTTTTTGTAAGAATTGCAATAGTAATTAGGTTTATATTGGGTCTACATTAGAAGATCGAAGAGTAGTGAAGAAGTTATTAAGAGTATTATTAGTAAAGTTTGATCCAAGTTTAATTGTAATATAGTAATAAAAGAACTTGTGAAAAATATCTATTGAAGAGATTAAGTGATCTTTAAAATTTTATCAGCAAGTAATAAATAAATAAAAAAGTATGCTTTGAGTATAAGAATTCAAATCACAAGTATCATTCAAGGGAAAAGTATAAGAGGATAATTTTAACCAATATTGATAAACATTGATAGAGGAAGATAAAGCATTAGAGGAAAAGGAGGAATAGGATTCATAAGAGGTCTAACCAATAATTATAATGATAGAAGGAAAATTATAACTACCATAGAATAAGTAGAATAGGAAGGAATAGCAATCATTCACAAGAAAACAATCAAAAGAATGATAAATTGAATATGTAATTTTATTTGTAACATATTTAGGTATAGTTGTGAGTGTAGAAAGAAAATATATGATGGAAATAGGGACAAATATTTTAAATGGTGATTGAATCAAAAAGATGAGTGACTTATTTGTTAATGACATGTAATATTGCTAAAAATAGTACAAAATATTTTGGGTGTTTGGATAGTGGATGTGGCAATCATATGATAATAAATAAAGATTAAAAAAATCAAATTTTGATGAATCAATTCAACTAAAATTAAATATATGGAATAATAACAAAGTCTCAATAATATAAAATCTAATATTTCAATCCAAAACAAACAAGGTGAGTGTGGATAGGAAATAAATAGCCTATTTAGTTTATTGAGATAAATTATTTTCAATAATTTATCCTATAATTTCACTATTAATCTAATGTAAAATAGCTCACTTAAAATAACTTGTAAATACAAATAAATATTTACTAACTAAATTTTGAGTTACTTAGAATGCTAAAGCCTCATATTTAAACTAGATTCCTAATCTAATTGGAATTATTTATAAAATAAGAACAGCATAAGGGATAAATTTATGTTAATTAATGTTATTAAATCTAGTGGTAATTAATTTTATTAGTATAGTAGAAAAGTCTAAAAACTTTGATGAGTAGGTTGTAGAAGAAAATATACAATATATTTAAAAAGACTTGAATCTTATGTTGAAAGGATCATGAATAGTTTTTGATGGTAGGATTCTAGTGTATCCACATTGGTGCCAATATTATTTCTTAGGAAATCTTCAAAATTCTCAAACACCCAATTTAACTTTTTGATTTACAAAAAATTAATGGTAAAATGCATGTGCACTTAGGGATTTAAATATAGCTAATAAATTAAATACATGTAAATTCTAGTAATTTTTTGTGAAATTAAAATTGATGGATAAACCAACTATATTTCAAATATAAAAAATATTGTATCCTAAGTATGATAAACTAGAAAAATATGAAGAGGCATAAAAGTAAAGTATTATCCAAGTCAAAGGATGATTAGATAAGAGATCCTTTAAAATATATATATATAAAAAAATATAATTCTTTGCAAAGTAAATCCTCCTTGAATCAAGCTTTACCCAAGAGAATGGAAATTCTTGGGCATTGAAAAAAGAGTGAAAAGATCTTGCAAAAGAGGAGCTCAAGAGAGAATTTTTCACTCTACTTGCCTCCTTGAAGAAAAAGAAGAAGGAAGATGTTTAATTTTCTTTTCTTTTGTTTCCTTCTTTTTACTTGAGAAGTTATGGAAATATGAAATAAGCTGTTCACATGGATCTTGAATAAAATTCTAAATAAATATTAGATTTTAAACAATAAAATGTGAAACAAAATCAAGGAGATATTTTACCAAAGAAACCCAAAAATGGGTTCTCTTGAAAAGGAGTTCAAAGGGTATCAATCCTTGTAGCCTTAATAACATGAAAAATAGCAATAGCGGATAAAATATCCACACGATCTTTAAAAATATGGAGGAAAGAAGTATTGTAGATTATGGTGTGCATAATATATCACTAGTATGAGAGAATTATAGAATTGTAAAGAGTAATGGTGAAAGAGTTATCTCAGAAAATAATTATAATAACTTAGTATATATAAAAATGAAAAATGACTATTATAACCCTTTGACAAAGCTTATCTTTTTCTTTAAATAAGGAAGGGTAAAAATCCAAGAAGAGAGAAAATCATTGGAAAATTTTCACTTTGGGAAGTCATGGCATCATCACTTTGTGTCCAAAAAATAATTTGGGATTCATTAAAATATCATTTTTTGACTCCTTTTAGTATATATAATTTTCTCTTATATGAATGCAAATACAATGTGTTGATTTCAACATGGGTTTCCAAAGTTTAGGAGTTAGTTTTTTAAAAATTAGGATTGAAATGAAAAATGATACTTAGAAAAACATAATATTATATAGAATCTTCAGGTTTAATGAAATTTGGAACTTTTGCATGTTGGGTGTATGACTAAAAGTATAAGATAATCTATATCTTTAGATTGTGCTATATCACAAATCTCCACTAAGAGCTACTATACCACATGAACATAAGATATCTACAAATTGTGTTATATATTTTTCTATAACAAGAATTACATATTTCATATAATCAAGAAAATACAAGGTAATATACCAAAAAATCCTTATATTGGCATATTTTGAGTATACATAAATCATATTATTGTAACTAGAACATAAGAAGGTTGAATCAATACTACTATTAAATTATATGGGACTATGGATCTTTCTTTACTAATAATCATGAGTAAGGAACATATGAATTCTATGAAAGAACTAAACACCAACATAATTCACATTCATATCACTACCAAGATCATTGTCATTAGTAGTGTAAGCTTTAACTACAAGGTTAATAAAAATACAATGTCCATGGTACATTTATGATATATGCAAACTAAAATAGATAACCAAAGTACAACCAAGATCACACAAACGGGGCCTTAAAACTGGAAATAATCCAAGTAGGTGATTGAAAATGGTGCTCAATACATTATCACCAAAATTTAAGTGTTAGGCCTTTAGTTGGAAATATGTTTTTGCCACATGGTCCATGCATTCCTTTCCCTATTCAACAATGCTACATGTGGGTGCATATTTAAATATGTTGAGCCACACAAATGCTTTCAAAGGAGGAGGTTTTTGGTATGTATCACTCATTTCTTATAGGAAGAAATGGAGTACCCAACATCAATAAATGGAACATGTTGGGTTGAAGCCAACTAAACCACTTTGAAATTAACTAATTTAAGGTGAAATGTCTAGCCCTTATTTATTTATTTTAAATATTTTTCTTGTGTTGGTTGAAATAGTTTCACTCAAATAGGTTTCAGCCAAAATAATCATGCCTAAATATTCATTCTCCACATATACACCATGTGGTTTCAAGTGAAACCTATTTGACTGAAATCATTTCAGTTGAAACCCTATCGTTTGAGACATAGGTTTGTACTTTTACCCTCTAGAAATGGTCATATGAATGAACATTGTGGATCATTGAATTCCATATTACATTTCTAGGTTCACACATGTTCCCATAGACCTTAGCCCTACTCTTGAATCTAAATTATTTCAAAATTTGTGTCACAAATCTATTTATCTTAATGTTTGGAACCTTGATTTGGAAAGGTGAGATATTAATGGAGATTATTTAGGAGGTTTTTAGGCTACGATAGTTCACCTTTTGGGTAAAATCAAGAAGTTGGGTCCATGAAGAGTGGAAGTTTCGACCAAAAAAACTCACAGGAATTTCATTATTAAAAAAATGCATATGTGTTATGCTTCAAGTACACACTAAAAAATGTGTACATATTTTATAATGTGTATCAGTCATTTTTTTACAAAATTAAATACCTTTTAGAAATGCATACATGTTATAAAACATGTACACATTATGTAATGCATATGTGTTTTGTAACACATACACATTTTGTAATGCATACACATTTTGTAACATGCATGTGTTATAATGCATATGCATTTTGTAATGTGTACACGTTTCTAAAAGGTATTTAATTTTTTAAATAAACAAGCAAATAAAGAACATGCATGTGTTTCATAACGCATATGTGCTTTTAAAATTTTGAATTTTCAAACCAAATGTTGCCTCGGTTTTAGGCTTAAGAAAGGCTTGGAAACCCAACCCTTAGCCTTTCACCTACAACTAAAAAACTAAGGAAGGTTCAAGAGAAATGTCCAACTTTGGCAATATAGTTGATGGAATTTTTTTTTAATTAATCTATGAAATTAAAACCCATTATAAAACATGATGTCTAATTTCCAAATATATAAGTTTTTAAAGATTGGATTATGTTTTTTATTTTTTAATTAATTTCTAAGAAAAATAGTCTATAAACTTGAAATATCAGACTTTTTTTGGTTAATTTTTTTCAAAGAAAATTATATGACATCAATATTCAAACAATTCTCTACACAATGAAAAATAAAAATAAAAAATGTTTACTTTAAGTCCAATTATGTTGTCCGTACACGTTTATTTTTTAAAACAGTAATTAGAACCAATAAAATTTCAATATTAAAAAATACTCAGAAAAAAATTACAAAAAAAATCCTCATCAATCTTCAATTTGTTACATATCTTTCCCCAAAAGGAATTAGAAAAATACTTTTATTTAGGTCAAAAAGTGGTGTCTATACATGTGCATGGTATGGTAAAAAAATGACTTCTAAAACGTGGTTTTTATACATGTCTATCAAAACTAAATTTCTATCATCTCGGTATTTGAATAAACTACATATTTGGAAACTTGATTCAAAATACTAAATTTCATATTGCATAAGTGCACAAATCTTTGACACAATTTTGATGCCAAATTGGAAAAATTCACAAAAAAATATCCAAATTGAGCATTTGGCATGCGTCAAATTTGGTGTGCGCCAAATGCAAAACTTAATTAAAAGCAAGAAACACATTTCAAACCTCATAATTTCAACCTGCAGCTTGGCTTAGAGGTTTTCAGCTCTGCAACTTGCGCTCGCCAAATCTCTTCCATTTTTTTGCGCTCTTATCTTGCAATTCTTAACTAGGATGCCACCAACACATCAAAGAGGTCGAAGATTGCAAAGAGGTATGTATTTTTATATTTTTTATTTCGAATTTGATTTAGAATGTAGATTGAAATATGTTTTTTTAGAAAAAACTTTATTCTAATTCTCAAGGAATGAATCTCCACCTCCAAACATTGAGAATTCACAATCACCCCCTCACGAAGAGCCTCATATACAAGAACATCCTGAAACCCCTCAATCAATTCATAGGAATCCTTAAGGAACACAATAAAATATCCTAAATCAAATTGAAAATAATAAAAGAGACATTGAACAATTAATTGGAAGATTAACCGAGTATTTTGAAACCCACCCTTATAGGAGAGCGATTGTCGAATCATTGAAGTCAATTGTATCTCATGTAGGAGAAATGAGTCAGAAAATAATTTTTGGTCATATAAGAGGCATGAGATGAGACAATTTTATGCTAGTGGTTTGTCATATGTAGATGTGAAAAAATAAAAAATTAGCAAAGTCGACTTGTGTGCCCTATTTACAAACCCGAGAACCAACACACATTTGTCTCATGCATGTAGGAGGTTCCCCATCCATTGGTGCCACAATGAGTTAATTAAAAATAAATTTTGGGAGCAATGGTGGATGGTATTTGACCAACCTCCATGCAATAACCATGAGGTACCACAATAGTTGTTGAGGAAACTCTATTGTCAGTTTTTCCTCAATAAGATGCCAAATTATTTTGACACCTTACAGTTTCATGGTAGAGGAAGGGGCTCCACACATGATAGAGCTTGTGCACGACATAATCCACAATTAGCACCGAGACCCTTGGCCAAACCTATGGTGTAGCATGTCATCATTCCTTTCATTGTTAAGGATAGTGTAGAGGTGGACACGTTGGACTCGATTAGCTCGCTCACCTAGACCATTATATAGTGTGTGAGGCCTCTAGTAGAGCCTAAAGTGGAGAAGATGTGTTGGCCCCGAGCTCCACCCCACCATTGTGGCATTTGTGGTATTATTTGCATGTACTATTATCAAAGTGTTCAGGATGCAGTTACATAGCCTACATCAGTTATAGAGGCAATGGATTTCACATATGATTTGTTGAATAATACATTTGGCATTAACACTGAGGTAAAATTCAGCAAGTTCATTTAATTTGTTTATTAAATTATATTTTGAAATTTAAGAATAACTAAATTAGTAGAATATTGATATGATGAAATTTCAGGGTCGAAGTGTTCATGAAACGTGCTCCATTCCTATAGACCTGTATTCATTCTCAATGTTGAGTCCACATGTATGTAACTAGTATTGAAGATATTATTAATGCATTTGAAAAATTGAATGTTATATTTGAATGTTTGTCTCATAACATGCTTTGGATGCCAAATAGTTTTTTTTGTGGACCTTCAACCTCCACAACTCACAATTCATGTCCTCAAACAACTTTCACTCAAGTAGCCTTTATTCATTAATGGTGTTGTAAAACAATGTTAGCTAGTTTTCATAATTTTACATATACAAATCTAAAAAATTGATGAGAAACACAAACATTGGTTGGTCTTCTAAGATCCTACTTATATTTACCATTCAGTGTCCATCTCATTCTTCCATTCATTTCATCACACATATTTTAACCATTGTATATCACATAGTAATCCTCACTTCATTCATGTGAACTTCATTATTGCAGTATCACTATGTTGACAACATGCCCGCATTAACATTAGTTCATCAACATATGCAATATGAATCTCAATGAGCACTGAACTTTGGCATTTGCAAGGGTTTGGACTATCCCAGTGGACATAGTAATTTCACCATTCTATGATCTATAAGCACTATATTGTAGTCTCAACCTAGGCCAACCATTTACTCTTTCATTTATGACACTTATAAAGGACTACCTGAACTTATTTATACTATTGTTAGATATGTTGTTTCATTTGTAGTTGTTGACATTAGATAGCCCTGGTGATGTTGGTGGAACGATGGACCATGGATTTGCTACAACAATAGCCAGTTTTGAACAATTGAGAGAGGTATGCAATAGATTAGTCAATTTGACATTATATTTTCTCTTTTATTGTCTATTATAGAAAATTTTCATGATACTTTTATGTAGTTTAATTTCTATCTTGATGGTTGCTACAAGTGGTTGTCACTCCATATCGTGGAAGTGGTAATGTTGTAAATGTAAATGATGACTCTATGTATGCGGTAAGTGATTATATTTTTTATATGTCATTCCACAATTAAATTTCTACGTATTAACATCTTTACTTTTTATTGTATCAATTGAAGGTCTAGAGTGAAGAGAGGAGGACTAGTGATTGTTTTCAAAATACAAGAGAACCAATAGGAACTCCATCCAACCAAATTTCAAAGGAAACATGGGATATTTTTCCTTCCCCTAGAGGGAAATGACTATGTATTAGGGTCGTTTGTTGTATGCCTATGTGGAATTTTGGAACATATGTTTTGTACTATAAATATATACGTGACATTTTATGTCCATATGGCTCTCTTTTACTAAGCCTGAATGGATTTTTTGCATATATTGTATATAATTTTATCAATATATATCATTGTATAGCCATATTACTTTTTTATTAAATAAAATGTTATTTTTCTATTGCCATTCTTGAGTGATGTTATCATGTGTATTGTGTAATTTTTATGCTTGAATGTTGTAGGAAAATTTTATTTATATCTAATGCTTAATTAATCATCATTGATTTCTCAATAAGCTCCATCTAATGTGTATTGTGTAAATAATCTCCATTCTTGGTGGGCTGCATCATTTGCAATTCTTCAATTACTTGTGCCTCTCTCATTCACATGTATGCTTCACTTATTCATGTGTAGACTTCATGTATATTGTGTATATTCATGTGTATGATTCATGTGTTCATGTGTATTCTTCATGATTCATGTGCATACTTCATGTATTTGCATGTATGCTCCATGCTTCTTGAGTTTTATTGTTGTCTAGTGGCAAGGAATCTAACACCAAAAGGTTTCAAACTAATATTAAGAGCTCCTTCCCATAAAAAAATATCATAGAAGAATGTATTGTTTTTAATTCATGGCTAAGGTTGGCATCGAACAACTAATGGTTTTGATTCTAAAGATTAGCAATCATTGCATTTGAATCTATAGAACAAGTGGATGTTTCAAACCTCACGGGCATATATATACAGGTCTACGAAATTGTTTGAATGTGCATCACAACACATGATAGTTGTTGATCCAACCAACAAAATTTATTTGCATCTGCTAATATCACAACACTTGACATTTCATTAAATAAATCAGTGCACAGGTTAATTTTAATGATATTATAAAGATATTAGATGTGTATGAACAACAATATAAGCTTGATTTCTAGATGCATCACCCATCTGCAATTATCACATTTCTCCCATATTTATTATTTAAATAAGTTTAAAAACCTCCTTTCATTTTCCATGTGTGAAATAACATGACAAATCATTAAGAAACATAGTCCTGTAACTACTGCCACATCATGTTTTATAACTCTAGAGCATGAAAAACCATATGTCATGGATATTGAATATCCGGATCTAATGTTTCACTAGTAGGTTGAGTTTTCCATCTTAGCAAAGGTGCACTATTTGGTAACAACAACTACAGTTCAAACTCTTAAGGGATTCAACCAATTAAACGTAGCTTGGAGTGATTCGATGTGTTTGGGTGTGAAAGAGGAATCTTTCTAGCATAAATGTACCCACCTGGAGATGTGTCGAGACAATTTTTTTGGTCACACAAGTTGCAGAAAGAAAGTTGCACCACTACTTGCATTTGACAACTTTTTCCCCAAGAAAAAAATCGCAACTATGATAAAACGCATCTGAGATAGAGAAAAATGAGAGAGTTTATTATAGAGGTTCCTAATGCAAACCCATAGGCTCAGACAAGAATTTTCTAAGCATCACGATATACGAGTAACAACATGTTGAAATTTGTAGCTATTTTGCACTTTGGACTCTTAAGGGATTCTACTAGTTGAATGTAGCTCGGAGCGATTTAACGTGTTTGGGTGTGATAGAGGACCATGTATAGTATAAATTTATCCACCTAGATGCATTGGAACAGTTGGTTTGGTCACAAAAGTTGCAGAACAAAAGTTGCACCACTTTGCAACTTTCAACTACTTACGTTTCACAACTTTTTCTCTAAGTGAAAATTCACCACCACAAGAAAAGGCATCCGAGATAGCGAAAACTGGGAGAGGTTATAGTAGAGGGGCCTAGCGCAATCTCATAAGCTCAAATGAGAAGTATCTAAGAATTACAATATTTGAGTAACAACATGTTGAAGTTTGTAGTCATTTTACACTTTGGACTCTTAAGGGATTTAGTTGGTTGAATGTAGCTCGGAGAAATTCGGTGGTTTGGGTGTGAAAGATGACCATGCCTAGCATAAACATACACACCTATATGCATCAGAATAGTTCATTTCATCACATGAGTTCCAGAATAAAAGTTGCACCACTTTCTAATTTTCAACTACTTGCATTTATCAACCTTTTTTCCTAGGCAAAAAGTCACCACCGCGATAAAATTCCCTCAAGATAACAAAAACCGAGAGAGGTTATTGTAGAGGAGTACAACATGAACCCACATTCTTAGATGTGAAATTTCTAAGCATTACAGTATCTATGTACCAACATGCTAAAGTTTGCAGTCATTTTGCACTTTAGACTCTTAAGGGATTCTACCGGTTGAATGTAGCTCGGAGCAATTCATCGTGTTTGGGTGCCAAAGAAGAACATTCCTAGTGTAAATTTACCCAACCCTACACATTATAATAGTTGGTTTGGTCACATGAATTACAAAACGAAAGTTTCACCACTTTGCAACTTTCAACTACTTGCATTTGACAACTTTTTCTCCAAGTGGAAATTCACCACCACGGGAAAATACCTTTGAGATAGAAAAAACTAAGAGAGGTTATTGTAGAAGGACCCAACACAATCCCATAAGCTTAGATGATAATTTTCTAAGAATCACGATATCTGAGTAACAACATGTTGAAGTTTTCAACCATTTTGCACTTTGGACTCTTAAGGGATTTTGTTGATTGAATGTAGCTTGGAGTGATTCAGGATGTTTGGGTGCAAAAAGTACCATTCCTAGCATAAACGTACCCACCCAAATGTATCAAAATAGTCTATTTGGTCACAAAAGTTGCAGAACGAAAGTTGCACCAATTTGCAACTTTCAAATACTTGCATTTGACAACTTTTTCTCCAAGTGAAAATTCACCACCACGGGAAAAGGCATCGAAGATAGAAAAAAATCAGAGAGGTTATTGTAGAGGGGTCCAACACAATCCAATAATCTTAGATAAGAAGTTTATAAGTTTCACTATATCTGAGTAACAAAATTTTGAAGTTAGTCACCATTTTGCACTTTTGAATCTTAAGGGATTATGTCAGTTGAATGTAGCTCAAAGTGATTCAGTGTGTTTGGGTGCAAAAGAGGACCATGCCTAGCATAAAAATACCCACCTGAATTCTTTAAAATAATTCATTTGGTCACACGAGTTGCAAAACAAAAGTTGCACCACTTTGCAACTTTCAACTACTTGCATTTGACAGGTTTTTCCCCAAATGAAAATTATCCACCACAAGAAAAGGCCTCCAAGATAGTGAAAATCGAGAGAGGTTATTGTAGAGGGGCCCAACTCAATCTCATAATCTCATATGATAATTTTTTAAGCATCACGGTGTCCGAGTAACAACATGCTAAAGATTGCAGTCATTTTGCACTTCAAAATCATAAGGGATTCAATAGGTTCAATGTAGCTCGGAGCGATTCGACATGTTTGAGTGTGAAAGAGGACCATGCCTAGTGTAAACATACCCATCTAAATGTGTTTCAATAGTATTTTTGTTCACACGAGTTGCAAAATGAATGTTGCACCACTTTTCAAATTTACACTACTTGTTGACACTTTTTTCATCAAGTGAAAACTAGACACCACGAAAAAATGACTCTAAGATAACAAAAACCAAGAGAGATTATTGTAGAGGGGCCCAAAATAATCATGTAGGCTTAGACAAAGAGTTTGTAAGCATCATAGTTTTTGAGTAATAGCTTGTCAAATATTGTTTCCCTTATACACTTTGGACCCTTAAGGGATCGAGTTGATTGAACATAGCTAGGAGCGATTTAGAGTGTTTGGGTGTGAAAGAGGACCATGCCTACCATAAACGTACCCATTTGGATGCGTTGGAATAGTTTATTTGGTCACATGAGTTGTGGAATAAAATTTGTACCAATTTTCAACTTTACATTGCTTGCAATTGATACTTTTTCCATCAAGTCAAAATTGGACATCACAAAAAAATGACTCTGAGATAACAAAAACTGAGAGAGGTTATTGTAGAGGTTCCCTACATGATTTTGATGTCTGAGATGGAATTCTTGTAATTGACATGGTATTCGGATTATAGGTTTTCAATGACTGCTACCCTTTTGCAATTTGGACTGTTAAGGTATTACATTGCATGAATTACAAATATTTGAGGGCAGTAATAAATTTCAAAATTTGAGTAAATCTCATTACAATTGTTTATTTAGATAGACTATATGCTATATTGATATTGATATATAATCATTAAGTTGATTCACTTTAATAAATGAAGTTTTTATAATAAGTTATTCAATTGGTGCTAGTTATAATAGGGGGAGAATAAAAGAAGAAAAATAGTTATTAGTAACCATCAATGGTTATTACACTCACTATATTGATAATATGATGTTTACAAAAAATGAGATTTATTAGGTTGTCCTAATTCTTTTGTTTGTGCTACAATTGTCTAATATGCTTCATACACCATTCTAAAACCCAAGTGCTTATACTTGTAGGGACAACTCATTAGGTACTCCATTCTCACAAATATTTTACAATGTCACTCATACATTTGAGATTCTCTTATAATATCTACATCACCATGAGAACCCGTTTCTATGAGGCATACGTTGCCCCTACCTTATCAACCCTACTGAATTGGAAAATCATTGTGACACCCCATTTCTATGACGCATATGTTGCCCCTACCTTGTCAACCTTACTGAATTGGAAAGCTAGTGAGCTCACTAGCTTGCCAAACTCACTGGCTTGCCAATTTGGTAGGGTTGATAGGGTAGGGGAAATGTATGCCTCATAGAAATGGGTTCTCACAGTGATTTTCCAATTCAATAGAGTTGACAAGGTAGGGGAAGCATATGCCTCATAGAAATGGGGTCTCACAATAATTTAAATCACCATGAGACCCCATTTATATGAGGCATGCGCTACCCCTACCTTGTCAACCCTACCGAATTGGCAAGCTAGTGAGCTAAGCTCACTAGCTTGCTAATTTGCTAGGGTCAAATCCAACATGCAACCCAATCCTTTACCAATTATAGAATTTAGAAATACATTTTAATTTCTTGAAAAAAATCTAATTTTTGTCTTAATAATGAAGGAAAATCTATAAATTGATGTTCTAGGATCCTCTTTAACAAAATGGTAACAATCCACCTAGATTATGTTGAATCAAGAGTGAAGGAAATGAAAATTCTATATGTTATAACTGAAAGTCCATGATTTTTATAAAAAATTGAGGGAAATGCATTGTCTTGTGATACCTCACAATTATCACTACTAAAAATAAACTTTGTTGATCACACCTAAAGACCCTATTGTTATATAAGCTTTTAAATAAACTCTTTGAAACCTTAGATTTTGAGAAACATAAATTGAAGAAATAAGACTAAAACCCTATGTGTTTTAACAAACCACTAGTATTCATGATTTTTAAATCGTTATGAAACCATCAAAAACCTTAGGTACCTAAGTATGGGGATATTTGATCAAAGACCTAGTTTCAAAACTAAAAAACTACTAGAGTATGGATTAATGACAACAAAACTTTAGAATAGAAAAACCTTTACAAACATCATAAAAATATCTAAAAATATCAACATGAAAATCCTACGACTTTATATGCCAAGGTCAATATTTTTTAATTAAATCAAATCTAAACTTAGTGGTGCCTTGCAATAATGAAAGTGGTGATTTTTTTGTATGAAATTCTAGACCAGCCCATCAATTCCTTGAAAAGATAAAATATGTTATAAGAATACTTGACCACACCTTGGAGGGGTCCAATCACTTCAAATTTGTGATATAGGAGTGAAAACATGGCAATAAAAGGAAAAATGTGAGCCTAAAAGTGTGGCCATAGCATGTAAAGTGTTCACTATTTTAATACTTTTTAGGGTGTTTCACTTGGAAAAATCTTGTGATCTAAAAATATTTGCCAATTTAACTTGTCAGTTTTTTTTTCCTAATTAGAAGATAATACATGTTTTGACGTTCTTCACCAAAACTCCTTCCCCAAGTCAAATTTCATTTTTTTTGGCTCCTACCCGAAAAGAGCATGCCTTAAGGATCTTTACCATGGCTAACACGCACAAAATTGTATGCTTTGATGCTCTTCACAACTTTTTAAAACTTATATAAATTTCAAGCCTAACAAAGCATGTTATGGGATTTGTCTTGCCACTTCATCCTATACTTAACCAATTTTATCATTTGGAAGTGGCTTTCCAAACAAATGAGCACACTTTGAGGTCTTTGCCACTTTTTGGTACTTAGTCCTTTTGGAAAATTTGGTAAAATTCACTCACTTGAGTCATCTCGTCCACTTGGAAAATTTGGAAAAAGTCACTTGCTTCATTCATTTTCTCCACTTTTTCATTCCTTAGACAAACTTTGACCATCTCTAGTATTCAAGATTTGGTTTACCCTTTGTCTAATGTATTAAAAAGTAAAAAGTATTTGCTATAGAATGACATTGATTAAAAATTACAAGAATGACATCCAAGAACGTGGGGGAAAAGGATTTCATAGTGAATCTTTAGAGGAGAAATTACTTACATTTGACTTGAAAGTGACACTTATATGAAAATTATCATATCAGTTTAGCAATGTTATATATTCTTTAGCCACATGTGAAAGAAATTCATTAAAAAATTTAAAAGTCCGTATTAGGTGGGCTCCAAGGTTTTTAAACTTATATTACTAGAAATTTTCCATTCAACCTTTTCACTATAATCGATACACATTTATAGATACAAGGTAGGGGAAGTGTATGCCTCATATAAATGGGGTCTCATGGTGATTTACAACACCATGAGACCCCATTTCTATGAGGCATAGGTTTCCCTTACCTTTTCAACCCTACCAAATTGGAGAGCTAGTGAGATCACTAGCTTGGAAATCACCATGAGTCCCCATTTCTATGAGGCATACGTTGTCCCTACCTTGTCAACCCTATTGAATTGGCAATCTAGTGAGCTCACTAGCTTGCCAATTTGGTAGGGTTGACAAGGTAGGCACACCATATGCCTCATAGAAATAGGTAAAATCACCATGAGACCCCATTTCTATGAGGCATACGCTGCCCCTACCTTGTCAACCTTGTCGAATTGGCAAGCTAGTGAGCTCACTAGCTTTCCAAGCTCACTAGCCTGCCAATTTGGTAGGGTTGACAAGGTAGGGACAGCGTATGCCTCATAATGATGGAAGGAGTTCTAGGGTTTATAGAAGAGCAATAAAATATGCATTTGGACAATATAAGACATTGTTTCAGATTTTTTTCATAAATCCACATGCTTTTCCTTCAAGAGAACTTGAAATTTACACCATAAACCATTACAAGTAACTTTAAATGCAATATATGGGTATGTGCAAGATCATGATGGGCCAAAAAGTGGCGATATGTAAGCCATATGATGGCCCATGTGGCTGACGACATTTTTTTACCCAAAATTGATGAAATGAAAAGGGTTTTTAGAAGATATTCCCTTCTTTCCACCAACATAAATTATTCTTTACTTTGAATTTAATAAATAATTATTGTTAATTTTCTATTAGAATTACGAATAAAGTCTTGACTGATAAGTTGATTCAAAAAAATCTATAAATTTCAAATGGTATCAAATTTTTTGAATCTGAAATATGCGTCACATTCTATGATTCACATACTATAGGATCAAAAAAAAAAAAATGAATTTCATGAATTTTTGACCAAGTTAAGGTGGTTAGATAGACAAGCTTTTATATTTTTTTAAAGTTGTAATAAAAAAATCATAATTAATTATTTACTTGGAAAAAAATTATAAAAAAATATGCATCACATCCGTACATGAGTCCTCTACTTATATCTAAAAGATTATAAAAAAATATTATCATTTTATTGTGGTTAGGGTGATTAGACAGACACCTAATTCTTATTTTTACCCTGAAATTTAAATACTACTGTATTGAAATTTCAAATTTTCACCAAATAGACTTATTTTTTTAAAGAAAGGTCTAGTAGTTTAGAAACTACATTCAATTTTCTACAGATTCTATTTTTACATTTTTTTTAAATAATATAGATAACTTATTCAATTTTTTACGTCAAGTTGTCTAACTTTGATTTTCTGTCTTTTTATTGCCACTTAAGGACCTATTTTTTCCATGATGATCTTGCACATACCCATACACATTTAATTGAGGTATATATTAAGAAATATACACATTTGCATGTATTAATTTCTCATTATTTTTTGTATATCAAAAAATACACTAATTCAATAACAAATATTACAATAGTGATGGAAGAACATATTGAAAATCCTCCCATTTATCAATATGTGTATCAATGCATGCAAGGAAATAATCATCCCATATACAACCCAGATCATGAAATATATTGTACAAGAAGAAACAAAAGGAGTCAGTTCCTAAATTTTTTTCTCCAATCCACCTCAGGTGGCCTAGTTATTTGCATTCCAAAATTCTTCAAAACATCTACATCCCTTGCTCCCTTGGAAACACATGGGTAGTAGCCACGCCATGGTTGTGTACTTTCACTGGAATTTGGTCCACAAAAAACTTGCAAAATCAAAACAATTCCAAACATGGACTCACATAAAAAATCATTAAAATATCAATAACTGAATAATGTCAGGCATGCACCTTTTGACCATATCTATTATCACCTTCATGCATGCTATAAGTAAATCGATTGAAGGTCCTACAATAGTGGTGTGGCCCATCATTCACTACTTTCTCATACCACTGAACACTTGCACCAACAACCGATGTTGTTCTTTTCTTAAGTTGACAATATTAAGTATAACCTACAGTCACAAATGCATCAATGGCATTCCTAAATGCATATGAGATCAAACACCAGTAGAGAATAGCAACTTAAAGATAGTCAATAGAGAGCAACATATAATTATAATTTTACACATTAAAAATAATGCAAATTTTTAAACCCTTCTACAATCAAACTTAAACACTCCAAATAAAGTAGTGATCAATAACATGACTTTACAAATTCAATGTGCATGTACTTACAAATCAATCTATAGAACCATTCAGGTCTTCTCTACTCTTTATTGTGTCAGGTATTGCCTCATGGTTAGACTCACGCACTTTCCACAAGTTCTTTTTCACGGGTCTACCCTTATATTTGATCAAATGAACGTTGGTTGCAACTACAAGGTTCGAGTATTGAAGAATATTTTGATTCATGTAGAAGTCCTCAAACAACCAAACTATAACATTCTTAACTAGGTACCTTCTAATCCATGTTCCAGTAACAACCACTAAACCTATAGGGTATGTTATATTTTATCCATCTATAACTGGGGCCTCCAATTTCTTTTTGGCCTTGATACAATGACACAATTAATAATATGTACCCTCTTCATTGTCTTCATCTACAATCACCGCATAAACATGTCCTACATTGATATGCTCATCTTGTTAGATGTATTTAATGAACATCAAAATAAAACCTGAAAGTAAGATATATTACCTAGTTCTAGTAGGTCTGATACATTCTCAAATTCAACAGATGATTGCATCTCCATGATTTGTAGAGCCATCGGGAGTTTATAAGTGTCAAGAAGGGTAATACTTCATCCAGTCCATGCGTCAACTCACTATGTCGACTCATAATCATTCCATGCTTGAATTGTACATGCAAAAGAAAAGTGTGTCATCTTTTGTGTGGATAGTCCATATACCTACATTGGAGCTTCTAAAAGAGTGTAGCTTGCTCAATCTAGTTAGTGTACAACAATCCTCATATTTTTTAATGTTAGTATCATCTACTAAATGAAAAAATCTATGAACTAAAAAATTACCTTCACTACCTAGACCCATTGCATGATTGCACCACTTGACAATTGATCTTGCATTTGTTAACTTTACACTGTTTATGTACGTTAACTCTTCTAGTGCTAAGGCTCTTTTGATGCATGTACTTGTTCCATAATGCTCCCCCTTTCCATGCCTAGCCTCTGAGAAGTTCTACATATGGGGATCACCATTGATCCTACGCATCCTTCTCAACTAGTAAAACATTCTAGAGTTCTTGAATTGTGATGCATAGTTATTTGACCATATGATATGCCCCTGCTAACCAAATCAGCATAGACAATTTGAAAGCAAACTTACACAAACTCTATAGAATAGGTGTGATCATCACTGATGTACAAGTGATAATCCCTAAATACTTTCTTGTTATCCTCTATGCTATCATTTGCATGAATAAATGCTACATGCACAAATATAGCAACCTGCATGGAGTTGTAGTGTGTAGTTCTCCACGAATTTGACAACTAAAATGATGCTATGACATGGAAATGTGTCCTTGCATAACTTGAACTATGAGTCCAACCATCGATCTCTATGTGTCACTACTGAATTTGACCCCAATTTTCGACGGTCGTTCGTCAAAATTTCGACAATATATTGTCGGTAGACCGACGAAAGGGCCAAATTAGCGTCGTCACTCAATTTTTGTCTATATCCTGATGGACTGTAAAATGTCGACCTCACGATGCAAGCTCATCAAAACCACGATCCCCACTTCATCGATCGCACAACGAACAGTACCCAGACCATAGGAGGCATCCCTTTGCCAAAACGTCGACCTCACAACACAAGCTCGTCGGAACCGCGACGCCCACTTCATCAATGGGGCGACGAACAATACTCGGAGCACTAGAGGCATACCTTTGCCAAACCATCAGATTAACAACATAAGTTCATCACCATTACGACAAAAGGTCGATGTATTGCCAATATCATTGAGAGATCAAGACTATTATAGCGATCAAAATTACCTGAGAAGATATATCAGGAGGACTAGATTTTGGTCTCAGCGATGAAGTTTCATCGGTGAGATACACATCTTGTCTCATCAATGAAGCATGAGGGAAGCATATCGACAAGACATATATCATCGAAGTAAGTTCTGAATGTCTACTCGACTAGCTATGTCACGCCATTAAGAATACATCGGCAGCACTCTTAGCGACATACTTTAGATTGAAATAGCGAGAGAAGTTTTCCGAACTCGCGACAAAATAGCTAAGTCATTACAGCAAAAATTCGTCGGATACATTGCAAATTCGTCAAGCACTTTTTGCAGTTCGTCATAAATTCGACGAAACATTGTAAAAAAAAATTATAAAAATATTCATTGAAATGTAGGCATATCGGTGAAAGATCAAGACTATTACATCGATCAAAATTGCCTTAGAAGATATATCAAGAGGACTGGATTTTGGTCTCAGCGATGATGTTTCATTGGTGAGATACTCATCTTGTCTCATCCATGAAGCACGAGGGAAGCATATCAGCAAGACATATAACATCGGAGTAAGTTTTGAATGTTTACCCGACCCACTATGTGACATCGATAAGATTACATCGACAGGAATCTTGGCGACATAGTTGAGATCAAAAGAATAATCATCGAGGAGACTCACCACGTTGGGGAAACTATAGAATAGCCTAGCCATACACGATCTCTTGTCAATGAAGATACAAATGGATTGAAATACTTATCGGGGTGACTCTAGGTGATATATAAAAGTAGTAGGAGGTTCCAAAGTGAATTTATAGGGATAATGACAGGACATAAGGACAGGTCAATCAAAGAGAGAAAGTTGATGTGCCAAGACCATGAGCATTTAATAGGGGTAGTAAAAGACAATATGGATTGTCATCAATGCTTAGATCTAAAGGACAGATTGGAAGACTTTAGTATGAAAATTTAGATCACAATATGATTAACCTTGTTTGGACAAATGCAATGACATTAGTGTCGAGAGTTAAGAGGCCATTCAACTTTGCATTTCAATAAATTATTGTATGCATTGAGTAAGTGTTTACAAGGTAGAAAAAGGATAGTCATATGATTGTTTAAAATATCAAACAACATGTCAGTTGTTGTGTTTAATTAGGCTTATAGAGGCAAGGATTTATCATTTTTTGCATACATTTGCAGTCCAAGCTATAGGCCTACATTATTTGGTTACTATGTATGAGAAATGAGCAATGAATAATTGTAGAATATGGAGGCTATGGATGATATTATGATGGCCACATTTGATGTTGATTAATAATTGGAGAAAAATATAAAACCTATGATGAGTCATGAGATCAAGGGGACTGTCATGGACAATAAGCACAACCTATGAACTGGATTCTAATTTTACTAAAAAATCAAAAATCAAACTAGTGAATATTAAACTACACACTAGAATCTAAATTTGTGGAAAATGAGCAATTTGGTGAGAAAAAGTGTCTGCAGTGCGTATTGGATACTTAGCTAGTGTACTAAAAAATAGGATTGCAAACCCAAAATTATTCTCACTCTGGAAATTCAATAGAAAAATACATAATGTTATCCTGGATACTTAGCTCTTTGATAGTCAATAAAAAAATATGAGCATGATTATTAATGGTTTAATTACCTGGTCCCACTTTTGATCTCCATGTTTGAGAGCCTTCTCTTTAAGACCCCGTGAATCCACTTTGATCCATTGCTGCCAAAAGAGATATTAATGTGTAAACAACAAACCACATTTAGACAAACTGGTTGTTGATTTCTTCTAAGAAATTTAGAGACTACAAAAAGAAGATACCTGATGGGGATCATGTGGGCTTCCTAGAGAAAGCACTGCAATATGGCTTTGAGTAGTAATAAAAAACTTTGGATTAGCTTCATAGTAAATCCTAACAGGATGACATTGAAATTTGCTCAAGTAATGGGTCCTCTCCCCTAGATTAAATTAAGGAAAACATTATTGTAAACACAATATGTATAAAAGAATATGAATGTAAAGAAAAATGGATATTAGCAAAACATAAATGTAAATAAAAGTAGTGTGAGCAAAAAATAAATCTAAATTGGTCTTGAACAAATAAAATCACACCCAATTAGCATTAAGTTATACTGACCTTGTACTCATTGCCATTGTCAATCTTGAAGGTTACTTTGATGCCTTCTACAGAAACTCTCTGGCCATGATGCAAGAGAAGGCGGGAAAACCAAGTGTATATTGACGACTTCCTGACAATCAAAAAGAAACAAGCAACCGGTCAACCCTATTAGAATAGAATAATCTTATGAATTGATTTTATTTGTTTTACTGGCTAATGGATAGTTGACCTAGTTCTCTTGAATTGAGATACTACTAAGATGTGTTGACTGGTGATTTTAGACTACTGATATTCTGCTTCAATTTGTATAATTTACTTTTGTCTTAAATATATTCAAGATAACTCTGCAAAAAAATTCCTTGATCTCTTATAAATTATGCTGATTATTTTTTTAATTCTTCTCCATTTTGATATTTTCTTTCAAAAATTCATAGAAAGATATGTAATGCCATATTTGAAACTTACATATTTTAATTTTACTAGTTCTGTAATTATAGGATATGATTCCAACAATTATGAAACACATTGGCAATATGTTGGATGAATGAAGTAAACTATGCAATTGGCAAGTGTAAAGCCAAATTCCTTAACCCTTGCTAGCATCCTTCTTGCCTGTTTTAAAACATGTGCTTTGGAACAGGGCATGAAAATCCATCTAAGTATAATGAAAAGGAGATTTTTGTCAGATATTATATTACAATAAGTTAAATGAATGTAAGTAGAGATATTTTAGCATACCTATAGATGGTACAAAATTTCATGGTTAAGTGGAAGCCTCCCATCAACAACAAGATCCAAATATCCATGTATCTATCTCAATCGAGCCTCTAAACCCTTCAGATCTGTCAAATTTTCCACTAACCTGTTATGCACAAAAGTGAAATTAATGAGACCACTAAAATAAAATAAAAAAACAGAGCTTTGAAACCAAATCCACACACAACACAATGTTCATATTGAAAATTTAGCACTTTCTTTCATCTTTGCAGATTGGTTTGATGCTTCAAACGATACATTTCTTATATTGAAAAGTGCATTACTTACCTTATTGAGCTTCTCTTTGTTTTGAGAATAGTTTAATATTCTCTACTTAACAAAGCCAACCACGTGAAGGTGGAACCTCATTTGGTCCCTCCCCCCCCACTCACATCACTCTCAATTCCCCATACCTGATCATATAGCATTAATCATTCATTCATCCATTAATAACATATAACATTCATTCATTAATCCTACATTAATAACATATAACATTCATTCATTAACATATTCACATTCATTCATTAACATATAACATTTATTCATTAACATATTCACATTCATTCATTAACATATTTCATTTTTTCAGTTTTTACATTTTATCAAAAATATGGCTATCATAATATGATTACAATCACTTCTTTTTTTGTTTCTTTTTTGTAGCTAAAAAAATTTGAAGTGGATTATCATTTTAAAAATCATCTGTCCCCCTTCAATTGTTCTGAGCTCTATTCGTGATCTTAATGTATTCCTAGTCGTGTACTCACAACGTGGACGCAGTTGCAAGGGGGGGTTTGTTGCAATAGCAAAGAAATGTCAAATTGATATGTTTTATTATTATTGTTACATGTATTTCATTAATTAAAAGAACATCAAAGTGGTGCTCTTTACCTAATTGGGCCACATCATGTTCCTGATATTTTCTTATAGCCTCGTGCTCAACATGCTGAACACCCTCGTGTATTTGATCTGGAGTTGAAACACGAAAGATTACATTAATTAATACACCAATTGCAATTAAATATTTTTAAAAGAACATTAGAGTGGTCCTCTTTACCTTATGGAGCCACATCATGTTCCTGATCTTGTCTAGCCTGATCATGCTCAACATGTTGATCACGCTCTACATGCCCAACATGTTGATCATGCTCTACATGCTCTAAATTTGAAACACGAAAGGTTACATTGATTAATACACCAAATGCAATTAAATATGTTTAATTGTATTAATCCATATTGTGTTTTGTATAGCACATGAATAAATCCAGTATTAGGATGCACACCATGGCCTTCATCGGGAGGTTGTACTCCACCCTCACCAGGCTACATTCCAATGTCATGTGCAGTATTATCATTGCTTATCCATGTAAACCAAATAGGAACATTATTATGGTGGAAATTAATATTGAATAGATTGCACAAGTATTCAATTTGAAATAAATTTTATTGATTTTATTTACCTGCGTTTTGGATGCAGTGGAAGATTGTGTTTGCCCAGTCGAGACTCTTAGCTATTCAGTCAGGGCTCCATAGCTTTGGTGGAAGGAAATCTTCAGGTCCTCTTCTATGGGCACTCTATTGAAATCAAAGCCCTGCATTTTTGCATGCGATCATGAATTTTGCTTCTATGGTGTGATAAAACCAAAATTGTTTGCAATTTATTATTTGGATGCAATATTTCATTTATTGATACTTACAAATCGTGCGGCTATTTTCATATAACCACCAGAGCCAAGTTTGTGCTACTCATTTTTTTCTAGTCTTGCCTTTGTTGCCTTCGATGTGTCGGGCAGCCTATGAAAAAATTGAAATACACTAGATTATGTAAAAAGAAAGAGTAATCAGTATATAATTAAATTGTTGATAGTATCACATACCTTCCTTGGCCCAGTGGTATCTTTCCTTTCTTCTTTTCAGTCTTCTCCTTTCCAACTGACACCAAGTCCTTTCACTCCCTTTCTAGAATCATGGGGGGACGCTCGTACTTTATGTTCTTCTCTAAATGTGAGCTATATTGGTCCCTCACATACTTTAGATAGGTACCATCTTTCTTAAGGACTTTCATTCAGTTGAATTTTTTATCACCGAACAACACAATTAAACGGTAAATGAGCTCATCTTTTAAATCTTCATTTTGGGCATTCCACCGTGTACGTATGGTGGGCCCGAAGAGCTCCAATGTAATATCACTTAGATGTTTATAAAAAACATCATTTCCTACAAAATGATCATGGAATCATTAGTCTATAAAGAGTGATCAATAAGTAAATTTCAATTGGATTATATATAATAATAATTAAAACATTTTAAAGTACCTGGGACCTTCTCTATCTTTATGGAAAGGAAATCCTTGGTCACCACAAATGTGATCGGCAATGTTCACGTACTAGTAATATGGGAAAATCCAAGAAATGTTGCTAAAACATCACCAGTACTAGTGACCTTTGTATCCGCAGGTACTGACACATGTAGTGGCATGTGTTCGCTGCCAGACAGTGCACTACTGAATGCCTGCATGGTATGTGTTGCCAACATTTCAGTTGAAAATATAGCCACGGATGATGGGGTCGAATGATGTGTTGTATGCATAGGAAGATCAAGATTGACACTTGTATTGACCCCTACTTCCCGGACAACACTTGCAGTACCTTGATCATGGCCAACAGCATGATGAGGACACAAATAATCCTATAAAAACAACACATATTTTAGTTCATGACATAAAAAAGTATAAAATATAAAACCATGAATGAACTTATGTTATAATTAAAGATTTCATGACAGCTTACTTGCAAGTTTTGTGCTCTCTCAGACAATATTTTAACTCTTTCTCTTATCTCATCTGTTTGAGGCACTATGAATACCAACTTAAGGATTTATTCATTTCATTTTTTTTGGGCCTTCCTCATCATATCTACAGAGTTTGCAGAAAATGTGATGTCATCATCGCATAATAGTGACTGCACCTCCATATGGATGCTCTCTTGTACTGCTAGTGCCTTTCCCCGATCAGCCATCTGCAACAAGAATATTAAAAACATTATCGAAATTAACCCAATAAACTCATGAAAAAAACATAATAAGAAAACATTTTGCTCGTATCTAATTTGTACAAGTACAATGAGGTAAACCTGTTGGATAGAAGTGACTAAAGATGGATCACGATCTGTGCTCTGGGCCAGAGCCTTCCTCGTATGATGAATGTCTCGCTGTGACAAAAATTAAATATCAAAAATATTACTGAAATGAAACCAACAGACTTATGAAAAAAAAACATAATAATAAAATGGTATATTGGAGTCATTAATTGGAGGTTGGGTAAAATTGTATATAGTACATACCACCCCCATAGTAATTGTGTTTGCATCTAATCAATTCAAATTGTAATCGATTAGCAACTCTTCCCCTGCAGTTATTGATTTTATCGCACATACAAATACATGGTTTCCCTCTCGTGCCTCGAATATACAATTCGATTGCTTATTTGTTGACCCAGGTCGTGTACTATTTATAAACCTTGCAATATTCCTTGATGCTTTTGGCCTCCCATCAATGTACCTAGCCACTCCTTTATTTTGATCCTTATCTTCTAGTTGTATATAATTTGCTAATAGTGCATACCTATGCATACTTCGTGTATATTGAACCAGCTACATCCAATCTTTGTAACTGTAATAGGGTCCAACATACTCCATCAACTCAGTAACTTTGTCGTAATAGAATTTTATGCCGTCCATGCAAAATAGTCCTAAACCATGTAATGATGATGGTGCTATGCGATATATCCTCTCGTTGACACAAAGATCAGTGTTTATTGGAGGAAGTTCCTTGGGTACCCATTATTTTCGTAGATGTTTGTACCTCAAGGGCACCTCGATGTCGCCTATGCTCTCATCATCATAAGAAAATGACCCCCCTTCAGCAAGAAAAAATTCCATGCATTTACGAAATTTTTTTCTAATATTTTGACCTCTAGTTGATCTCCCTCTTTTAGACCTACTACATGTCTCACTTTCCTCTTCTCTTCCTAAATTTCCCTCGCTTGAGGAAGAAAAATCTGAAAAATACCTATTTGGTGGTACCTGCACTCATAAGGATGTTGGATGAAGTTCTTTCATGGTGATGTGATCCGAAGGTGACATTATGATTAATCTATCATTTCATCACTAGAAATTGAGAGGTTATAAGGTAATCAAGTCTTGATAGATTGCAATTTATTGTTACTACCATCCAAATGTGTCCATCACAAATCAAATATACTTAATGTTTTAACTCCCAAACTTTGTAACAAGTGTTAAATGTGACTATGGTCCACCAGTTACACAACCAATGCGTCAAATGTATTCTCTAATTGTAATGAAAGGAATTTTTCTCTTCATTCAAGTAAATAAACTTGAAGGGAAACACTACCAAGTGGTTTATTGGACACCTACATGACTAATAATAGCAGCAAATTTACATTTAATTTCCATATGTCTAAGTGGTTAACAGGGAGGGAGTGTGTACTAGGCCTGGTAAATTCATCATAAGTTTATGCTTTGGCAATAAAAATTGTTTAAGTCATCTTAAATCTTCCTATGTCTAATTGGTAGGAGACTTTTTGTATGTTTTAAGGTAGGATGAGTGGTCGCATCAATGTTCTAAGAAACTTAAAGTTAAAAGAAACTTTTTCAGTTTAAGGGGTTAGCACTTTCTTTCATCTTTGCATATTGGTTTGATGCTTCAAACGATGCATTTTTAATCCCACTTCTATCATATTGTATTCCCATCCCATTGCAATTGTTGGAGGAGTTGATACCAAAATTTCATACCTGATACCATGTTCTTGAAGCAATTTTTTGTGTTTTTACAATTTTTTTGAAGTTCTTTTGTGTTGTTTGGATCCATACAAGCTTGAAATTCTCTGAGATCATTGGTGTAGATAAATATACATGTTCCCTTTCATTTGCATTTTTTTTGAAGTTCTTAATCACTATTTTGTGGGATTAAACAATCAAATACAGGGACTGCCCTGTTGTGCCTGTGTAAGGGTTTGAGGGATAAATGGAAATGACATCCACCAATCCACCCATTGTCTTGGAACTGTAACTCGGTGGATTGGTGTGAATCATGGTGGATTTGATGGAGTATACCATTATTGGAGAGTATAGTAGAATGCAGCAAAGGAATGTTGAGCTGCAAACTGAGGTAGACAAGTTGAAGTACAGACATGTGGGGGAGTCTTCTAGTGCTCCTAGAAAAGTATGATCAAATTCTTCTATTATGAAGAATTGGTCTATGTGCCTCTAGTAATCACTATAAAAATGTGAAGGACTAAGCTATTTTATTTTTTCTGTCACATCTTATACCATTTTATGAGAATGGGGGGGCCAATGTACGAGAAGATCTTTGGAAACTAGGCATGAAAATTGTAGGTTAAAGAGAATGGGGGTGCCAAAATTATAGTACTTATTGTCCCTTGGTCGTCTATTTTCCTTGAGTGCCCTCAACCTTGTCCTCGGCGCTGGTATTGACCTTTTTTTAGCTTCAAACTCTTCGTCGACGCTGGTATTGACCTTGTTTTCACTCTAAACTCTTCCTCAGCACTAGTATTGACCTTTCACTTGTCCAATTTGACGAGCTACAACTTGCTTTAGTTAGGTTTTAGAGTATGTTAATTAAATTTAAAATTATGGCGCCATTTAGAGTAGTGAATATAAAGCAAGCAAAGCCTATTATGGCACCATTTAGAGTAGTGAATATAAAGTAAGCCAAGCCTATTATAGTCATGAGGGAAATAATAAAACTCCTAGGATACTTTGTGAAACCATTTTTCTTGGTTAAAGGGAGGCCATAAAATATACCTTTGGATTTTTTCAATCTTCAAATATGAGGATTTTCAAGGTTCTTAGCAACATGAGTAATGGAAATGTGTGCAACAAGAATTTTTTAACACACATGGAATCTCCTTGCCTAAGAAAGGGGCTTCATAATTTAATATGATAATTTTTCTCACCTCTAGAAATGATATGTTTCCTTAAAGAGGAAGGAGAAACCTAAAAGGTAAAAGAGATGCTTAGGAATCTCAACACTTCCTTATGATCAACCCCCTTCTATCCATAGGAATTGAACAAATTGGGCTTGGCTAAGAATGATTTCCTATAACATTGAGTTTTATGACACTATATATTTGACCTAAAAGGTAAAAGAGATGCTTAGGAATCTCAACACTTCCTTATGATCAACCCCCTTCTATCCATAGGAATTGAACAAATTGGGCTTGGCTAAGAATGATTTCCTATAACATTGAGTTTTATGACACTATATATTTGACCTTAAAGCTTTCCAGAAAATATCTAGGCATTGAATATCCTAAATAATGTCATGTTTGTCCTCCAAGAGAGTGAGAAAGGAGTCACTGGAAAAATGACCATTGAATAGTTGGGCTATAGAGTTACGAAAAGTATCACCTTTAATAAGGTTCCATGAAATACTATTAGCCAAAAGATATCCAAAGGATTCCATAAAAAACACACATAAAGTAGGAGCTAAGGGGAAAACATGAAAAATTGAATGAAAACACCCAACACCCTCTGTTAAGTTTTACATTCCTCACAATAAAACATGTTGATTGAAACAAACAAATATATATAGTCTAAGCTAACATCATTTTACTTTTCTTTAAGTTCTCCCTCAAGAACATCATTGGCTCGAGTTATACAAGTCCACACTATGTGATCCTTTTTCTTACAATAATAACATTCATATTTATTTTTTAATTATTATTACCTCATGAGTATAATACATTCTCATGTTGAGAATCAAATTTTAAATCTTTTCCATTGTTCTTTATTCTTCTCCTAATAGGGCCAAAATCACATCTTCCTGTGTTTGAGAAGTTATCGAACGACTACCTTCAAAAGGCTGATGTAATCTCCATCTCAACACCAAGGGCCCACCACATTATGCATTGCCAAGGAAAGACATGTGGCGCTCGCCCGTGATATTGCAATCAATAAACACCTTGCATCTTTGTATCATGCGAGGGCGGGCAACCGTTGATCTCCACCATCGGCAATCATGTTCATTCATAGTAGTCACCAACACTGAATACATAACCGTCAAGCAACTTTTCATCAAGATTATAACATCACCGTCAATTTTGAGAACGTGCATCTCAGAGCCGCTTTAGTAACCTATCATATAATGTATTAAAACTCGACATAAATATTAAAGCACTTTGATTAATAGTAATGTTATAATATTAATATATTATATAACAATATTATATTACATTATATGAATTATAATGATATATTTGATATATTAAGATTATATATAATCTATAGATTAATAGTAATTATATTAGATTATTAATATTATTGGTATATTATTAATAATATTAATATTGTATTAGATTAATAATAATTATAATATTGTTAAATCATTAATTATATTACAAATGAACACTTGCTTTCAAATTCTTAGCTTTGAATGAATTGTTGAAGCACCAATGTTGAATGTTGCAACTCTAGTAGGCATGAATAGAAGTAGAGGAGATTGTTTGGGAGAAGAATTTTTTCTAGTGCTAGGTTATGTGTTTTCTTTAGGGTTAGGTTTATGGTTATGGTTAGGGTTTAGGGTAATCCAAATCATAACCTAACCCTTTCTCTCGAAACCTTAACCTTGACCCTAACCCTCACCTTTATCCTATCTTTATAACCCTAACCACAACCAAAACTCTAACCCCAACCCTAACCCTAATTACCTAACCCTAAATATTATTTATTTTATTAATTAGTTGTATTCACTCTAATAACCCTAAACCTATCCCTAAACTTAACCCTAGCCCTATCCCTGGCCCTAATCCTAACCCCAACTCTAAGCCAAATATAAAAGCAACCCTTAATCATAATTACAATAACCCTAAAACTTCATTCTAGATATAACCCTAATACTATAATCCCTAATTGTAATACTAAACCCTAACCCTAATTTCATATCTAATCCCAACCATAACCAAAACTCTAAATCTAACCCTAACCATAAAACATAAACCCTAATCTAACCCTAATCCCAACATTATTTTCCTAACCCTAACCCTAACTCTAAACCTAACACTAACCCAAACACTAAATCCTAACCCCAATTAAATACCCAATCATAACCCTAAATTGTAACATCATCCTTTGAATTGGATACTACATCAAAAATTATGTGTTACAATCATTGCTTCCATTGTTGGCATTTTTACATTGGGATGCATATATTTTTAAAATCAAAAAAATCTTTTAATGTCTTGCCAAAATTAATATTATTAATTGTAATATCAAACTTATAAACATGTATGCAAAATAAGAACATAAATAAGAAATATATGGTAATAGTTTCTTTAAAAAACAAAGTGATGTGGACTACAAGGACTATAAGATATCCACAAAAGAGATCTACATTGAAAATATTGTAGGGAAATTCAAGAAAATACAATTGGTAGATGCAAATCCAAATAAATGTGAAATTGTGTACTATAATGATTTTAGAATATACACATAATGGATTTGTTGAAAAGGTTTTAGAAACTTTCAAACAAATTCAATTGGTAGATGCAAAGAAAAATTCCACAACCTTCACAAAAATCCTTATTGGTTTCCTTAGTATGGGAGATTTGGAACAAGGTATAGACATCCATCAAAGCATAATATGAAGATGAATTTTTTCAAATGTTGTGGTTGTAGATGCCCTTTAAAACTTATACAGATTGTGGAAGGATAGAAAAAGGTTGTGAACCATTTGACAAAATGTCTCAAAGAATTGTAATCTCTCAATTTATTTTAGTGTCTATTTTGTTATACCCCATGTCCCAAATTGGGTATAACACAATAGACACTAAAACAAATTGATAGAGTGTTATGAGGGCAGTGATGAGAATTTTCTAATTAGAGTGTATTCCATGAGATTACAATTATTCAAGGCATTGTGTCAAATAGTTCATGAGCTTTGTCTATCCTCCCACATCTTGCATAGATTTCAAAAGGGCATCTACAACCACAAGATTTGAGAAAATTCATCTTCATATTATGTTTTCCTTATGATTGGTTGACTCTTATACTAAATTAATATGTTCAATTTATGTTTCCTACTTGATCTAACTATCCAGAAATGGAAATTTAATAGTGGAAAGATGTGATCCTACTTTGGTATAAATTGTATATGCAATATCAAGGTATGAATTAATATGTTCAATTAAGATATGTTAAATGAAATGAATAAAACTAATGTAATGTAAATAAGGGAGACCAGTGCCTTATTGGGTAAAATGAAGTCAAATGAAAGCCTTTAATGAATGGTTTCTATCTAGCAGGTCCTCTAATTGTTTGGCATATAACTATGAGTTTACAACTGGTATAAACATGCAATAGTGTAATTCATAAACCCTACTTGAGGAAAAATATCAAATCTAATTATCTGATTCTTCTTACTGATCGAAATGGCATTCCCAGATTACTGTAATTTATTGAAAGGAATTTTAATTCAATTCTTCTTTAAAGAATCTAATAAACCAAATCACACAGAAACAACAAATGTGTACTGATAAATCGAATATATACTTGATACTTCAATTTAAACAACCAAGAAACATCAGATTGGAGACAATCAAATAATCGCAAGAATCCAACAAACAATTGATACCAGAATGAAGCCACTAAATCAACAGTCTTTCATTATCTCCTTCAAAATTCATACATGCAACATAGTCTCTTTGAATGTCATCATTTCTAAAAATTTAATGCTTACAATAGTCTATCCTATTCTAATTCTATCTTCTACCCCTTTACATTTATCCAACAACGGATACTTATACATCAGTTTGTAAAAAAATGTGCCTTTTCAAAAAGGTTTAAAGCATAAAAGGTTTAAAAAATCCACTATTAACTAATTTCTGTTAAGCCACAAATGGACTACAGACATATGCTCCGTATAATCCTAGTGCTCATGAGTGTCGACATCTCCCAACGCATTGCGAATCACAATCTCCATCATTATCATTCGTTCATTTTGCTCACATGTTGCATCCAATATCACATCTTTCACAGTGGCTATCTCCAGCATCCCTTGGAGTA
>CM021105.1:384413281-384616322 GCA_007115665.2 Sequoiadendron giganteum
CTGGTCCCACTTTTGATCTCCATGTTTGAGAGCCTTCTCTTTAAGACCCCGTGAATCCACTTTGATCCATTGCTGCCAAAAGAGATATTAATGTGTAAACAACAAACCACATTTAGACAAACTGGTTGTTGATTTCTTCTAAGAAATTTAGAGACTACAAAAAGAAGATACCTGATGGGGATCATGTGGGCTTCCTAGAGAAAGCACTGCAATATGGCTTTGAGTAGTAATAAAAAACTTTGGATTAGCTTCATAGTAAATCCTAACAGGATGACATTGAAATTTGCTCAAGTAATGGGTCCTCTCCCCTAGATTAAATTAAGGAAAACATTATTGTAAACACAATATGTATAAAAGAATATGAATGTAAAGAAAAATGGATATTAGCAAAACATAAATGTAAATAAAAGTAGTGTGAGCAAAAAATAAATCTAAATTGGTCTTGAACAAATAAAATCACACCCAATTAGCATTAAGTTATACTGACCTTGTACTCATTGCCATTGTCAATCTTGAAGGTTACTTTGATGCCTTCTACAGAAACTCTCTGGCCATGATGCAAGAGAAGGCGGGAAAACCAAGTGTATATTGACGACTTCCTGACAATCAAAAAGAAACAAGCAACCGGTCAACCCTATTAGAATAGAATAATCTTATGAATTGATTTTATTTGTTTTACTGGCTAATGGATAGTTGACCTAGTTCTCTTGAATTGAGATACTACTAAGATGTGTTGACTGGTGATTTTAGACTACTGATATTCTGCTTCAATTTGTATAATTTACTTTTGTCTTAAATATATTCAAGATAACTCTGCAAAAAAATTCCTTGATCTCTTATAAATTATGCTGATTATTTTTTTAATTCTTCTCCATTTTGATATTTTCTTTCAAAAATTCATAGAAAGATATGTAATGCCATATTTGAAACTTACATATTTTAATTTTACTAGTTCTGTAATTATAGGATATGATTCCAACAATTATGAAACACATTGGCAATATGTTGGATGAATGAAGTAAACTATGCAATTGGCAAGTGTAAAGCCAAATTCCTTAACCCTTGCTAGCATCCTTCTTGCCTGTTTTAAAACATGTGCTTTGGAACAGGGCATGAAAATCCATCTAAGTATAATGAAAAGGAGATTTTTGTCAGATATTATATTACAATAAGTTAAATGAATGTAAGTAGAGATATTTTAGCATACCTATAGATGGTACAAAATTTCATGGTTAAGTGGAAGCCTCCCATCAACAACAAGATCCAAATATCCATGTATCTATCTCAATCGAGCCTCTAAACCCTTCAGATCTGTCAAATTTTCCACTAACCTGTTATGCACAAAAGTGAAATTAATGAGACCACTAAAATAAAATAAAAAAACAGAGCTTTGAAACCAAATCCACACACAACACAATGTTCATATTGAAAATTTAGCACTTTCTTTCATCTTTGCAGATTGGTTTGATGCTTCAAACGATACATTTCTTATATTGAAAAGTGCATTACTTACCTTATTGAGCTTCTCTTTGTTTTGAGAATAGTTTAATATTCTCTACTTAACAAAGCCAACCACGTGAAGGTGGAACCTCATTTGGTCCCTCCCCCCCCACTCACATCACTCTCAATTCCCCATACCTGATCATATAGCATTAATCATTCATTCATCCATTAATAACATATAACATTCATTCATTAATCCTACATTAATAACATATAACATTCATTCATTAACATATTCACATTCATTCATTAACATATAACATTTATTCATTAACATATTCACATTCATTCATTAACATATTTCATTTTTTCAGTTTTTACATTTTATCAAAAATATGGCTATCATAATATGATTACAATCACTTCTTTTTTTGTTTCTTTTTTGTAGCTAAAAAAATTTGAAGTGGATTATCATTTTAAAAATCATCTGTCCCCCTTCAATTGTTCTGAGCTCTATTCGTGATCTTAATGTATTCCTAGTCGTGTACTCACAACGTGGACGCAGTTGCAAGGGGGGGTTTGTTGCAATAGCAAAGAAATGTCAAATTGATATGTTTTATTATTATTGTTACATGTATTTCATTAATTAAAAGAACATCAAAGTGGTGCTCTTTACCTAATTGGGCCACATCATGTTCCTGATATTTTCTTATAGCCTCGTGCTCAACATGCTGAACACCCTCGTGTATTTGATCTGGAGTTGAAACACGAAAGATTACATTAATTAATACACCAATTGCAATTAAATATTTTTAAAAGAACATTAGAGTGGTCCTCTTTACCTTATGGAGCCACATCATGTTCCTGATCTTGTCTAGCCTGATCATGCTCAACATGTTGATCACGCTCTACATGCCCAACATGTTGATCATGCTCTACATGCTCTAAATTTGAAACACGAAAGGTTACATTGATTAATACACCAAATGCAATTAAATATGTTTAATTGTATTAATCCATATTGTGTTTTGTATAGCACATGAATAAATCCAGTATTAGGATGCACACCATGGCCTTCATCGGGAGGTTGTACTCCACCCTCACCAGGCTACATTCCAATGTCATGTGCAGTATTATCATTGCTTATCCATGTAAACCAAATAGGAACATTATTATGGTGGAAATTAATATTGAATAGATTGCACAAGTATTCAATTTGAAATAAATTTTATTGATTTTATTTACCTGCGTTTTGGATGCAGTGGAAGATTGTGTTTGCCCAGTCGAGACTCTTAGCTATTCAGTCAGGGCTCCATAGCTTTGGTGGAAGGAAATCTTCAGGTCCTCTTCTATGGGCACTCTATTGAAATCAAAGCCCTGCATTTTTGCATGCGATCATGAATTTTGCTTCTATGGTGTGATAAAACCAAAATTGTTTGCAATTTATTATTTGGATGCAATATTTCATTTATTGATACTTACAAATCGTGCGGCTATTTTCATATAACCACCAGAGCCAAGTTTGTGCTACTCATTTTTTTCTAGTCTTGCCTTTGTTGCCTTCGATGTGTCGGGCAGCCTATGAAAAAATTGAAATACACTAGATTATGTAAAAAGAAAGAGTAATCAGTATATAATTAAATTGTTGATAGTATCACATACCTTCCTTGGCCCAGTGGTATCTTTCCTTTCTTCTTTTCAGTCTTCTCCTTTCCAACTGACACCAAGTCCTTTCACTCCCTTTCTAGAATCATGGGGGGACGCTCGTACTTTATGTTCTTCTCTAAATGTGAGCTATATTGGTCCCTCACATACTTTAGATAGGTACCATCTTTCTTAAGGACTTTCATTCAGTTGAATTTTTTATCACCGAACAACACAATTAAACGGTAAATGAGCTCATCTTTTAAATCTTCATTTTGGGCATTCCACCGTGTACGTATGGTGGGCCCGAAGAGCTCCAATGTAATATCACTTAGATGTTTATAAAAAACATCATTTCCTACAAAATGATCATGGAATCATTAGTCTATAAAGAGTGATCAATAAGTAAATTTCAATTGGATTATATATAATAATAATTAAAACATTTTAAAGTACCTGGGACCTTCTCTATCTTTATGGAAAGGAAATCCTTGGTCACCACAAATGTGATCGGCAATGTTCACGTACTAGTAATATGGGAAAATCCAAGAAATGTTGCTAAAACATCACCAGTACTAGTGACCTTTGTATCCGCAGGTACTGACACATGTAGTGGCATGTGTTCGCTGCCAGACAGTGCACTACTGAATGCCTGCATGGTATGTGTTGCCAACATTTCAGTTGAAAATATAGCCACGGATGATGGGGTCGAATGATGTGTTGTATGCATAGGAAGATCAAGATTGACACTTGTATTGACCCCTACTTCCCGGACAACACTTGCAGTACCTTGATCATGGCCAACAGCATGATGAGGACACAAATAATCCTATAAAAACAACACATATTTTAGTTCATGACATAAAAAAGTATAAAATATAAAACCATGAATGAACTTATGTTATAATTAAAGATTTCATGACAGCTTACTTGCAAGTTTTGTGCTCTCTCAGACAATATTTTAACTCTTTCTCTTATCTCATCTGTTTGAGGCACTATGAATACCAACTTAAGGATTTATTCATTTCATTTTTTTTGGGCCTTCCTCATCATATCTACAGAGTTTGCAGAAAATGTGATGTCATCATCGCATAATAGTGACTGCACCTCCATATGGATGCTCTCTTGTACTGCTAGTGCCTTTCCCCGATCAGCCATCTGCAACAAGAATATTAAAAACATTATCGAAATTAACCCAATAAACTCATGAAAAAAACATAATAAGAAAACATTTTGCTCGTATCTAATTTGTACAAGTACAATGAGGTAAACCTGTTGGATAGAAGTGACTAAAGATGGATCACGATCTGTGCTCTGGGCCAGAGCCTTCCTCGTATGATGAATGTCTCGCTGTGACAAAAATTAAATATCAAAAATATTACTGAAATGAAACCAACAGACTTATGAAAAAAAAACATAATAATAAAATGGTATATTGGAGTCATTAATTGGAGGTTGGGTAAAATTGTATATAGTACATACCACCCCCATAGTAATTGTGTTTGCATCTAATCAATTCAAATTGTAATCGATTAGCAACTCTTCCCCTGCAGTTATTGATTTTATCGCACATACAAATACATGGTTTCCCTCTCGTGCCTCGAATATACAATTCGATTGCTTATTTGTTGACCCAGGTCGTGTACTATTTATAAACCTTGCAATATTCCTTGATGCTTTTGGCCTCCCATCAATGTACCTAGCCACTCCTTTATTTTGATCCTTATCTTCTAGTTGTATATAATTTGCTAATAGTGCATACCTATGCATACTTCGTGTATATTGAACCAGCTACATCCAATCTTTGTAACTGTAATAGGGTCCAACATACTCCATCAACTCAGTAACTTTGTCGTAATAGAATTTTATGCCGTCCATGCAAAATAGTCCTAAACCATGTAATGATGATGGTGCTATGCGATATATCCTCTCGTTGACACAAAGATCAGTGTTTATTGGAGGAAGTTCCTTGGGTACCCATTATTTTCGTAGATGTTTGTACCTCAAGGGCACCTCGATGTCGCCTATGCTCTCATCATCATAAGAAAATGACCCCCCTTCAGCAAGAAAAAATTCCATGCATTTACGAAATTTTTTTCTAATATTTTGACCTCTAGTTGATCTCCCTCTTTTAGACCTACTACATGTCTCACTTTCCTCTTCTCTTCCTAAATTTCCCTCGCTTGAGGAAGAAAAATCTGAAAAATACCTATTTGGTGGTACCTGCACTCATAAGGATGTTGGATGAAGTTCTTTCATGGTGATGTGATCCGAAGGTGACATTATGATTAATCTATCATTTCATCACTAGAAATTGAGAGGTTATAAGGTAATCAAGTCTTGATAGATTGCAATTTATTGTTACTACCATCCAAATGTGTCCATCACAAATCAAATATACTTAATGTTTTAACTCCCAAACTTTGTAACAAGTGTTAAATGTGACTATGGTCCACCAGTTACACAACCAATGCGTCAAATGTATTCTCTAATTGTAATGAAAGGAATTTTTCTCTTCATTCAAGTAAATAAACTTGAAGGGAAACACTACCAAGTGGTTTATTGGACACCTACATGACTAATAATAGCAGCAAATTTACATTTAATTTCCATATGTCTAAGTGGTTAACAGGGAGGGAGTGTGTACTAGGCCTGGTAAATTCATCATAAGTTTATGCTTTGGCAATAAAAATTGTTTAAGTCATCTTAAATCTTCCTATGTCTAATTGGTAGGAGACTTTTTGTATGTTTTAAGGTAGGATGAGTGGTCGCATCAATGTTCTAAGAAACTTAAAGTTAAAAGAAACTTTTTCAGTTTAAGGGGTTAGCACTTTCTTTCATCTTTGCATATTGGTTTGATGCTTCAAACGATGCATTTTTAATCCCACTTCTATCATATTGTATTCCCATCCCATTGCAATTGTTGGAGGAGTTGATACCAAAATTTCATACCTGATACCATGTTCTTGAAGCAATTTTTTGTGTTTTTACAATTTTTTTGAAGTTCTTTTGTGTTGTTTGGATCCATACAAGCTTGAAATTCTCTGAGATCATTGGTGTAGATAAATATACATGTTCCCTTTCATTTGCATTTTTTTTGAAGTTCTTAATCACTATTTTGTGGGATTAAACAATCAAATACAGGGACTGCCCTGTTGTGCCTGTGTAAGGGTTTGAGGGATAAATGGAAATGACATCCACCAATCCACCCATTGTCTTGGAACTGTAACTCGGTGGATTGGTGTGAATCATGGTGGATTTGATGGAGTATACCATTATTGGAGAGTATAGTAGAATGCAGCAAAGGAATGTTGAGCTGCAAACTGAGGTAGACAAGTTGAAGTACAGACATGTGGGGGAGTCTTCTAGTGCTCCTAGAAAAGTATGATCAAATTCTTCTATTATGAAGAATTGGTCTATGTGCCTCTAGTAATCACTATAAAAATGTGAAGGACTAAGCTATTTTATTTTTTCTGTCACATCTTATACCATTTTATGAGAATGGGGGGGCCAATGTACGAGAAGATCTTTGGAAACTAGGCATGAAAATTGTAGGTTAAAGAGAATGGGGGTGCCAAAATTATAGTACTTATTGTCCCTTGGTCGTCTATTTTCCTTGAGTGCCCTCAACCTTGTCCTCGGCGCTGGTATTGACCTTTTTTTAGCTTCAAACTCTTCGTCGACGCTGGTATTGACCTTGTTTTCACTCTAAACTCTTCCTCAGCACTAGTATTGACCTTTCACTTGTCCAATTTGACGAGCTACAACTTGCTTTAGTTAGGTTTTAGAGTATGTTAATTAAATTTAAAATTATGGCGCCATTTAGAGTAGTGAATATAAAGCAAGCAAAGCCTATTATGGCACCATTTAGAGTAGTGAATATAAAGTAAGCCAAGCCTATTATAGTCATGAGGGAAATAATAAAACTCCTAGGATACTTTGTGAAACCATTTTTCTTGGTTAAAGGGAGGCCATAAAATATACCTTTGGATTTTTTCAATCTTCAAATATGAGGATTTTCAAGGTTCTTAGCAACATGAGTAATGGAAATGTGTGCAACAAGAATTTTTTAACACACATGGAATCTCCTTGCCTAAGAAAGGGGCTTCATAATTTAATATGATAATTTTTCTCACCTCTAGAAATGATATGTTTCCTTAAAGAGGAAGGAGAAACCTAAAAGGTAAAAGAGATGCTTAGGAATCTCAACACTTCCTTATGATCAACCCCCTTCTATCCATAGGAATTGAACAAATTGGGCTTGGCTAAGAATGATTTCCTATAACATTGAGTTTTATGACACTATATATTTGACCTAAAAGGTAAAAGAGATGCTTAGGAATCTCAACACTTCCTTATGATCAACCCCCTTCTATCCATAGGAATTGAACAAATTGGGCTTGGCTAAGAATGATTTCCTATAACATTGAGTTTTATGACACTATATATTTGACCTTAAAGCTTTCCAGAAAATATCTAGGCATTGAATATCCTAAATAATGTCATGTTTGTCCTCCAAGAGAGTGAGAAAGGAGTCACTGGAAAAATGACCATTGAATAGTTGGGCTATAGAGTTACGAAAAGTATCACCTTTAATAAGGTTCCATGAAATACTATTAGCCAAAAGATATCCAAAGGATTCCATAAAAAACACACATAAAGTAGGAGCTAAGGGGAAAACATGAAAAATTGAATGAAAACACCCAACACCCTCTGTTAAGTTTTACATTCCTCACAATAAAACATGTTGATTGAAACAAACAAATATATATAGTCTAAGCTAACATCATTTTACTTTTCTTTAAGTTCTCCCTCAAGAACATCATTGGCTCGAGTTATACAAGTCCACACTATGTGATCCTTTTTCTTACAATAATAACATTCATATTTATTTTTTAATTATTATTACCTCATGAGTATAATACATTCTCATGTTGAGAATCAAATTTTAAATCTTTTCCATTGTTCTTTATTCTTCTCCTAATAGGGCCAAAATCACATCTTCCTGTGTTTGAGAAGTTATCGAACGACTACCTTCAAAAGGCTGATGTAATCTCCATCTCAACACCAAGGGCCCACCACATTATGCATTGCCAAGGAAAGACATGTGGCACTCGCCCGTGATATTGTAATCAATAAACACCTTGCATCTTTGTATCATGCGAGGGTGGGCAACCGTTGATCTCCACCATCGGCAATCATGTTCATTCATAGTAGTCACCAGCACTGAATACATAACCATGAAGAAAATTTTCATCAAGATTATAACATCACCGTCAATTTTGAGAACGTGCATCTCAGAGCCGCTTTAGTAACCTATCATATAATGTATTAAAACTCGACATAAATATTAAAGCACTTTGATTAATAATAATTTTATAATATTAATATATTATATAACAATATTATATTACATTATATGAATTATAATGATATATTTGATATATTAAGATTATATATAATCTATAGATTAATAGTAATTATTTTAGATTATTAATATTATTGGTATATTATTAATAATATTAATATTGTATTAGATTAATAATAATTATAATATTGTTAAATCATTAATTATATTACAAATGAACACTGCTTTCAAATTCTTAGCTTTGAATGAATGGTTGAAGTACCAATGTTGAATGTTGCAACTCTAGTAGGCATGAATAGAAGTAGAGGAGATTGTTTGGGAGAAGAATTTTTTCTAGTTCTAGGTTATGTGTTAGGTTATATAGGGTTAGGTTATGTGTTTTCTTTAGGGTTAGGTTTGGGATTAGGTTTATGGTTATGGTTAGAGTTTAGGGTAATCCAAATCATAACCTAACCCTTTTTCTCGAAACCTTAACCTTGACCCTAACCCTCACCTTTATCCTATCTTTATAACCCTAACAACAACCAAAACTCTAACCCCAACCATAACCCTAATTACCTAACCCTAAATATTTTTTCTTTTATTAATTAGTTGCATTCACTCTAATAACCCTAAACCTATCCCTAAACTTAACCCTAGCCCTATCCTTGGCCCTAGTCCTAACCCCAACTCTAAGCCAAATATAAAAACAACCCTTAATCATAACAATAACCCTAAAGCTTAATTCTAGATATAACCCTATTACTATAATCCCTAATTGTAATCCTAAACCCTAACCCTAATTTAATATCTAATCCCAATGATAACCAAAACTCTAAATCTAACCCTAATCCTAACATTATTTTTCCTAACCCTAACCCTAACTCTAAACCTAACACTAACCCAAACAATAAATCCTAACCCTAATTAAATACCCAATCATAACCCTAAATTGTAACATGATCCTTTGAATTGGATACTACATAAAAAATTATGTGTTACAATCATTGCTTCCATTGTTGGCATTTTTACATTGGGATGCATATGTTTTTAAAATCAACAAAATCTTTTAATGTCTTGCCAAAATTAATATTATTAATTGTAATATCAAACTTATAAACATGTATGCAAAATAAGAACATAAATAAGAAATATATGGTAATAGTTTCTTCAAAAAACAAAGTGATGTGGACTACAAGGACTATAAGATATCCACAAAAGAGATCTACATTGAAAATATTGTAGGGAAATTCAAGAAAATACAATTGGTAGATGCAAAGCCAAATAAATGTGAAATTGTGTACTATAATGATTTTAGAATATACACATAATGGATTTGTTGAAAAGGTTTTAGAAACTTTCAAACAAATTCAATTGGTAGATGCAAAGAAAAATTCCACAACCTTCACAAAAATCCTTATTGGTTTCCTTAGTATGGGAGATTTGGAACAAGGTATAGACATCCATCAAAGCATAATATGAAGATGAATTTTTTCAAATGTTGTGGTTGTAGATGCCCTTTAAAACTTATACAGATTGTGGAAGGATAGAAAAAGGTTGTGAACCATTTGACAAAATGTCTCAAAGAATTGTAATCTCTCAATTTATTTTAGTGTCTATTTTGTTATACCCCATGTCCCAAATTGGGTATAACACAATAGACACTAAAACAAATTGATAGAGTGTTATGAGGGCAGTGATGAGAATTTTCTAATTAGAGTGTATTCCATGAGATTACAATTATTCAAGGCATTGTGTCAAATAGTTCATGAGCTTTGTCTATCCTCCCACATCTTGCATAGATTTCAAAAGGGCATCTACAACCACAAGATTTGAGAAAATTCATCTTCATATTATGTTTTCCTTATGATTGGTTGACTCTTATACTAAATTAATATGTTCAATTTATGTTTCCTACTTGATCTAACTATCCAGAAATGGAAATTTAATAGTGGAAAGATGTGATCCTACTTTGGTATAAATTGTATATGCAATATCAAGGTATGAATTAATATGTTCAATTAAGATATGTTAAATGAAATGAATAAAACTAATGTAATGTAAATAAGGGAGACCAGTGCCTTATTGGGTAAAATGAAGTCAAATGAAAGCCTTTAATGAATGGTTTCTATCTAGCAGGTCCTCTAATTGTTTGGCATATAACTATGAGTTTACAACTGGTATAAACATGCAATAGTGTAATTCATAAACCCTACTTGAGGAAAAATATCAAATCTAATTATCTGATTCTTCTTACTGATCGAAATGGCATTCCCAGATTACTGTAATTTATTGAAAGGAATTTTAATTCAATTCTTCTTTAAAGAATCTAATAAACCAAATCACACAGAAACAACAAATGTGTACTGATAAATCGAATATATACTTGATACTTCAATTTAAACAACCAAGAAACATCAGATTGGAGACAATCAAATAATTGCAAGAATCCAACAAACAATTGATACCAGAATGAAGCCACTAAATCAACAATCTTTCATTATCTCCTTCAAAATTCATACATGCAACATAGCCTCCTTGAATGTCATCATTTCTAAAAATTTAATGCTTACAACAGTCTATCCTATTCTAATTCTATCTTCTACCCCTTTACATTTATCCAACAACGGATACTTATACATCAGTTTGCGAAAGGACGTGCCTTTTCAAAAAGGTTTAAAGCATAAAAGGTTTAACAAATCCACTATTAACTATTTTTTGTTAAGCCACAAATGGATTGCAGACATATGTTCCGTATAATCCTGGCACTCATGAGTGTTGACATCACCATACGCATCGCAGATCACAATCTCCATCATTATCATTCGCTCATTTTTCTCACATGTTGCATCCAATATTACATCTTTTGTAGTGGTTGTCTCTAGCATCCCTTGGAGTATTGTTTTGCACTCACTTTTCCATGTAGTCGCTTCCTTCATTTTCCATTCATCATCACATAACTCGGTCAATCTATCTTCGGCAGCCTCTGTCAATCCCTACATATCCCCTTGTAACTCCTCAAATAAATCCCTGTGTCTATCCATAATACAATTGGCATTTTCAATCTCTTCATTACTAGGAGTGTCCTTCTGCTCCAATTCGTCAATTCTTTCCTGAATTCTGTTATCCACTCTCTTGTGTTCCTTTATTGCATCTATGTACTGTTAATGTTTTCCCCAGAGTTTATTTAACCAAGTGGTTTAAACAACCTACCTTTTTTTATTATTGCAGCAAATGCATCCATTCTCCCTTGAGAGTATGCAGTTGACCCTTCCCAATGGTATTTTCTTTGTGAACTCTCACCTTGAGTGAGCATCCTTGTTGGTTCTGTTACAACACCTACCAAGTCTTTCAAGCATTCATTCTCTTTCAACATCCTCTCACTATTGGTTTTGTACATCTCCCTTTCCCTTATCAATGCTTGGATTTGGGCGTTATTCAACTTGGCTATATTTATCCCAATATCAGCAGTCGCTACAGGATCAACCTCCCAAGCCTTCAAGGTCATGACATGTCTGAATGCCTTTTCAGTATCAATAACAATTGACTTCTTGTGAGGAGGATACAAGGCCCAAATCATCAATGTTTCGTCATCAAGATTGTATCTTGATCCTGTGTATACCTCTGTCACCTTCTCTATACTGAGCTTGTGGGTAGCATTGTTATCTCTTAAGAAACTATCAAAAACTAATGCAGAATTCATATCCAAACCTGGAAAAATCATAACACCTACCTTTTCGAGCAGCTCCCTCCCCTTTTCAGGGGTCATGTCAATCATCTCTTTGTCTACTTCATCCTTTAAGCTTTTTAATAGTAGATCCTCATTCCCTGGAGTGACATTGTCAACCTATCCCCTTATCTCTTTCCCTTTTTTCTTATATAAAAATGTCTTAAACTCCGAGGTCTTTATAAATTCATCATCTGATATGAAAGACCTATAGTCTTCATGTCTTGTATCTACATCCATGGTTTCCTCAACATCTGTTTCTCTTGCAACATAGGCATAGTCCTGAGTCTTCATTCTTGAAACTTTCCCAGATGAGCTTTATGGCCTGTCTATTTTTGAAATCCCCTTAATGGGGGATAGCAACTCAACATCCACCAACTCCTAATTATGTTTTTCAATCACAATTTCAGCTTCCTCTGCCTCCAGGTTTCTGATTATGTCATCAGATTTAAAGGGCACATGATGGTACCCTCTGAAATTTAGTTTTTGTCTAGCAGAGTGGATATACCCTTATGGATCAAAGTTCTTTCTCACTGGTGCTCTTTTCATGTTGTAGTGCAATAATTTGTCCAAAATCGGATCATAACCTTCCTTGGCTAATATAGTGAAATCACTAAAACACAATGTACTGGGCATAAAAGCATGTTTCCCATATGAACTTAAGTTCATAACACTAGAGTAATCCATTTGCCTAACAATTTCTAAGTATGCAATTTTATTTGGGACAGTTCTAGGCAGAATGAAAGGTGTATCCTCAAAGCCATAAACCCTAATCATTGTGGCATTCTCTAAGCAATACCAATCCCCCCAGTTGTGGTTAATTGGTCCATTGTAATCTCTAGGCCTAAGAAACCTTTTTACTTATTCAGATAAAGAATAATCACAAGGATGGTTAAAAAATCTATACAAGGGTTTCACAAAGAATTCTTCAAAATGCAAGAAAATTGAATTGGCAAACCTGTTGTCCCAAAAATCAGTCCATAATTGAACAGGCAATGGCCTACCTTCCTTGTCAGATTGTGAAATCCTCAACTCCTCGGGCCATAAACCTAACTCTTGTCCAAAATACAACACTAAGTGCATCAGCAATGAGTAATTTCTGAGATGGAGAACATAAGCACCACTCTTTATCACCATCAAACTTGCGTCCAGCTCCTTAAAAACATGTGCAACATAGTCAAATGATCTGGAATTGTGATACTAAATTTCCATAGCAATCACCATGGGCACAACTGCCATATCCTCAGGTACCTTCGTCCCTAATACCTATCCCAGTGAGTAGTAAGTATATTTTAGGTAAGGTTCAAAGAGGTCTACATGAAAGGGTGGCCCCTCACTGTCTTCCATTGGAGTAGGTTTTCCATGACACCTAATTCTGTGCAGAGGTAACCTCCACCCTTTATAAATGGTGTCCATCCTTCTGAACTCACTATCGAGCTCTTCACTCACTACTTTCTCACTACATATTCCCTCCATTCTGAAAACCTTAGCAATTGCATTCTCAGATACATGTATCAATGGATTCCCTGACAAATCACATATAGCTTTGTTTTTTGAATCATAGTGTCCGACCAGCAATTTTACTAGTTCGACGTCAATAAAAACATTAGGGCACACTAATTTCCCTAAATTGAGCCTCCATGGAATGCATACTGGCTTAAAGCGATTTCTCCTGTGGTAATGGAAATTGAATAACTCAGCCTCTAATCGAAGTCCAAACATCACCTATAAATTTGCATTTGTCATCTAATTTATCAACTTCTGCTTTGAGTTGTGCAGAACGCCTAGCTCTAGGTCCAGAACTAGGTAACTGGTCTATGAGGTCTTGATTTAGCTTCCTTTCAGTACCTTCCGGTTGCAACTCAGTATTTTTCTTTTTTTCTTTTAATTGGCTTCCCTCCCCGGGTTTTCTTCCCTTTAGTTTTCCTAAACCAGTGCCTTCCATAATTCAAATTTTTATAAATTCTGAGAGGACGAGAAACTTACTATAACTTTCTTGCAAACTCAAGCTAGGTGAATGCCTTAATTGCTCTGCTAGTTCCCTTGCTCTCCTTTTCTTTGAATTCTGCGACATAATGATTTCAATTGATCATACCCTGATATGTAAAATCTCCTATGCTTCGTGGTGCCATTAATGTCTTTATTGAGACATGAATGTTGCAAGTTTTTTTTTTCAAAATTCTCACTATCACATCAGGGCTTATATCAGCAAGACATTTCAAATCTCTAGCCAATCTACCTATTCAACATTCACCCATCCATCAAGACGTCTTGCAATTTCCTCGACATCACAAGTCTCCCCAATAGTTTCTTTCCTTCTTCTTTTTATATCACCATGACTTTAACCGAAACAACTATCTCTCAGACTTAATGAATCAGGCCAACGGTTCTTTGCCTTACTCCAAAAGTACTTTGTCTCACCGAGATGTTTACTTTATCGACTTATGTTGCCAAGACCAAGCAATTTGTTCTGTCAACATAATAATACTCGTTGTGATGTCTCTTAGATATCCCCAAGGTGACATGTCTCACCGAATGCCTCTTCTTCGGCAAGGCAACGAGCATCGTCTTCTCGATAACCTTTATCTCTACATGCTCAATTATGTCGGTGTAACCCGAGGGGTCAAAAAGACTTTTATGAACTCTTCTCGGCATCGTTTGTCTTATCAAGTGAGTCCTCCTTTTGCTTTATCGGCAAGACCAATACCACTTTGGCCAGTGTTTTGAAATCTCTCTCCAATGACCAAAGTATCTCTGATAGACTTTATTTTTCTCCAATAGGAAAAAGGTAACTTAACTCGATATGACCTCACACCGTCATGCCAATACCTTTTGTCTTGCCGATAAGTAATACAAACCCACATTCTCCTAGTGTATAACTTTATCGGTATGACCCGTATGATGTCTCACCGATATATTGAAGATATGTATATTATCATCAATGAGACCTGCATCAACTTATGCCGATATTTTCATATTTTAAAGATTTAATGCCATGTGAATTTTATAGGGCTTTATGACAAAATTTTAAAATAGATTTAGGTAAAAGATGCTATGTGGGGATTTTTATGTGTGTATTATGAACCTTTTGGGAGACTAATAGTCATGAAGGGTGAATGAAATTGCCAAAATTTCACACTTCCAACAGAGACCATGCACATTGTCTTCTCGACACCCTTTATCTTCGTATGCTCAGTTCTGTCGGTGTAACCCGAGGGGTCGTTAAGACTTTCTGAATTCTCCCCGGCATTGTTTGTCTCACCAAGTGAGTCCTCCCCTAGCTTTATCAGCAAGACTAATAATGCTTCGAGTAGTGTTTTAAAATCTCTCTTCGATGACCAAAGTCTCTCTGATAGACTTTATGTTACTCCAATCAGAAAAAGGTAATTTAGCTCAAAGTGACCTTACATCGTCACGCCTATACTTTTTGTCTTGCCGATAAGATATACAATCCTGCATTCTCTTTGTGTATAACTTGATTGGTGTGACCCTTCTGATGTCTTGCCGATACATTTAGGATATGTATATTATCATCGATGAGACCTGCATCAACTAATGTCGATATTTTCATATGTTAATATTTTAATGTCAGATGAAATTTATGGGGTGTTATGACACAATTTTCAATCAGAATTTGGGAAAAAATGCTATGTGAGGATTTTTATGTCTGCATTATGAATGTTTTTTGGGAGACTAATAATCATGAAGAAATAATGAATTTGTCAAAATTTCACAGTTCCAACAGCATGAAGGTTTGATGTTTGATGACAGTAATAGCATTTGAGTTATAATGATATATTTAGAGCTCATGGCTCTCCTTTGTATAAACATATCACAATTTTGAATAATATAATCAAGGCTTATGGCATTCATCTCACTATTATGGTGTGTATGAATTCCATTTTTGCTTTAATTCAAAGAGTTAATTAAAATGCTTGGATGGAGTCATAGATGGATATGTTTGTAAAGAGATTTGATAAGAAGTATTGAGTTAGGATAGAAATTGACACTGTTGTAATGCAATATTGTCAGAGATCTTATATATTATGTGTTAGAACCTATTATGGGAATCTAATATTTGTGAATTCGACTCCCCAATAATATATGGCATTGGCCTAAATTGTATATGTTTGTAAGGTTTTGTGTCTATTTCTCTTTTACGCTTCATGGCACAATTAATGTCTTTACTGAGACATGAATGCTGCAAGTTTTTTCAAAATTCTCACTGTCACATCAAGGATGACATCGGTAAGAAATTTCAAACCTTTGGTCGATCCACCTGTTCAACGTTCACCCATCCGCTAAGACGTCTTGCAGTTTCCTCGACATCACAAGTCTCCCCGATAGTTTCTTTCATTTTGCTTTTTTATCGCCATGACCTTCACCAAAACAACTATCGCCCAGACAATTAATCGGGCCAACAGTTTTGTTGGTTGTTTTTTATGTATGAACCAGGTTTGTCTCCTAATCTACCTATGAAATTGCCAAATTTCCAATCAAGGGTAGCTCAAAAGACCTGGACCAACTGACGAGGATTTTAATATTCAATAACCTCCTACACTTTGGGCTCTGCAAAACCTGGGAGGGTGATCCTTGTTAATGAGTTTACAACTTCTGCAAATAAAAATCATAAATAGTCATTAACTTTGAAAAATAGATAATCTCACTTAATAGCTCAACAAAATGGGATAGAACTAAAATGAATTGGTTTTTCATCAGTAATATCAACCACTTGGAGCGTGAGATGGTTATAACACAGTTGTTTCCTGGTGAAAGATAAATCATAAGTTTTAAAATTTGGTGGTAGCAAGCTCTAGGTGAATACAAACAAAACACTGCATCACAAAGAACAAATGCAAATCAAACCAGTGCCATATCCATTGGAGGAGTCAAATTCATCAACACCTAATGGTTCATAGCAGATTTCAACACATAGCATACTACATCTCTGATTATACTGCCTTACAGTATCATCAATTTGTACCTCAGCTCAATACTTCTTACCCAATCCTTGTACAAAACATATCAATCTGCAATCTCATTTAAGCAGTTTAATTAATTCTTTGAATTAATGCTAAAACCAGAATGCACACACCACAACAGTGAGAAGAACAGAATAACCCTTGATTATTTCATTCAAAATTTGAATACACTTGCACAAAGGAGAGACATGAGCCTGGATTTATCAGGTAAACTCAAATGCCAGTACTGTTATGAAACACTAAGACCCAATAAACTCAAATCCTACAGCAAAATGACACAAAACCCACTTGTATTGCCTCTGTAACTACATATTTTACATTTTTTATGCATCTCCACACCAGAATTTTGGCTAGGTTACTTGCTAACTTGCCCCCATTTTACAATGAGAAGAGAAGAGAATAAGAAGAGGAGAAGAGACTCCAAAAGAAACCCTAAATCTGAACAGGAACAGCCATCTAGAAGCATCTCCACCATTGAACCGTGATCTGCAAAATATCTTCTCCATTTCCCTGCAACAAACTTGATTCTATTTCAAAAAATAGCATGTGTTCAATTCATTCTTCAATAGAAAACTACCATGTGTCCACTCCACTCATCATTTGCAGTAGAAGGAAAAACTCTCCATCCCCATGAAAATCCTCTTTTGCTCTTCATTTTCTATTTTCTGCCTTTGCTGCATTTTTACCTTTGTTTGCTTACTTTCATTTACTGACCAGTAAATAAAATATTATATTCAACTTAATCTCTATGCAAGGTATTAAAATACCTTACTCAACAGCATAAAATATTTAGCTTTTCACTTTTACCCAGCACAACAGAAAATAAAATATTTTCGTTTTACATTTTACATCCCTGTGCATTCAAGTACTTTAAAATTATTTAAAACATTGCTTCATTTTAAAATCAAAAATGAAAAAACGTTTAAAATAATCTCCCTAGTGCCTTTTACCATTTTCAAATTTTCACTTAAAATATTCTACCCGAGGAAAAATAGGCCCCACCCCCCATTTCCTTCTCGCGGAAATGCAATTTTAATATTAAACAATGGAGGGTTCCATTTAAATTTTTCCCAAAACTTAGGAAAACAATAGGAAATTAAAAGTTTTAATTCGCCTCCTCCCCATCTCCCCGCCATCCCGTGATGCATAATAACCTAGCATCTCCTGATCATGAAATGGCAGGCAACGTCTCTACCATTGATTTAGTTTTGCAAATTAAAACAATGGTGGGACCCACCTCCCATCCTTCTCCATAAAATAAAAATGATATTTAAAATGGAAGCGCCCACCAAATATCTTGGCCGAACTTAGGAAGACATTTTAATTTTAAATGTTTTAACTGCTTTCCAAAACACCTCCCCGCCATCCCGCAATGGTTATCTCGTGATCAACTCTCGATCACGATATCGCGGGCGACAGTTGTGATCTGGCTACAGTTGACATCTCCATCCTCCACCATCGGATTTACTCAACCTTCATTTGTCATTTTGCTCTGCCCTAATTTTGTTTGCTCATGCTCAAGCTCTCTGCAACTCGGGAATCATGGTGGCCATGGACCCTTCATCCTACTGGTCACGCCTCCTCCATTTGCATTGGCTTCACCCCACCTTGCATTTATGGCGGATCTCCTCTTCCATTGATGGCACTCACCACTTCTGGGGAGTCTCCTCTACCAAGCTCCTCTCTTCTTCTTTGTGCCTTGCAGTGTGCGTGGGCCTGCCTTCTGCTACCGGTTTGGTCGCCTCCCTGTGTGCCTCTTCACCAGCTCACGCACCCCCTAGAGCTCCCCTCATCACTGGCGTGGGATCTTCCATTTCCTTCCTACTGACCGTAGGCTTCTCTACATGCAGGCCTTCCTTTTTGTGTGTGGTACTGCTGCACTGGTTGCTCCATTTGGCATGGACTGGTATTACCTCTCCCTATGCGTGGGGCTCCCATACTGGTCCTCCCCATTTCCTGGTAGTGTGGGCTCACTCAACACTTCCATCAGCCCTCCCATTTGCTCACTGGTCGCGTGAGCCATTTCCTCACCTGGCGCGAGCCTTCCCATTCCCTGTGTTGGTCTGCACTGGGTCTCCCGTCCTCTGTGGGGTCTTCACTTGCTGCGAGCCTTTTGTTTGGGCTGGTGCGAGCTCCATGACTTTTCCAGCCACAGGTTCCACTCAACCAGCTGTGAGCTACCTCCACTGGTCTTCTCCTTTCGGCGGACTGTGAGCCTTCCTCAATTTGGGTGTTTGATCCCCATTCTTCATTGCTAGCCACTACGTGCTTCCCATAGTTTCTTATTGCGCAGGGTGTCTTCCTTTTGGTTGCTGGCCACGCCTTCACACATACTGTGCGGGCTTCCTCATCCACCCGATGAGCTTCCATTGTTGGCAATGACCCCTGCATTTCCCTGTGCTATGCATCCCTCATTGGCCGCAGGCTCCACTCACTGGCTGCCATCGCATTTGCTTCACAGGCCTCCCTTACATGCTACGTGAGCCACCCTTATCTGGTTCGAGCCCCACTCCAAAGCTGGCCGCGGGCTTCTCCCACTGTGTAATGCGGATGATTTTGACACATTTTCACAATGGGCGCTAGCTTGGCTACATAGCGTGGTCCCTCCACTCATTGATTGAGTCATGCACTGATAGTTTCATGGATGTCCATCCCATTCTCCAGGTCACGCACCCACAATTTCATCATTGCATTTGCATGAAAATTTTTAGAGCCTTTTCAATAGTCCACCCTGGCATGAGCTCGTGCTGCCTCTTGAAATTCATTTGTTTTAAAAATTTCCAAGGCAATTTTTAACAAATTCGTTTTGTGCACTGTCACTGCCAGCCGAGCCCTCCATCATAAAATTTGATTCATATCCTGCAATCATGGAAAGCATCATTGGGGCCCTTCATCGAGCCTCAATTCCTGAGAGAAGAGTTAGAGAGAGCTCCCGTATCAATAGGAATGTTTTTCACCTAAATCTAGCTCAACAATCTTCATTTGCAATAAATTTCACTTTGTGCATGCAACAGTCATGGCACCCCGTTATTTTTTATTTTGTATTTGCCTGAAAGCTTTTGAAACATCTTTAACAATCCACCATCTTGTGCAATAATCACGGGATTCCCGGAGACAACACTTGTTGAGAAACTCACCAAAAAATTCATATGCCTTATTACTTTGCATTCACATATGAAAACCACCCATGTCAGTTTCAAAATGTTGCTTCACTAAAGTAGCAAAGGCGATAAATTTTATCAACATTGGTTTCAAGACCCTCTCCAAACCTATTCCAACAACATAGCAAGATTAAAAGGTATTGTGACATTATCTGTGGTAAGTTCAAGTGGATCACTACCCTTGCCATCAAACTATAAGAAATAGCTTTACTTTCCTCTACCTCATTATGCCAAATGAAGGAGAATTCAATCATAAATCAATGCTTTAAAATTCATATCTTTCATAACCAGAGTGTCTTTTAGTAAGATCATGTCGGGTCCCAAGTGGCCCGACTAAAAAAAAAAATCATTTTCAAACAAGTTTCATACTTAAATTGATCTGACACTGCCTTTTGAATGCTCGTGAAGTGAAAACATGAACTAGGTCGTCATTAGAAACTGTTTTCTGGCACATTTGGAAAACTTGTCAAACAAGCCAAGTAGGCTCAGCAATCGATCTTGAAAATTGGGCAAACGACCTCGTGAGACCTCAAAAACTTGCAAACACATAGTCATTTGATCCATCAATATAGTGCAAAAGACTGCTCAGAGAAATCAATTACGAGGTGAAAGATATTAATCCGCCAATTTGCTCAATTGAACCTTTCTGAAACAGCAGCTGTTCTGAACCAATTAGAACACATCCAACTGCTAATTTGTAAACATAACAAATCAACTCCTGATAAGCTGCCATCAGACACAGTAGAACATTAAGATACCCTGAGCATGTGTGCAAAAGGAATTACTTTGAAACATCCTTGATCAAAAGATATTAACGACCAAAGTTGACCAGTCAGAAGGGCTGTCAGGAATGCAACTACAAAACTTGAGCAAACATCATTTGGTTTCGATCTGCTAAAAATAGCAAATCAAATCATTAGGCTCTAAAAACTGACACCTGAGATCATTTAGGTATGGAGAACACATAACAGCATTCATTTTGACATAACAGTCAACTGGTTGTGAAATCCAAGCTCAAACAGGAGGCTATTTCACAAACTGACAAATCTGCAAACAGCAAAACAGTTCAAAAACCCTCCAACTTCACTTTTCAAAACCCTAACTAAACTGATCATGGGAAGCTGAAAATTGACACACACACTCAAATATGTTAATCAAATACGTCTGCAAATGGGTTTTGCTTGGAAAACAACATGCCTCAAGTCCTAATTCTCCAAAGTGGGTAATTCAAACTGACCCCTCAAGTGCACTTCTGAAAGTGCAGAGGCAAATTTCTCGAAACGGGCACCTCAAATTTGCAAAATTTTAGAGTGCCAACAAGTTCTTCACCTTACTCCGAAAGATTTTCGTCTCACCGAGATGCTCACTTTATTGACTTATGTCACCGAGACCAAGTATTTTTTTTTCCGACAAAGCAATACTCGCCGTGATGTCTCTTAGATCTCCCCGCAGTGACATGTCTCACCAATATGCTTTTTCTTCGACGAGACCATGCGCATTGTCTTCTCAACACCCTTTATCTTCTTATGCTCACTTCGGTCGATGTAACCCGAGGGGTCGATAAGACTTTCTGAATTCTCCTTGGCATCATTTGTCTCACTGAGTGAGTCCTCCCCTTGCTTTATCGGCAAGACTAATAACGCTTCGGGTAGTGTTTTAAAATCTCTCTTTGATGATCAAAGTCTCTCCGATAGACTTTATGTTACTCCAATCGATAAAAGGTAATTTAGCTAAATGTGACCTTACATCGTCATGCCGATACTTTTTGTCTTGCCGATAAGATATACAAGCTCACATTCTCTCTGTGTATAACTTGATCGGTGTGACCCTTCTGATGTCTTGCCAATACATTTAGGATATGTATATTATCATCGATGAGACCTGCATCAACTTTGAAGGGAAAAAAATGCTTGGATCTAGAGACCCAACAGTGCGGAATACATTCCCTTAACACTAATACAACAAAGGAGTAAAGCATGAACAAAAAACTATAGCTTCAAAAAAAACTACTTAAGATGAATACAACAAGTAAAATAAATATTACACCAAGAAGAGCATTCATAGTTGACACAAGATATACATGGAAAAACCTTTATAGGTAAAAAACCCACCACACAAAGTCAGACTTATTGTATTACAGTAACAAAACCAGTTACATACAAATCACAGACTTCTCTTATCAGCTCACAGCTCCATCTTTTTCACTATTTTTTTTTGTTACAATGTTCTATCTCTTTTTACATACAGTTCAAACACCCTTACATCACGTACTCTTCTTACAAAGCCATACATGCATTTAATTATCATAGACAATCCGCTAATCTCAGGTACAAATCAGCTATGATCAAATTGCACCAAAGAGCCGCCCATACCAATCTCATTGCATCGAGCCTCCCTAGCCATAACTGCATTACCTAGATTGGGTCCTGTTCGCCACCTAGAAATGAACTGCAATTACTGCTACTACGACTTTGGTCTCTGACCAATCATGCATTGACACTTAGCCACGTGTCAGCATCTTATTCACTGTCGAGCTCTGACCCGAGTCCAACTCGGTCAAACCAGGTCACCGAGCTCATCGAGCTCTTTCACAGCCTCTATCGCATTACCGCAGTCCACCCGAGCTCACCCTACGATATGGCGGTAAGCATACCGAGCTCGCCATTTACCTTACCGTGCTACCACAGCCTTCTCGTGATCACCCTGTGGTATGGCAATAGGCGGTCAAAGCGACCGCTGACGGTCTTACCGCGCTACCGCGGGGGCCGATAGGCCACCCCGTGGTAGGACGGTAACCATCAGCCTGACTGTTGGCAGTACTGTGGTTAGCCCTGTGGTTGGCCGCGGTACCGCAGCAACCGCCAGACCAAGCCACAGGCGGCTTATCGCGGCCACCGCAGTCAACCCTATGGTTGGCTGCAGTACTGCGATAACCGCCAGACCAAGCCACAGATGGCTTACCACGACCACCGCAGTCATCCCTATGGTTGGACATGGTACCACGGTAACCACCAGGCCAAGCCACAAGCGGCTTACCACGGCCATCGCCGTCAGCCCTATGGTTGGCCGTGGTACCGTGGTAACCGCTAGGCCAAGACACAAGCAGCTTACCGCGGCCACTGCAGTCAGCCCTGTGGCTAGCCGCGGTATGGCGATAAAGGCTGAAATAAACATTTTTTTATTCCATGCCAAGACATTAAGGGTGGGGCTTCAAGCTGGAAGTTGAGACATAATTTCTCAACAAGCTCCCACTTGCCGAACACTTCCAGCCAACCCCAATGCGACGAAAAATCACTGTTTGTCATAGGCCCCAAGGCCCATCGATTATGAGCACCATCTGAACTTGTTTGCACTCATAGGCTTTGTCAAAGTGTCTGCAACATTCTTCAAGGTGTCTACCTTTTCCAGACTGACTCTACCATTTTTGACCATATCCCTCATGAAGTGATACTGCACATCAATGTGCTTGGTCCTGGCATGAAACGTCGGATTCTTTGCCAAAAAAATGGCACTCTGACTGTCACAGTAGATTGTAATTTTCCTAGCATCAAATCCAATATCTGAACACAAATGCCTCAGCCAAACAACTTCTTTGTAGGCATGAGTTGCAGCCATGTACTCTGCCTCTGTCATGGATAAAACAGCTATTGCTTGTCGCTTACTCATCCAACTGATAGCTCCACCATTAAGCATGAAAGTGTATCCACTGGTGGATCGCCTATTGTCAATGTCCCCTGCCCAATCTGAATCAACATAACTTTGGATGTTGAGAGATCTTTGTGAAGCAACCATATTTCCATGGTAACACAATGCATAATCTGAAGTCCCCTTCAAATACCTGAGAACTCTCTTCACAGCATCCTAATGTGATCTTCCTGGATTTGCCATAAATTGGCTTAGAACTCCCATTGCTTGGGCAATGTCTTGTCTTGTACAGACCATAGCATACATCAAACTGCCAACAACACTTGCATAAGGCACACTAGTCATGTCCTCCATTTCTGTAGCAGACTTTGGATAGTCATCAATTGACAACTTAGTTCCATGCATGATAGGAACAACAAGCTATTTGCAGTCATCCATACTAAACCTCTCCAGAACTGTCTTCACATACTTACTCTAACTGAACCAAAGCTTTCTGCTTGTTCTGTCCCTGGTAATCTCCATTCCAAAAATGTACCTAGCTGCACCAAGATCTTTCATCTCGAACTTTGCAAACAATTGAGATTTAAGGTCAGAAATCATAGTCTTGCTATTTCCAATAAATAACATATCATCCACATACATGGTGATAACAAGCACACGATCATTCTCAGATTTAAAATAAATACAATGATCATATTTTGATCTCACAAACCCAATTGACAACACAAATGTGTCAAATTGTTAGTACCACATTCTAGGAGATTGTTTTAAACCATAGAGAGATTTATTTAACTTGCAAACCAGATTTTGTTTACCTCTTTCAACAAAATGCTTAGGCTGGGACATGTAAATTTCTTCTTCCAACTCACCATGCAGAAATTTTGTCTTCACATCCATCTGCTCAATTTCAAAATCATATACAGCTGCTAAAGACAAAATAAATCTGATGGATGTCAACTTTGCTACAGGGGAAAATATCTCTCCATAATCTATTTCCTCTATTTATTTGAGAAAAACCTTTTGCAACTAGTCTAGCCTTGTACTTCTCAACACTGTCATCAAGTCCTATCTTCTTTTTGAATATCCACTTACAGCCAATAAGCTTTCTCCCTTTAGGCAGTGGTACCAAATTCCAAGTATCATTTTTTTCCAAAGAATCTATTTCTTCGTTCATGGCTTCCAGCCAAGACTTAGAATCAGCAATGTTGATTGCTTCTTTTACAGTCCTAAACTCATCATTGCTAGTAATTAAAGCATAGACATAGTTTGAATCTAGCATATAAAAACCATACCTATCAGGTTGCCTTTTTTCTTGAGTTGATCTTCTCACAGGCTGAGGTTGATCTTCATCATCAGAACTTCCAGAGCTGCTTGAGCTCTCCTCAGTCTCAGGAACACAATTTATCTCTTCCCTTTCTGGAGTTTGGGGAAAGTCAACTACATCCTTCTTCTTGTCACTCTGATTTGTCTCAAGCTGTTGATCACTAATTGAAGGTTTTAGCTCATGAAATATCATGCTTTTGTTATACAAAACCTTCTCAGTAATAGGGTTCCAAAGCTTGTATCCCTTCACACCAACTCCATAGCCGATGAGAATACATTTGACAAACTTGTTATCCAATTTAGATCTTTTTTCATTTGGCACATAAACATATGTCTCATAGCCAAACACATGGACATGCCTCAAAGAGGGCTTCTTTCTAGACCATGCTTCCAAAGGTGTCTTGTCAACAAGAGCTGAACAAAGAGATCTATTTATTAAATAACATGTTGTAGCCACAGCCTCAGCCCAGAACTTCTGCTCTAGACCAACACCACTCAGCATACTCCTTGCCTTTTCCATCAATGTCCTGTTCAACCTTTCAGCAACTCCATTTTGCTATGGAGTATAAGGTGTTGTCTTGTGCCTTTTAATTCCATGATCAGTGCAATACCTTTCAAAATCTACAGAACAAAATTCACCACCATTGTCTTTCCTCAAGCACTTAATTTTCCTTCCAATCTAATTTTCTACCAAAGATTTAAATTCTTTAAACCGACTGAACACTTTTGATTTACTTTTCATGAAGTATACAAATGCCCTTCTCGAACAGTCATCAATAAAAGAAACATAATATCTAGACTTTGATAACGAAGGAACATTAACTAGACTAAACACATCAGAATGAACATAATCCAGTATACCAGAAGATTTGTGAAGACTAGAATAAAAAGAAACACGGTGTTGTTTTCCATAGATGCAATGTTCGTAGAAATCAAACTCAAGGTTACAATCATCAAGCCCTTCTATGAGGTTTTTATTCTTCAAGGTTTTTAAACCTTTCTCACCAATGTGACCAAGTTGGTGATGCCACAACATAGTCTTCTCAGCTGGGAGTTTTACCTCCATAGCATTTGCAGCCAGAGAAGAGTCTTCATCTTTCTCTATAGGTGCAGCATTACATGACTTTACAGAGGCACTGTTACAAAGAACAGGACGTGTATCCAGCTTGTACAGAGTGTCAGTACAAACACCCTTAGCCAGCACCATTGCACCTCTAGCCATTTTGCACCCCTTACTCGAAAAGGAAACTTCTACACCAGCATCATTTAACTTATTAACAAAGAGAAGATTTTGAGCCAGACCTGGTATGTGAAGTACGCCACCAACACCTTTGACTCTCCCGTCAAGAAACTAAATTATGACTTTCCCTCTGCCAACTATCTCCAATGTTGAATCACTTGCCAAATACACCTTTCCACCATCATACTTCTCATACTTTGTGAACCAATCTCTATTGGATGTCATGTGAAAAGAAGCACCTGAATCAACCAACCAAACATCATCAGATGCTTGAGTTGTCAAGGCTGTTGCAATGAAGGTGTCTGCATCACTCTGAGAAGATTCATTGTCAGAAGCATTCTTCTTCTTCTTCTCCTTGCAGTCCTTCCTGATATGACCAGGTTATCCACAATTCCAGCATCTCACCTTGAACTTTTTACCAAGAGACTTTGATCTCCCTGCAGATTTGGATTTTGACTTCTTGTCCTTCTTCTTGCCTTTCTCCTTTGGTCTACCTCAAACAGCAAGAGCCTCTTTGGCCATCTCTGAAGACTTCCTCCACATCTCTTCAGATAGCAATGAGGCAACAACGTCTTCCATCTTGAAAGTAACAGTAGTGCTTCCAATGGCCATCACAAGATGATTCCAACTGTCAGGTAACGAACACAATAGGAGCATGCAACTATCCTCCTCTTGAATCTTTACACCTACAAATGCCAACTGAGTGACACTCATATTAAACGAGTTCAGATGGTCTGCAAGAGATGCACCTTCATCCAACTTCAAGGAGTACAACTTTTTCCTCAAGAATAACTTATTTACCAGAGACTTTCCCTGATAAATATCACCAAGCTTCTTCCATAATGAAGCTACAGACTGCTCCTCATGAACATTCAGGAGAACAAAATTGGCAAGACTCGGTCTTATCAAACCTCTTGCTTTTGTATTAGCAAGATCCTAAGCTTCTTGCATTGTACTTTATGGCTTAGTTCCAAAGACAACAATCCAAAGGTCTCTATCCACAAGCAAGTCTTCTATCTTGAGTTTCCATAACTCAAAGTTACTGCCATTGAATTTTTCAATATCAATTCTACCAGATGTACTCACCATCTTAGATAGAAACAAGTTTCAGCAATGCAAGACTCCCACTGAAATAGTATTAGCAAAAAAAACTAATCTTTCCTACAAGGATAACACAACTTGCCAAGCTCTAATACCACTTGAAGGGAAAAACATGCATGGATCTAGAGACCCAACAGTGCAGAATACATTCCCTTAACACTAATACAACAAAGGAGTAAAGCATGAACAAAAAACTATAGCTTCAAAAAAAACTACTTGAGATGAATATAGCAAGTAAAATAAATATTACACCAAGAAGAGAATTCACAGTTGACACAAGATATACGTGAGAAAACCTTTACAAGTGAAAAACCCACCACACAAAGTCAGACTTATTGTATTATAGTAACAAAACCAGTTACATACAAATCACAGACTTCTCTTATTAGCTCACAGCTCTATCTTTTTCAATATTTTTTTTTTTGTTACAATGTTCTATCTCTTTTTAACATACAGTTCGAACACCCTTACATCACGTACTCTTCTTACAAAGTCATACAAGTATTTAATTCTCATAGACAATCCACTGATCTCAGTTACAAATCAGCTTTGATCAAATCGCACCAAAGAGTCGCCCATACCGATCTCATTACATTGAGTCTCCCTGGCCATAACTGCATTACCCAGATCTGGTCCTGTTCGCCACCCAGAAACAATCTCCAATTACTGCTGCTACGACTTTGGTCTCTGACCAATCATGCATTGACACTGAGCCACGTGTCAACATCTTATTCATTGTCGAGCTCTGATCCAAGTCCAACTCGATCAAACCAGGTCGTCGAGCTCACCAAGCTCTTTCACAGCCTCTACTATGTTATTGCGGTCCACCCGAGCTCACCGTACAATATAGTGGTAAGCATACCGAGCTCACCATTTACCTTACCATGCTACCACAGCCTTCTCATGATCACCCTGCAGTATGGCGGTAGGTGGTCAAAGGGACCACTAACAGTCTTACCACGCTACCGCGGGGGCCAATAGGCCACCCCGCGATAAGGCGGTAACCGTCAGCCTGACCGCTAGCGGTTTTACCGCGGCCATTGTGGTTAGCCCTATAGCTGGCTGCAGTACCGTGGTAACCACCAGACCAAGCCGCAGGCGGCTTACCGCGGCCACCGTGGTCAGCCCTGTGGCTAGCCGTAGTACTGCGGTAACCGCTAGGCCATGCCACAGGCGGCTTACCGCGGCCACCACAGTCAGCCCTGTGGCTGGCCACGATATGGTGGTAAAGGCTGAAAAAAACTTTTTTTTTTTCCATGCCAAGACATTAAGGGTGGGGCTTCGAGCTGGAAGTTGAGACATAATTTCTCAACAAACTTATGTCGATATTTTCATATGTTAAGATTTTAATGTCAGATGAAATTTATGGGGCGTTATGACACAATTTTAAATTGGATTTTGGTAAAAAATGCTATCTAAGGATTTTTATGTCTGCATTATGAATATTTTTTGGGAGACTAATAATCATGAAGAAATAATGAATTTGTCAAAATTTCATAGTTCCAACAGCATGAAGGTTTAATGTTTGATGACAGTACTAGCATTTGAGTTATAATGATATATTTAGAGCTCATGGCTCTCTTTTGTATAAACATATCACAATTTTGAATAATATAATCAAGGCTTATGGCGTTCATCTCACTGTTATGGTATGTATGAATTCCATTTTTGCTTTAATTCAAAGAGTTAATTAAAATGCTTGGATGGAGTCATAGATGGATATGTTTGTAAAGGGATTTGATAAGAAGTATTGAGTTAGGATAGAAATTGACACTGTTGTAATGCAATATTGTCAGAGATCTTATATGTTATGTGTTAGAACCTGTTATGGAAATCTAAATATTTGTGAATTCGACTCCCCAATAGTATATGGCGCTAGCCTAAATCATATGTGTTTATAAGGTTCTATGTCTGTTCGTCTTTTACGCTTCATGGCACCATTAATGTCTTTACTGAGACATGAACGCTGCAAGTTTTTTTGAAATTCTCACTGTCACATCAAGGATCACATTGGTAAGACATTTCAAACCTCTGGCTGATCCGCCTATTCAACATTCACCCATCCACTAAGATGTCTTACAGTTTCCCCGACATCACAAGTCTCCCCGATAGTTTCTTTCATTCTACTTTTTTATCGCCATGACCTTCACCAAAACAACTATCGCCCAGACTTAATGAATTGGGCCAACAGTTCTTCACCTTACTCCGATATATTTTCATCTCACCGAGATGCTCACTTTATTTACTTATGTCGTCGAGACCAAGTATTTGTTTTGCTGACAAAACGATACTCACCATGATGTCTCTTAGATCTCCTCACGGTGACATATCTCACCGATATGCTTTTTATTCGGTGAGACCATGCGCATTGTCTTCTCAACACCCTTTATCTTCGTATGCTCAGTTCTATCGATGTAACCCGAGGGGTTGGTAAGACTTTCCGAATTCTCCCCGGCATCGTTTGTCTCACCGAGTGAGTCCTCTCCTTGCTTTATTGGCAAGACTAATAACACTTCGGGTAGTGTTTTAAAATCTCTCTCCGATGACCAAATTCTCTCCGATAGACTTTATGTTACTCCAATCGGCAAAAGGTAATTTAGCTCGATGTGACATTACATCATCACGTTGATATTTTTTGTCTTGCCAATAAGATATAAAAACCCGCATTCTCTCTGTGTATAACATGATCGGTGTGACCCTTCTGATGTCTTGCCGATACATTTAGGATATGTATATTATCATCGATGAGACCTGCATCAACTTATGCCGATATTTTCATATGTTAAGATTATAATGTCAGATGAAATTTATGGGGCATTATGGCACAATTTTAAATCAGATTTTGGTAAAAAATGCTATGTGAGGATTTTTATGTTTGCATTATGAATCTTTTTTGGGAGACTAATAATCATGAAGAAATAATGAATTTGTCAAAATTTCACAGTTCCAACAGCATGAAGGTTTGATGTTTGATGACAGTACTAGCATTTGAGTTATAATGATATATTTAGAGCTCATGGCTCTCCCTTGTATAAACATATCACAATTTTGAATAATATAATCAAGGCTTATGGCATTCATCTCACTGTTATGGTATGTATGAATTCCATTTTTGCTTTAATTCAAAGAGTTAATTAAAATTCTTGGATGGAGTCATAGATGGATATGTTTGTAAAGGGATTTGATAAGAAGTATTGAGTTAGGATAGAAATTGACACTGTTGTAATGCAATATTGTCAGAGATCTTATATATTATGTGTTAGAACCTGTTATGGAAATCTAAATATTTGTGAATTCGACTCCCCAATAGTATATGGAACTGGCCTAGATTGTATGTGTTTGTAAGGTTCTATGTCTTTTTGTCTTAGCTTAGAGCTTGTTGTGAAATTGAAAATTAAATGACTATCTTAAGTGCTTAAATATCATTGTAATCATCTCGTGCTCCAAGTAGTTTATACTATTGATGAAGGGCCAATTCAGTTCAGTATTATCCTATTTTGTTGAGCTATTAAATGGGATTATCTGTTAATTGTTAATGATTGTTTATAAATTTGGTGCAAAGATTGTAAATACATTGAGGGATCACCCTCCTGGGTCATGCAGAGCCCAAAGTGTAGGAGGTCTTTTAAAATCCTTGTCAGTTGGTCCAAGTCCTCTTATCTTCCCTTGTTTGGAATTGGCAATTCCATAGGTAGATTAGGAGATAAACCTGGTTCACATTAAAAAACCACCAATAGCCTGAATGGGACATAGCTGATGCGGTTGCATTCAATGCTATCTTACAGTCCAAGCATCCTATACAAAATAGTGAAGAAGAGGTTGAGGTAGCTCTGCAAGACTCTGCCTTCAGTGAGGAGTATGAAACTCTAGCCATATGGGCATTGGCACCCCAGGGCAAAAAGCCAAATGTAACTGATATTAGCCCACACCTAAGGGGAGGGCTAATCATCAAGAGAGTTTCTAAAACTTCAACAATAGAAACTATAAGCCTGACAGTAAATGTGGCCAAATTGGCCCAAAAGACAACTAAGAGAGAATAGGCTGAAAAGAAGAGTCTGATGGAGAAATACAATATGATAATTGGAGAATATAGTAGGATAAAGCAAAGGAATGTTGAACTGCAATCTGAAGTAGATAGGTTGAAATATGGGCAGGTGGGATAATCCTCCAGTGCTCCTGGTATCAGAGCATTACCTTCTATTGTAGGATTGTTCCCCCCTACTAATCCAATTGTTTCAACTTCGGGGTCCCCCATCCAAGCACTTGCTCTCAGTCCTACACCAGGGCCAGTTGAAGAAGAAGTTGAATATTTTATGGATCCCACCAAGGAGAAAATGTTGAATAGGATCACAGAATTGCAAGTTGCCTTAAAGGAAAGCAAGGATGATGCAATTTCCAAACAAAGTGTGGTGGTTGGCATAGTTTTGAGGCATCTTAATGAAAAGGTTGATTGTAAATTACCATCTATACATTCTTTATATTCTTTATTCTTGGATGGAATAAAAAATATCAATAGGGATCAAGAAATAGTTTTGCCTTTGGTTAAGAAATGGATCTCTAGGGCCAATGATTTGGATATTATGTACAAAGCTTCTAGGTTTCATGCGGACAACAGGCCCCAGTCATTGAAGCCTACTCAAATATTTGTAAAATAATTGAAGGGATTCCAGGCCCTACCTGATGATTTGAGTAGAAGAATTAGGGAGCTGATAAAGAGCTTTGATGACTGGAATGATACATTTTTTCTAGACATTATTGATGAACAAGGAAATATTAAGACTTTGCAACAGTGGAAGGATGGGGCAGAAGAAGTTATCAATGCACAAATCAAATCAATTTATGATAATTCAAACTATGATTTGCTAGTAAATAGTATGGATAAGATAATTAACAGCAACACATTCTTAGAGTTTTTGAAAGGGAAGCCAATTAGGTTGTAGTGAAGTACACACCTTACAATCCTAAGGTGAATGAGGTGGTGAATTTTGCCTGGCCAATGGATGAAGAGTATCAGAGATGGTTGGACAAGTACATAACCGAAGAGGAGTAAAATAGTGTCTATTATTGGCAATTAACAACTCAGTGGTTATAGTTATAACCGATTATGGTTTTATCTCTATGGTGACTCTTTGGCGTAGGTTTTGAGGTTTGCCAAGGCAATGGCTATTCTTTAATGAGTGGAATTTAACAAGAAGATGCTTCGGGACTTGGTGGAATGCACTGGAGGATGCTAATACACACAAGCGGCCAACTTACCGAGATTATCTATCAAACATCTATTTATGGCTTAATAGAGCATAATTTCTAGTTTGTTATTGTTGTTATGCAAAAGACATTTCTGAAAGGACGCGCCCTTTCACAATTTTGATATATTTATATCTGTTTCATAATGTAAAATAGATATAGGTGGATAAGAGAAAGATACAGTAGATATTTTGCAAGGAAAATTTCCTTTAAAAGACTCACATGCATGTATGAATTTTGATGAAGTTAATTAAGATGTTTGAACTTGTGGCTTAATCTGGGCATCAGCTATTTGTGGAATTATACAGTTATCTGGTTGTCTCCATTTTGATGCTTTTCTGCTATTTAAATTGATATATCAAGCATATATATATATTCAGTTTACCGATACACATTTGTTGTATTTGTGTGATGTGATTATTTGGTTCTTTCAAGTAAAGATTAAACCCTTCTAGTCAATCACAGTAACTGAAGAGTATTAATTGGATCAATAAGAAGAATCACATAACTAGGATTGTCATTCTATCTCAAGTAGAGTTTTTCAGTCATTTACTAGCACATTTATACAAGTTATAAACTACATCTGTGTGCCAAAAACTTTGAATTATTGTCATCATAGATTACACTTTTATAGATCTTCATTTGACTCCATACACCCGACAAGGTAGTGGTCTCACACTTTCATCTTTTGGTTTATCCATTTTATTTTTTGCATTTGTTAACTGAACATATTCTAATATAATTCAAATATAATTAAAATTAAAAAAATCATAAAGTAATTAAGTAACCACATAAGTCAAATATATTTCTATCAAGAAATTAATATCAAATGGATAATACAATCACATAACTCATACATTTCAATGTCATTGATCTTCTTCTTCATCCAACTCTTTGTCTATATCATCCGATCCAGATTCAACATTGTAAGGATTGGTCATATCATCATCATCGTCATTGATATCAGTTTCGATAATTTCATCATCCACATGGATATCATCTTCATGAACATTAACTCATACATCATCATGATCTAGTTCCTCCTCTTCGACATCTTCGTCAGGCACATCATCAACTAATTGTTGATCCTGATCATCATCTACATCATCTTCGATTTCTTTAGTATCTTCTTCTTCCACCACATTATAATTTACTGGCCTTCCTCTTGGATCATGTCTAACAACATATGACCAACCCGCTTTACCTAGAACCTCTAAGTAAAATACCTGCACACATTGGCTTGGAAGAACATAGGGCTCATTTCCAGCTCGCTCAAAATACCTTGTATTAACCATGGTAAATCCATTATTATGTTCAATAATAGTTCTCTCAGGATCATTTTCATTCAATTGTAGCTTGTACCATAGGACAACGAACAAAACTAATTTGAAGGACTTAAAGTCACACTCAAGTATATCATCCAAAATCCCATAGTATTGATTTTCTGAGACTTCTGAATGTATGTCGCTTCTAGATGAAACATTAGTCACCTGGAAGACTGCAGTTATCCCAGAATCACAAGTTTTCTTTGTGTCATCCAACTTTTTGATTCAAAATTTATGACCATTGCACCACATAGCCTTGTGGTGTTTCACCTGCAATATGTCAAACATGTAAAACTTATTGCAATATCGTCAGTTGGTAAACATATTTATTCTTGGCCGAATGTATGCAAATAAAAAAATCTCAACATATATATACATCAATATAATTGAAAATAATTAAATAATATGGGTGATTAATATATTTATACATACCTGTTTATCTCTTAAACCATATGCTAAATCAATTTCCCTTGGTGTAACATTGGAATCTCCATTAGATGAGCTTCTTTAACCAATGAAGCCACACCTTCCCATGTTAATGTGCGACCAGATTGTTGACATTGTTCAATCCATACCATCATCCAATCAAGATTGTTTGCGACGTACAAATGTAGTGCATCCCACTCTCGACCAACTATATCAAAAAAAATTGAAATTCACAAACGACGTATAATTAGTTAATTACCACGATATAAGACCTTAATTTATAATTGATGAATATTGAAGATTAATAATTAAATAAGTACAATATACATAAAAACCAAATGTAAAATGTATTATAATTAATCTCCATGATCATCTTATAATTACCTGTCACTTTCCTCAATCTACCTTTACCCATCAAGTACTTCCCTTCGAATTTGTTAATGGAGATGGGATCCCAAATGCAATCAACATTGATCTTTTCTGCAAACTTAGAAAGATATTCAGTAATGTACACCATGGTCTAGTACACCATGTATCCCTCCACCATAGAACCCTCGAGATGTGCTCTTTGTCTAACCAAAGCCTTCAAAAATTTCAAGTGCCTCTCAACCATCCACATTGACCTTGTGTATATAGGTCCACACAATTCAATCTCCTCAACTTGGTGTATGAGGTAGTGTTCTTGTGCATTGAAAAATATCGAAGGTAGACACTTTTGCATTTCACACATTAGACGAGGAATTTTTCTCTTCCAATAATTTATATCTTCTTTATGGATTGCTTTAGATGATAGCCATCTACAAGTGATTCAAGGCACAAATATATTAATGAGATTTAACAAAAATATACAACGAACTAAACAAATATCGCTACTTACCTCATGTATTTTCCAAGATCATATATAACTTGCTTGACATTGTTGTCGAAGTTGTCTAGGAGAGATAGAGGTAGAATGTACTGCAACAATTATAAAATGATCTTTTCATTATTTTCCCAAAAGTAGTAAACATAATACACTAAAAAGTACATGCAACATACAAATATATATATATAATATACCAGAAATATTACCTTAATGAAGGTATGTCAATCATGCATTTTCATTCCTGACCCAAATTCACCTTTCTTTGTTATAATATTGTTTATGTTCACAGCAAATCTTGTGGGAAATCGAATTTTTCGTATGACTTCTTTTATAGCATTGCTTTGCTGATCCATTAATAACCAAGGAAGGGCACTTATATTAATTTGGTCTCCATCACTATTTAATTGAATGACATTTTTCATTAAATGATTGGCTTCTTGAATGTCACTACAAATTTTGACAATTTTTTCTTTGTCATGCCTTCCATCCAATATTTTTCATAACGTTTCTATCATATTCTTTCCAATATGCATTGTATCAAACAAATGCAAAAAATTTAGCTGCTCATAGTAGGGCAACCTACTAAATTGTCTAGGATAACTTTTTAGTCCCTGTGGAAGTCGACCATTAATTCCTTGATGACCTTCATGAAGCATATAAGTTGAAAAAATTAACGACAATCATTGTCAATTACAGCATGAGTAAACACAACACAATATAAAAATATAAATTCAAAACATATCATATATGATAGATAAATAATTTGATATGATGTATAACCTTGACGATTAATTCTATTATATTCCAGCTTCCATAGGCGAGGTGTCATTCTTCATGGTTTTGATGTAGTCGCTTCTTTCCCATTGAAAAAATGTTTTTCAGTAGTTCGATACTTATGATTTGTGTGGAGGAAGTTCCTATACTCATCAAACACCTGCTTTCCTAAACTTGTTGAACGAAGAGATTTCATCTTTGGACCACAAATTGGACATGCAAATTTTCCCTTTGTTTGAAGACCTATAAATTATCATATATAATTGGATTAAATATGTCAATTTTTATAATTATATATAATCAATAGATTATTTAAAAAAAAATCATGATATCTACTTCATAAAATTAAATATCGTTAAATTCATGTAGTCGAACGTTATAACATACCCGAAAAATGTGTTAGCCCTAGGGCATCATGAATTGTCCATACAAGCATTGCATGGAATTCAAATTGTCTTTGTCCTATTGGTCTAGATACGTCATACATAGTCATGTCATTCCATAACTTTAGTAACTCGTCGATAAGAGGCTCAATATATACATTCATATCTCTAACTTGGTACTTACCTAGTTGAATGAACATAAACATTACATAATTAGTATAACCATTTACTACAATATATATAAATTCATGTACATTACTATTAAATGAAAAAACATATAAGTCATTATGCAACAAATAAGACAAATGAGATGCTAGCTACTACGTTAAAGAAAATTGATGTAAACAAATACCTAGAACAATCATTACCAACATTATGTGCTCCCTCTTTATTGACATCCATGGAGGAATGTTATTGTTGATAACAAAAATAGGCCACACCGAGTAAATAGATCTCAACTCTCCAAATGGATTGACACCGTCCCCTTCCAATGAAAGCCTAAGATTACGAGGTTCTTCTTTAAAGTGTGGCCATTTTTACTCCATGTCCCTAAATGCAGAACCATCTGTAGGCATTTGAAGAATGTCATCTCCACTTCTATTTCATGCATGGTAATCCATAAATTGCGCTAAGCTTTCGCACCTAAATAATTTTTGCATACGTGGAATAATGGGAATATAACAAAGAACCTTACGAGGCACCTTTTTTGTTAGTTGATCTATTCGATATCTACTGATATGACATTCTAGGCATTCTGTTGCAAATTCATGTTGTTTATGATATATAATATGATCATTGGGACATGCATTTATTTCTTGATACTCCATTCCAATATCTTTCATAATGCCAGATAAATCTCAGTATGAGTCAGGTAAAATATTTGATGGTAGTAACAAAAATTCACCAATCAATCTACAACAAAAAATAATTTCTTAATATAAAGAATATTAATGGTACATACTTCATCCTTTATTTACTAGCGATGAACTAACAACAATTAAAATGGATGAAAAAAGATGACATATATGACATACCTTAACATCCATGAGATTGCTATGTTGGATAAACCATTCATAACCTTCAAGTTCACCAGCAACAATACAACAGAGAAAAGAGTTATTTGGGAGCCTTCATAAAGGGGATCATATGCCTTCTCAAGTACAAGTAAATCATGAACATCATCAAAGTCATCTCGATCAACATGATCAGTTGTGCCATTACATGTGTCATGAATCAATGTATTTGTACCATCATCTTCAATTGTGTTTTTTGGAGCATGATCATCTTCTTCCATAGGATCATTAACCTCATCTTCGATATTCACAGCTCCATGTTCCTCCACTTGCAAAACCACATTCTTCGGGCCATGATAATCCATATCATGTGACCTAGGGCACCCCCACCTTTATAATAATGGCAGACACAAATAAACCATGATCATGATCAAGTGATTTTATATATATATATCAAATGTTAAAAAAATATTAAAATTTACAAATTCAATCAATATAAACACATATAGTAAAAAACTTACCAATGGACGATAACCATGCCCCCCTTCAACGTGACCATGCTGCCTACAATGTTTCTCAGCTATTGTGATTAAAATTCCTCTCGTCTTTAAGCCCTTACAATTATTGGAAGGACAATAACATTTCCTATCACCCTTTCTTTTCAATCTAACCCACAATCTATTAAGTGACTCTTCATTTTGTTCTAGACTAATATTATCTGACATGATTTTTCTTTACCAAGCTTGAATATTTAGATCTTCAAAAAATATCAAACTCACACTCCAATAATTTTTAATCATACACAGGTAACAATATATAATAATTATGATATTTTACACCAAAAAAAATCGCCATGCAACCACCCCTACAAAAGAGAAGATAGTCTGAAGTTAATGACCCCAAAAAACAATTTAAAATGCTAATTCTAGAAATGATTAAATTTTGATTTTACTATGATTTCCAACTGTTAGACTCCTAAAATCATAATATTGAACTTGCAAAACAAAATCTAGAAATGAAATTCTCAAAATGCATCTTGAGTGAGGTTATAGGTGACTATGTTCATATAAGGATTTGATAAGTAGTATTGGGTTAGAATATAGATTGATGGTATTGTAAGGCAGTATTATCTAAGATTTTATATGCTATGTGTCTAGAAGATAAACTTGGTTATAAGTAAAAAACAACTAGCATCTTTGATATTATCTAGCTATGGCTACCATATCTATTAAAAATTGATCATTAGGGTTAAAATTGAAACTTTGCAAATACAATCTTTGTCCAAATCCATCAAGAATTTTCCATCAGTTATAAAAAATTCCCTTATAAAGAACTTGTGAAGTCAGGTCTAAAATTTGGAAATGAAATTCTGAAAATGCACAAGACTAATAATGAAATCTGATGAGATGTTTTGCTTTAAAATAATATTTTCAAACCTGGAAGTACAAATCTGATTTCACAAAAGAATTTTAGAAAAAGACAATGACTACCCTCAACCTGGTGATATCTTCTTGAGTTTCTTCCGATCTCCCCAAGAAAACCATCAAGCAAAACACTGTCACAATAAATAGTCGAGCTCATTTTTATTTATGTCTGCCACAATTTAACTTTACGTGCAACCACCCTTCAAAAGAGAAGATAGTCTGAAGTTAATGACCCCAAAAAATACTTTCAAATGCTAATTCCAGAAATTATTAAATTATGATTTTACTATGATTTCCAACTATTAGACTCCTAAAATCATAATATTGAACTTGCACAACAAAATCTGGAAATGCAGCTAATAGGCCTCAACAATTAAGGCCTACTCAAGACTTTGTGAAGTCACTACAAGGTTTTCAGGCCTTACCTGATGATTTCAGCAGGAGGATTAAAGAGTTGGTAAAGAGTTTTGATGACTGGAGTGACACATCTTTACCTGATATTGTAGATGCCCAAGGAAATGTTAGATCACTGCAGCAATGGCAGGATAGGGTAGATGAAATCAACAATGCACAAATCAAATTTATTTGTGATGACTCAGATTATGACATGATGATTAGTATGGATAAAATCATTAACACTAGCACATTTTTGGAATCTTTTGAAAGGGAGGAAAATCAAGTAGCAGTAAAGTATACACCTTACAGTGCCAAGGTAAATGAGGTGGTAAATTTTAATTGGCCAATGGATGAGGAATATCAAGGATGGGTAGAAAAGTACTTAACTGAACAAGAATAGGACAATGTCTACAACCGGCAGTTAACAGCCCAGTGGTTATGGTTATAACAAATTTTGGCTATGTCTTGGTGGCAGTTTTGGTGCAAGTTTCAAAGTTTGGCAAATGCAATAGTTATTCTCCAGTGGATGGGATGAACAAGAAGATTCTCCAGAGATTCAACTATTGTAACCAATTTTTGAAATGTCATAAGGTGGTCCAAGTGACCAATGACAGGTGTATTTCTCGTCTAATGCTTGTTGCTCCTTCATTTTCCCTATAAGAAGGATTTCAGGACTAGAAATATGGGTTAGCAAGTTAGATATCTTTAGGTCGAGTCTAACTGAAGTTGCAAAGCGAATTTGTAAAGAGCCTGATATTATAGTGAAGATACTATTCTTAGGTTTGGTGTCATTATGTTATAGGTTTTAGTTTTTTGGGTACTTAATTTTCAAGACAGTAATAGCATCTGAATGAAAATTACTCATTTCAAGGTCATCTATCTCCATTGTATGAATATATTATTATCTTGAATAAAATGATCAAGGTTTATTTTGTTCATCTCACTGTTATGGTGTGTGTAATTCTCATTTTGGCTTTAATTCAAGGAATTAATTAAAATGCTTGAGTGAGGTTATAGGTGACTATGTTCATATAAGGATTTGATAAGTAGTATTGGGTTAGAATATATATTGATGGTATTGTAAGGTAGTATTATCTGAGATTTTATATGCTATGTGTCTAGAAGATAAACTAAGTGGTTACAGTAAAAAACAACCAACACCTTTGATATTATCTAGCTATAGCTCCCAAATCTATTGAAAATTGATCATTAGGGTTAAAATTGAAACCTTGCAAATATAATCTTCGTCCAAATCCATCAGTTATAAACAATTCCCTTATAAATAATTTGTGAAGTTAGGTCTAAAATTTGGAAATGAAATTCTAAAAATGCACAAGACTAAAAATAAAATCTGATGAGATGTTGCTTTAAAGTATGATTTTCAAACCTGAAAGTACAAATCTGACTTCACAAATGAATTCTAGAAAAATACAATGACTACCCTCAACCTGGCGATATATTCTTGAGTTTCTTTTGATTTTCCCCAAGAAAATCATCGAGCAAAACACTGTCGCAATAAATAGTCGAGTTCATTTCAATTTATGCCCACCACAATTTAACTTTGTAGGTCCATCGAAATCTCAACAAAATATCTTCGTCGAAATTCCAACGAACGTCGAGGGTAAAAATTTAAAAAAATGAAAATTCGCACAAGTGCCCGATAATACATCTGATTATATAGCTTTCATCGGAAGGTTTCGTCGGAAATTGGGGTCAAATGAGTTAGTGTGTATGCCTTGCATACTCATAGACCACCTGATCACGAAAAATTCCCATAAACTGATACACTTGAATCTTACCACTGACCAATCCACACTTCTATGTTTTTTTCCCATCTTTTAAACTATAGGCCACTGTCTTGTATTTGCCAAATTCCACAATTCTATCTCCAATAGTGTGTGTACTAGCCATGTGTTGGAAAATTGGAAAATGTTACATGCCACCACAATGATCACATGTTCCATCCAAAAATGACTTACTGTAAAAAAATTGACCATCCACTCTTTCACATAAAATGGAAGATAATAATTCCCTTCGGGATTTAGGTGGAGGTCTTATGTTACATTCCTACAAAACATTGTTAGTATGCATATCTACACATATACGTCGATAAACATCATAATGGTTAGAAAACTCAATATGTACTCTACAAAAAAAAGTAGTGTGTGTGTGATTTATTTTGACATAAAAAGTCTTTAGCATTTCAAAATACCTTTGACATATTTTAATTTCAAAAAAAATTCGTACAAAAATAGCAAAAAATTGGGTTTGAGTGGTATTCAATTAATGCTTTGGATGTGGCTCATGGATTTTACTATCAATTCTCCTTCTTACAACATCTCTTTGATTGGGAGAAATCCTTTTCTTGTCCTTCCAACAATCTACTATTATAGATCTCTAGGCTTGAGAAATTATTTTATCTTTCTGTAGCACTCTACCCGAGAATGCCCATAACTCATTGTTATTTGTATCCTCCACTCTTTCATGCATGGCTTTGGCTCTCATTAGATTTTATCTATTTATTTTCAAAGACTTATTTTTCTTTGTAAGGTTCACCTTATTCCTTGTTTGACTTCTTAATAGTGTTTTTTTCATCACACATCATGTGGCAAAACTATCCTTTATGCGTGAGGTAGAACCCATGCTCTTGTATGCACTCATCAAGTTCCTTAGAATGGAATTTTGGGCATGTGCAGGATTATGATGGGCCAAAAGTGGCGATATGAAAAAAGTAGCATTTTGCACTCATCAAAAAACATGAAAAATCTTGAGTTGACATTTTTTTGGGTTGGGTGTCAGTATATTGCTCCATAGCAATGCCCAAGCCAAAGTTTTACAAACCGAATATCTAATTTAAATCAGATATCCAATTTGTAAAAGTAAAAAAATTGGATATTTGATTTGGGTTAGGTAGTATAAAGCCAAAAAAGGTCATTTTAATGTCATTTTAAAACTTCACTGACATGAGTGCAAATCCGATATCAAATTTAAGCTGATATCTAATATTGAAGGTATGTTTTTGGTTTTTTTTTGTTTTAATCAATTTTTGTTTTAGTTTTGTATAATTTTAACTAGTTTTTTATAGATTTTTATTAAAGACTAGGGTTTTTTACAATAATTTCATTTATATAGTGTAATTTTAGTTAGATTAATTAGTTTTGAACTTCAATTAGGTATTATAGCTAAGAATCAAAACTCACAAATGCCAAAACCTCCACCACCTTCATGCCCATCAATTGAAGAGTTAATTGCTGAAAATTTGAAGCAATTGAGGGGCATTTGTGATCTTTATATAAGACAATCCCTTGATTAAGGAAGATTGCAAACACATTGAAAGTAATAATTAAAAATATAGAAACCCTCTCCACCCAGCATTTAAATGCCTTTCTTTTGTGGTGAGAAAGCATGAGGGAATATTACTCTTGTGGATTGTCTTAAAAACATGTGAAAGATCTTGAAATAACAAAATCCCAAATAGCCTCTTTATTTGTTAACCCTCGCACCGATTTGCTAGTTAATGTTAATAAACCAAAACTTTATATAAAATGGTGCATGAATAAGGAGATTACAGAGAAATTGTGGGATCGTTGGTGCATGGTTATTGATAAACCACCCAACAACAATAGTGATGTACCATTTTAGTTTATTAAAAAATTATACGTTGAGTTTGTGTTAGGCATCATGTCAATTACTTTGGCATTAAACCCTTCTAGGGCATAGGTAGAGGTATGCCCCAGGATAAACTAGGAGTAGTTAGAGTAGTACAGGGCCCATATGTTCCCTTTCCTCCCCTTCCTCAGCCACCTCTAGTATGGCATCCAAATATTATCGAGGATGTAGCCACATAGACTATTTAGGCTATTCATTCTTTGAGTGATCTTTTCATTTCCCATATCGCTATAGTAGCTCATCAACATGCTGGTGATGTTGGCGATGGATTGAGTGCTATTGCATCATCCTCCTCAGGTCCACATATCTATGTTCCACATACTTGCACTATGTTCCATGAGATATGCTTGGGTCCTCTTGTACAGCCCGTTGAGCATCTCTTGGACACATCTAATTATGACCTCAAAAATTTGGACATTATAGGAGATTAGACGCAGGAGATTGGAGCACACCCTACAGAGTTCTCTCCTGCTAGAGAGGGGGATGTTGGAATTGTTACACAGGTAAGATTAAAGTTGTAAATTTATAACTTGCATTTGTTTTTAAATGAATATTAATAAGAGATATTATCAAGTTCTAATATTTATTTACATGGTCTATTTAACAATTGATGTCTGAGGAGGAGCTTACACAGGTTACTGATAGCACCCTCATGGCCATTTCATTTGGCCTTGACATGCATGTGGTATATATTTTTTCACTCACTCATTTACATTTTTTTATTATATACTTGCTTGTCATTCTAATTGTCATTAATGAAATTATATATTAACTTATGTGTTTATCTTATTTTCTATTTATAGGAAACACCTAGAGCGAGTGAGGTGTAGCCCTGTCCAGACTTTGAGGCACAATGGTAGGTAAGGGAAAGGTAATTGAACTCAAATTTGATTGAATTACTTTTTTTAAGACTTATAGTGATTATACATACATCGACATAGATTGGTAGTTTCATATACTTGTCATTTCTATGTATAGGAAGTTATGAGCTACACATCCTTGTTGACAAGTGTCACAATTCTTGAAGGAGTAGGTGTTGAAACAACTCAAGGAGTTGTCGAAACACCTGAAGGAGATAAAGAAAAAGAGATTCCTAAAGAGGTATGTGTTTATTTTATTTTGTGTTTGGTAAATATGTTCCTATTGCTGAAAATTGTATGTTAACTTGTATCAATTTTATGTTTTTGTTCACATATATAGATTGGCATTGCAAAAGTTGATATGATTGGTTCTTTGAGAGGGGTATATTATAATACTCCTGACAGTTTGAAGAGACGTATATATGAGGTAATCAATATTTCAATTTTAGAGATGAATTATAATTCAATGTATATTGATTTTGATGTTAATTATTTGATTTTAAATTATATAATATAACTAATCTCAATAATGGTTTGAATTTTTCTTGTGCAGTTTCCTTCAGAGCCAAAGAGTGCTTTAAAGAGGCTCCATTTTGATGATCCACCAGTAGTTTAGGATGAGATTGACATTTTGGCATGTATATTTTGAATAGATATCAAGATGGCATATGCGACATTTTGTAAAACTTTGTTTGAGTTGGTGTTGATGCCAATTTTGTATATGGACATACACTTCATTATTGGATAATTTGATATATAGAAGTTCAGAATCAAAATTATTTGTTCCTCATGTGTATGTTTAAAATATTCAAAAATTTAATCTTGGGCAATGGTTAAATATCAATGTACAATATCATAAAAAATAATGGTTATATTATATATTTCACAATAAAAAATAATGAATAATGGTTAAATTATATCATTTATTGCTTAGGTATATTATGGTTATATTATATAGTTTAAACAGCTTTGAAGACAAGAACAATGGTAAAGTTTAACAATTTGACTTTAAATTTTGAATACACAAATTTCATTGTCTCACACTACATGATGTTTTAGGGTCATTAGGGAGTCATTGGTTTCATTTTGTGCATTACAATGAGGAAGTTGTAAAATATTGAAAATTATGAAAAGTTGTCATTAAGAATGCCAAAAGGTTGTAAAGAGGAATCCCAACGGTCATTTGGGTTTGAAAAGTAGTTGTAATTGTTGAATTTGGTGGGAAAATATTTAAATAGGATTTTGAACTCGAAGGGATGGGTGGACAATTTTTTCATTGAGAAGAAGCAATAAAATTTAATTGTTTCCTTGCAATTTCTAGAGTTTTCCCATAATTTTTGAAGTTTCTTTGTGTTGTACGGTTTTGTACAGAGTAATCTTGCACTCCAATGAATTGAATTCAGTGGGCAGTAGGGTTAACCTCACCACAAACTTGGTTTGATGCATTTCCAATTTTTTTTGTGCATTTAAGAGGCAATTTATGAAGGGTCGATCTGTATACCCTGTTTAAGGGTTTTGAGTGCATCTAAAATGGCATATTAAGCCTTCCACCAACTATATGAATTTTTCACTCAGTGGATAGGCTTAGTTAGGGTTAATAAACATGTTTGCATTCTTTCATGTGAAGGGGAGGTCAGGATCATGATTTTGATGGTGCCCTAGATGGCATTTTGGGTGTTTTTGCATCAAAAGGAGAGGTTAGAGGGGGTAAATGTGAGAAATATTTGAGGTTAATCACTTTTTATGTCCTTTTAAGTTTTTTTGGGGTTTTTTGAAGGTGTTGGATGCACTGGGATAGTCTGGTGAAGTCTGCAAGTAGGTTTTCCAATAAACCCTTGCCTAAATTGAGCAATTTGAGGGTTTTATTGAATAGGGTCTTAGAGGGCGAGTTCCGGAATATAAATTGTAAAATTTGTGGTTTTGTCACTTTATGAGTGCTGCCCTATTAATTTTTGGGTTTTTTGAAGTGATTCAAGGGTGGCTACTTTGGAAATTAGGCCTATTTGGCTAGGTTGAGCAACGTAGTTTGAATGATTTGTGGAAGTTGTTCCAAAATATTCATATGTGGGGTTGATGTATGGTGTAGAAGGATTTAATGGGTGCCTAGAATGATGATCATTTGTAGATTTTTTTAAGGAAAACTAAGAGTTAAGTTGGGAAAATTGGGTGTGTAGACCTATAAGGGTCTCTAGGTGAGAAAGGGAAAATAAACCAAGATTGAGTTTGTAAGTAGAAAGGTGATTTGTAACCTTTTGAGTTGATAAAGTAAGGGTTTTTTCAACCTAGGTTACTATTAGAATCACTCACCAACACTCCAAAACTCAAAACCCTCACTTTTGACAGGTTTCAAGGAGGGTTTATTGAAAACCTCACGTCCAGAGCTTTCCTCACTATTTCAATGCCTCCAACACCTTCAAATATGTTTTCCCTTGATTAATTAACTCTTACAAAGTGTTTCATTGATGTAAGAAAGGGGTATCCCAACTACACCAAGATATTAGGACCTTTCACATGGACTTTAAGAGGCATCTAACAAGATTAAGATGCTCTTACAAATTCAACTTATCCGCAAAACACACCCTAAAGGCTTGTAACCTCAAAACACAAATTTTGAAGATTTATTTTGGAGAAGGCCATACAGAGACCTAAAAAACATCATTTGAAAGACACTTCAACTCCTGACACAACATACCAAAAGATCCAATAAGGTTTCTTTGAAACAAATTTGTAAACCTTTAGTCTTCCCTTGTTTTAGGCTACTCAATTAGCCCTCTTTTACAAAGGAGGTCCCTCCTAAACTCCTTTATTTCACCAAAAATCAATGGAAATTCAGTAATTGTGTGACAAAACACCAAATTACAACATTGATTATCAGATTCAAGACTTTTATGGTGTTGATCCAACAAACCTTCACCTTTCATGCAAAACACCAAGGGTTTATTGAAACTCACATCACTCGGGCTTAAAGAACTCAATCAATACCACCAATAGAATCCAAATGGTCTAGAAAAACTCAAAACACCATCACAGAACCAAAACTATCAACACTTCATCAAAACCCTATCTCAATACGTCATTTTCACATGAAAATGCACTATTTAACCCTCTAGGGCATCATCCCAATTTGAACCACTCAACTCCACTGCCTACCAAAGCGTGAACACATATAATTTAAAGTGTATTGGACCCATTCCATGAGTTACAATTGGTAAAATGATTGGAATGGGTCAAATCATCATTTTAGAAGGCAATCAAACCTAAATACAGAGATTACAGGTTGCTTTAGAAAATTAAAGAAATCTCCCTCAAATTTTAGAGTTAGACACTCAAAATGGAAGAATTTAAAAGCTATCTTATGCCCCTACATAACACAGTGAAATTCAAATCACTTAGTGCCTGTATGGGTCTATACAGAGTGTGTAATTTTAGAAAACAATTTTTTTGTAGAAAAACGTGTATTATGATTGGAGTTATTCAATACAAACTTCAACCACCTTGTTCGACCCTTTTGGAATCCTTTTATACTTAATCCATTAAAATCCCAACCAACCCAATGCCTATAACTATTTTTTAAAATCCTTGACCTTTCACATTCCCTAAAAGTTGCATTTTTGACAGTTTTTGCTCTTGACAACATTTTTATATTTTTGCAACTTTTGACTCCCAAACACAAATGACTCAAAAATCAGCCAATTACATCATGAATGGTCTCACAAGACCTTATTTAATGTAAATATACTATATCTAATGCTAGATGACCTTAACACCTACACTTGACCAATTGACCTCCATTTGTGAACTTCATGTGCTTAGATGCACCTGCACCATACAACCTTGGAGGAAAAGAACTATTGTCACATTAGTTATGTCTTACACTAGTTCCACCAAGATTTACACCTACCCTCTAGTCTTAAAATATCCTTCCTTGGTTCATAGACAATGATTCCACAATCTAACCTGCATCCTTGACATTTCTTTCACTTGAATAAGTCACCATCTTTGCTTTCCAACCTGATGTGTGTCTTCTATCTACTCCTTGATAAAAACCAAATGATTTTTTTTCCTTTATACCTGCAATAAAACTCTTACCAATAGTTTCTTGAACTACTTGACCCTTTATCACAACTTCATGCTTCCATCTATCCTTGGGTTTTTTTTCTTTATGTCCTTTCATCCCTGTCACCAATGGACACACAATGGACCCTATCATGACATTAGCATACCAATTTACTACCAACTCGGTCTTCAAACCTGTGTCAACCTTCACACCTGGTGTTAGAGTATTTTTAGACTTCAAACTAATTATCTCACTTGACACCATATTTTTAGTAGACATTTCCTTTGAAGGAAGGTTGAGTGAATTCTTTGAAGTTTCTTGTTTAAGGTTGTATTTAAGGGTTTGAGGGTTAGAATGTATTAAAAGGCCATTCTACCTATTATTCATGTTGTGATTCGGTGGAATGGGCGTAGTTAGAATAAGATTAGGTGTAGGAATAGATATCTATTTGTGGCAAAAACATTTGGTGGAGATTTTCATGCTGACCCTATGAAAAAATCATGAATTTAGGCCTAGGAGGCATAGATTTAAGTGATATAAGTTCTGCAAAGGCAGGGTAGGTCATTTGGATGTTTGGGCTTGAAGCCCTAGTTGAACAAAGAGTGAAAATGAGTGAAATTGAGAGGTTTTAAGAAGGAAATGTGTGAGAAATTTGGGGGAAACATAATTTGAAGGTGAATTAAGTTTTTCCAAGGTGAAATAAGAATATTTTAAAATATTTTGAGGTTGAATGAGGTCTGGAGATGGGTTTTTCAATAAACCCTTGCTTATTTGGTGACAAATGAGGGTTTCATGAAAGAGGGTCTTAGCAAGAAATTTTTGACTCAATGGCTGAAGAATTTGTGGTTTTGGAGGTATTTTGAGTACTATCTAATGGTATTTTAAGTGGGAAGCAAGATTTAAGGAGAGTTCTTTTGTTAAAGTGGGCTAATTTGAGCCCCTTTTCTAGTGTTCAAGGTCACTTTTATGGTATGGTTCAAAGTAAGTACATGTGATTTTGTGATTTGTTTCTTGGGTGTAATAAGGTCATCCATGACCATTTGGAGTCATTTAGAGTCATTTTGAAGTGATTTGGGGTCATTTGTCAAAAAATGTAAAAAGCTGTCAAGTTGCTAAAATGTTGTCAAGCAACTTTTGCAAGAAAGTGCAAATATGAAGTTTTATTAACAAATTGTTTAAAAAGTGGTTTTAAATGGTTGGGACACATCCGGGTGGGTAATTTTATGCATGGAATGGTCCTATTATGTACCAAAACATGCGGAATCGCTCTGAGCTACATTCAATTGGTAGAATCCCTTAAGCGTCCAAAGTGCAAAATGACTACAAACTTCAACATGCTCATATTCAGACACCGTGATGCTTAGAAACTTATCATCTAACCCTATGGGATCATTTTTGGCTCCTCTACAATTACCTCTCTCAGTTTTTTCTATCTTGGAGGCCTTTTCTTGTGGTGGAAAATTCTCGCTTGGGGAAAAAGTTGTCAAATGCAAGTAGTTGAAAGTTGCAAAGTAGTGCAACTTTCGTTCTGCAACTCATGTGACCAAATAGACTATTTTGATGGGTCTAGGTGGGTACTTTTATGCTAGGCATGGTCCTCTTTCATACTGAAATACGCGGAATCACTTCGAGCTACATTCAACCGTCAGAATCCCTTAAGAGTCCAAAGTGCAAAATGGTTACAAACTTTAGCATGCTTGTATTCGAACATCGTTACACTTAGAAACTTCTTGTTTGACCCTATAGGATCATGTTAGGCCCCTCTAAAATAACTTCTCTCTATTTTTGCTATCTCATAGGATTTTTCCCGTGGTGGCGAATTATCGCTTTGAGAAAAAGTTGTCAAATGCATGTAGTTGAAAGTTCCAAAGTGGTGCAACTTTCATTATGCACCTCGTGTGACCAAATGAACTATTCTGACACATATAGGTGAGTAATTTTATTCTAAGCATGGTCCTATTTACACCAGAACACATTGAATCGCTTTGAGCTACATTCAACTGGCAAAATCCTTTAAAAGTCCAAAGTGCAAAATGGCTGCAAACTTTAGAATCCTCGTATTCAGACACCGTGACACTTAGAAAATTCTTGTCTAACCCTATGAGATGATGTTGGGCCTCTCTACAATAACCTCTCTCATTTTTTTCTATCTGGGAGTCATTTTCTCGTGGTGGTGAATTCTCACTTGGGGAAAAAGTTGTCAAATGCAAGTAGTTGAAAGTTGCAAAGTGGTGCAACTTTTGCTCTACAACTTGTGTGACCAAATGGACTATTCCAACACATTTGTGTGGGTATTTTTACGCTAGGAATGGTCCTCTTTCACACCAAAAAAAATGGAATCACTCCGAGCTACATTCAACCAGCATAATCCCTTAAGAGTCTAAAGCGCAAAATGGCTGCAAACTTTAGCATTCTTGTATTCGGACACCATAATGCTTAGAAACTTCTTGTCTGACCCTATGGGATTTTTTTGAGCCCCTCTAAAATAACCTCTCTTTTTTTTTCTATCTTGGAGTCATTTTCTTGTCATGGTGAATTCTCTCTTGGGGAAAAATTTATCAAATGCAAGTAGTTGAGTGTGTAAAAATTACTTTTTAGCCATTCAACCCCTTGTATCCTGCTGTAACTTGATGGAATAGTATAATTAGGGATAGGGAACATATGTGAATGGTTTTTGGAGTAGGGGAGGTGACTTGAGTGGTTTGGTGTGATGCCCTAGTTGGCAATTTGATGAGTTTTGGTGAAATTGAGTGGTTTAAGAGTGGAAATGGTTGAAATCCTTTAGGGAAGCAATTTATGAGGGAATTTTAAGCATGTGTAGGTTATTTTAAGTTTTTTTTATGCTTTTGAAATGTGTTATGAGTTTTGGGAATAGGATTTTCAATAAACCCACCCTAAACTTGCTAAAAACGAGGGTTTTGTAAAAGTGGGCTTAAAGGAGCAGTTCTCAGGTTAAAGATTATGGATTTGGAGGTTTTGTGGTCTGTAAAATGACTTTCTATAGTTATTTGGTATGGGCAGATAGTTTGGAGTACATTTTCTTTGAAAATTTAGCCTAATTGGCCAATTAGGACAACATAGTAGCCCTATTTTTTTGGTGTTGGTCCAAAGTGACCTAGTTTGTTTTTGTGATATATTTTTAAAGGCTTAAAAGGGTGTCTAAAAAGGTGAGTGGGTTGAGATTTGGTAGTAATATTTGCAAGAAAATGTGAAGAAGTTGGGTCTATAGACCTACAAGACAAATAGTGAAGTTTGAGGAGAATCACCCTTGATAGGGTTTGCTAGATTTTTCCAAGCATCCATAGCTTGTTCGAAAGAACATGTTTTAGGGTTTTATCCATAGTAGCAAAGAAATTAAGTGTTTGATATAATTCTTTGATACACATGTATGAATAATATGGTAGCATAGAAAAGGCAGTGAACTCTTTGAAAAAATGCCTCAAAAAAATGAGGTCTCATGGTGATGGAATGCCATGACAATCAAAAGAAATTTAATTGTCATGGAATTCCATCAACATGAGACCACATTTCTTTGAGGCATATTTTCAAATTTTTTATTTCCTTTTCTATGGATTTTCATGGAATTCCATCACCACAATTATTTGATGCATTTTTTCAAACAACTCACTTCCTTGTTTATGCTATTGCTTACTATTATGCTTTTGATATATTTTTTCCAAGCATCCATAGTTGCTCCTAGTTATTATTTATGCAATGTTAAGTAATTTCATAAATTCTTAGGTTGACTTTGTAGAAAATATATTGTAATTTAAATATTTTCATCTATCAACATCTAGTTATTAGTTATGCAATCTGAAGTAATGCTTTGACTTTGAAAGATGTGAACCAACTTTGCAACTCTAAATAACCTATTGCACCAACCCTTTATGATACAATCAATACGGTATTAACACAACCAAAATAACAATTTACTCCAAATCAACCAAGGTTTCAAGGCTTATAACCCTATCTTGTCAGACTTCACCAATTTGACTAGCCTCCCTTGTAGGTGTCCAAACACCAAAACTAGGGAATAACTTCTAGACCAAGTTTAACAAACCCAAAAACTATTTAGAGTTTCAGATACCCATTTGGCTCAATCCAAACATATCTCAAATGGACATATCACTCCTTTTGACCAACACCATGAAATCAGTATTTTTCACTGTTTTAGACCCCCAATTAGGTCTCTTTTACAAAGGTCCTATCCCTTAAACTTTCCTTTTCACCCAAATTTGTATTGGGTAGCAATCACCAGCCAACATAATCCCAAATTCCACAATTATTTTGTGGAGACACGTTTCCCAAACCACCCTACCATGAAACCCTCATTTCTTGCACTTTACATGGGGGCTTTATTTAAAAACAACCTTCTAGGGAATATATAACCCAAGAAATTCATCCAACACTTCATAAAATACCTAAAAAAACTCAAAATATCTCTATTTCCCCCAATAATTCTATCATTTTTCTCACTCAAACCACCCAATTTCACCCAAAAATGCACTATTTGCCACCTAGGGCATCATGCCAAACCAACCAAAAGACATTCCCTGCACACATAACTCATTATTCACCCTTTTTATACCTATTCCAACATATATGAGCCATCCCATCAATCCACAACATGTACAATAGATGAAATGACCTATTTAAGCATTTTTAAACCCTCAAAACACAAGTTTCAGTCACCTATAGTAATTTTGCCACCAAATGCACAAAACTCAACAAAATTTCTTCACTCCAAAGAAAAATGGAGATAGCTATTTTATCCACTTAATTTACATCATTAGAAACCAATAACTTAATGTATAGAACCATATAGAGCCTTGAAACTGAAAATTTTATGGAAAACACAGAAAATTGGCAAAAACAAGGAACTTTATTTGATTTCCCTTCACAAAACTATCAATCAACCCTTCATTCGAGTTTCTAAAACATTTTTAACACTTTTCCCACTATATTCAACCTCCTAAACTGACTCAACAATATTTTAAACCAACATGATCATTGGTGTTCCACCTTTTGCACTTTCAATATGACAATTTTTACAAAATATGCATTTTTTGTATTTTTTACTCCAATGACCCTCCAAACAATTCAAATGCCATTAAATAGTCCCAATGGAACCTAAAACACATAAATAACTTGATTCCTAACAAAATTTTGACAATTTGAATCTTCATATGCCATTTTACAACATTTGGCAATATTGCATTACAACTTTGCATTATTTTGCAATTTTTGACATATTGAAACAAAAGCCAAAATGGTCTTAAGATGTGTCTCCACTTAAAAAAAATCCACTTCTAGCCTTAATCTTCATTTATCGGAAATTTATTTAACCTACAACAACAAATTAAAAAGGAAAATATAGAATTTACATCATTTTGCATTTTTTGCAATATTAACTCAAATGACCCCAAACCACACGAATATGACCTTATTAGAGATAGAGAAGGAGATAATTAGAAGGGGGAAGGGAGAGGGTAAGAGGAGAAGAAGATTATAGAGAGGGAGAGATAATTAGGAGGGGGGAGGGAGAGGGGGAGAGGGGAAGAAGGGGAGAGAGAGAGAATTAGGAGGGGTAAGGGAGATGGGAAGAGGGGGAAAAGGGGAGAGAGAAGGAGAGAGGGAGAGATAGAGAGGGAAAGGGAGAGAGAGAGAGAGAGAGATTAGGAGGGAAGGAGAGGGTAAGAGGAAGGGGAGAGAGAGAGAGATTTAGTTAAGAGGGGAAGAGAGGGGAGAGAAAGAGAGAGGAGAGAGAGAAGAGAGAGAGAGAGAGAGAGAGAGAGAAGAGAGACAATTATGAGAGAGATGGAAAGAGATAATATTTAAATAGTTTATATATTAGCAATATTAATTAGTTATATAATATTTTATATATTAACTTAATATATATATATAAATATTTATACATTAACTAAAATATATAAATAATATTTAAATATTATATACATAATAATATATTATATTATAAATTATACATAATTATGTAAGAGATTATCATAAATTATATATTATATATTATATATTAAATTATAAATTGTATTTTATATTCTCAACTATATGTATTAAAATAAACTATAAACTCATATATATATATATATATATATATATATATACTTTAAAAAAATAAAAAGTATATAAAATCATATTTTAAAATTATATATAAGAAATATCAGATATCCAGTTCAAATTGGATATCCGATTTGAATCAGATATCTGATATGTCTAACATAAACCCTACTACCTAGGGATTAGCCTCGAATTTACTTCGTAATTTGGCTAGGACATGCCAATCCTAAGGATTCAACACATCAAATGTGTTTAACAGATTACCTTGCTTTTCTAGACTTCATCCACGTGGCTAATGACTTTTTTTATCCTAAATTGATGAAATGAAAATAGTTTTTAAAGGAGATTCTCAAATTTCCACCAATATAAATTATACTTTACTTTGAATTTAATAAATAATTATTATTCATTTTCTATTTCATTTACATCTAAAGCCCTTATTAATAGGCTAATTGAAAAACATCTATAGCTTTCTAACGGTATCACATTATTTATATCCAAAACATGCATCACATTGTATGCTTTGCATAATATAGGATTAAAAAAAAAAGAATTTCATGAAGTTTTGGCCAAGTTAAGGTGGTTAGACATACGAGTTTTTATAAATTTTAAAAGTTGTAATAAAAAATTCATAATTAATTATTTACTTGGGAAAAAATTATGAAAAATATGCATCACATCAGGACATGAGTCCTCTACTTATATCTAAAATCTTATAAAAAAATATTATCATTTTATTGTGGCTAGGGTGGTCAAATAAACACCTACTTCTTATTTTTTCCCTGAAATTTAAGTACTACTGCATTGAAATTTCAAATTTTCTCCAAATAGATTTTATTTTATTTTTAAAAACTTAGTAGTTTAGAAACTACATTCAATTTGCTATAGATTCTATTCTTACATATTTTTTAAATAATATAGATAGCTTATTCAATTTTTTACATCAAGTTGCCTAACTCTGATTTTTTTGAATTTTCATCACCACTTAAGGGCCTATGTTTTCCATGATGATCCTGCACATACCCTTTTCACTTGAGTCATTTGAAACTCTTAGCCCAAGAGCCTTCATGGTGGGCCTAAATTTGAGTTGCCTCATCATTTCAACAAATAGTTGGCATCTTCCACCCTCACTTAGCTTCACAAAAAAAATAAACTACATATCCTATATGCATATCTTTGACATGAACATTTTGGAATCTTATTAGGCATCCATTCCAAAACATTGGAATCAATATCAATAAGAAAATGTAGGTTTTCTATGCAAAACTCTAGGAGGAGTTCTCAAATGTAAATTTGTGTCAACATTAGGAATGCCAAAAACATCGAGGATAGATCATGTACCTTCAATCAAAGGTGCAATTGATGACATACCTTGAGATTGACATGTAAACGATGTTTTACCTACAACTTGAGATGTCGTTTTTGGAGATCCTTCAAATAGAGATGTGTTTGCTGATGTACTTTCAAAATGCAATGTAATCAGTGGTATGGATATGTTTGAAAATTTATTCATTACTTACTTTTCTTGTGGTATGGAGGTAGATGTATGTATGAAAAATGTTGTAGCATAGACATGTTTAATAATTCTAAAGAGATTGCTACCTTATTTCATAAAATGCTTTGGTGTGTTTCATAAAATGCAATGTGATCAACAATATCAATATGTTTCATAAAATGCATTACTTACTTTTGTTCTATGTGTGTTTATGAACATGTAGCATTCAACGTCATGTTGAGGAAATAACCAAAGGCTCTAACACCAAATTACATTGCATTACATATCTTTAAAACTCAAAGAATTACTTTACATTGCATAGCGAATGTGACTTATCAAACTTTGTTGTCCCCAACCTAGGGTTTATAGTGAGCTTCAAAAAACCCATAACTTTTGATGCATCTAGTGAAAATATATGAAACTTGGTACTATTTTTTTGTATGCCTATATGCATGTGCTGACAAAAGGAGGGTTGCTAAATCATCATTTTTTGTGATTTATTGAGGAAATTTGTTTCATTTTGCAACTATACTATGTAAAACCTAGTACTTTGAGGGATTTGTACAAAAAATTCTTCATGTAAGCATTGATCAATGTTAAGGCTTGGGTTTGAGGGTAGTATTTGGAGTGTGGATAGGTGCTTAGGAGCAAAGAAGTGTCAAACCCAAGGTATAAGTTTCTTCCACTTTTGGAAACTAGAGATTCTTTTGTTTATTGTTGTCAAAACTATATTGTGATTGTCAACCAAGCCATGAAGAACATGAATTCAAATAAGGGTTTGTGACGCTATATCTTGGAATTATTCACTATTTCTTTGGAAATGAGGTAACTTAGAAAGACAATAAGCATTTTCAATTGCACAAAATTTTCCATTTTTTATTTTTTAGAAAGGTAAATGGTATGAACGAATGGAAACTTGCATTAACAACAATGTCAAGTCACTTGAATTTATCTAAGCACGTGATGAAGGTGAATTTTTTATGGAACAAAAAAATTAATGTAAACTTGCATTAGCATTAGTGAAATCTCTTAGGTTTTCCAAATTAGTTGAAAATAATTTTTTCCCCACAACCATCACTAATAATGAATTTGAATCTATTATGTCATGTTTTCCATTGTATATCTTCAAGATCCTAAAAATTAAACTTTTAAAAGAAACATCCATCAACTTTAATGTTTAATTCTATGTGTAACAATGAAGATTAATAAAATCATCAAATGACTGGTCTATAAATTGTCAAAAAAAACAAAAAAACTCAATATAAGCATCTACCTAAAATGAAATAGAGTGAATCTCGCTAGCCATGCTCGAAATGGACTACTATAAGAAATGCAAATAGAATTCATAAGAAAATTTATGTTAATTTGACATCGTTTATATAAGTTTAAACATGAATTCATCTAATTTAAGTCATGTTTTTCATTTTTTTTCTTCAAAATCATAAAAATTAAACATTTTTATGCAATTCCCATCTAATTCAATATTGAATTCTAAGTCCAATTGTTATGACTTATAAAATAATTAAAGGAATTTAATTTATATTTTCAAAAACAAATAAATATACTAAATATAAACATTTCAATATCACCAAAATGAATATATTACCTGAGATAATGTAAAATGATGTAGAAACTTCAAAATTTCTTCTTCTACATTGTCTAGCATGTAAATTGGTGGTAAAAAGGTGATGGAACAAGCATAGATTGGTACAATAGGGAGTCAAGTGCATAAAAAAGGCATTTCTAAGTCGGATAAACCATTGAACCAGACAAATGAAGAAGCAATCGGCCTGAATCATGGCGTCAACCTCTATTTTACCATTTCAAGGTCAAACACATTTGGCACTTGCCAAATTTGGTCACATGCAAAATGTATTACTTTGAAATTTTCACCTTGCATAGAGAGGAAAGGAGTGAGATTTGAGATTCAGAGAGAGGTGATAGGAGTGAGAGAGATTAGTATAGGTAGCATGGAAGGGACTAACACTTGAGAGTGATAGAGACTTGAGAGGGATAGAGAATTATCTAGTTAGGGTGGGGAGAAATACCTAACAATGGGAGAGGGGTTGGGAGGGATGAGACCTGAGAAATACAAAAATACCAAAGGGTAGAAAGAGGGAGTGTGGGAGAGGGGGTTGGAGTGAAATATATTTTTCTAGGAAGGGTGGGAGGTACGTGAGACTTGATAGAGAGGGAGTGTGAGAGAGGGTATTGGAGTGAGATAGATTATTCTAGGTAGCATAAGAGGGAGTGAGACCTGAGAGACAAATACTTGAGAGGGTGATAAAATTATTCAGTTAAGGTGGGGGCGAAGACCTGAGAGAGGGAATGGGAGAGAGAGGGAGTGGAAGATAGAGGGTTGGGAGAACTAAACCCTCAACCCTAAACCCTTAAACCCTCAACCCTCAACCCTCAACCCTTGAACCATAAACCCTTTACACTCTACCCTTAACCCTTAAACCCTAAACCCTTAACCCTTAAACCCTCTACCATCTACCCTCAACCCTCTAGCTCTCTCTCTCTCTCTACCCTCTACCCTCTACTCTCAACCCTTTTAAACCCAACTAAACTTTCTACCCTAATCCCTCAACCCTCAACCCTTAAACCCTAAACCCTCTAATCTCTACCCTCAACTCTCTACCCTTTATTCTCTACCCTCAACCCTTAACCCTGAAACTGTAAACCCTAAACCCTAAACCCTCTACCCTCTACCCTCTACCCTTAACCCCTAAACCATAAATCCTCTACCCTCTACCCTTAACCCTCAACCCTCTACCGACCTCTACCCTCTACCCTCAACCTTTAAACCCTAAAACTGTCAACTCTCTACCCTCTACCCTCTACCCTCTCTCTCTCTCTATCCTCTACCCTAAACCCTCTACCCTCAACCCTCTTCCCTCAACCCTTAAGCCCTTTAAAACCTAAATAAACTCTCTACCCTAATCCATCAACCCTCAACCCTTAATCCCTCACCTCCTAAACCCTCTACCCTCTACTATTTACCCTCTAACCTCTACCCTCTACCCTCAACCATCAACCCTTAAACCATAAACCATAAATCATAAACCATCTACCCTCTACCCTTAATCCCTAAACCCTAAACCCTCTAAACCCTCTACCCTAAACCCTAAACCCTAAACTCTCTACCCTCTACCCTCTACCCTCTACCCTCTACCCTCTACCCAATACCCTCTACCCTCTACCCTCTACCCTAAACCCTCAACCCCCCCTCTCTCTCTCTCATCCCTACACCCTCTACCTTTAAACCATAAACCATAATCCCTAAACCCTCTACCCTTAACTCTTAATCCCTAAAACCTAAACCCTCTACCCTCAACCCTTAAACCCTCTAACCTTAAATTGTAAACCCTATACCCTTAAATTGTCTACCCTCTACCCTTAAACCCAATACCCTCTACCCTCAACCATTAAACCCTTTTAAACCCAACTAAACTCTCTACCGTAATCCCTCAACCCTCAACCCTTAATCCCTCAACCCTTAAACCCTAAACCCTCTACCCTCTACCCTCAACCCTCAACCCTTAAACCATAAAATTTAAACTGTAAACCCTCTACCCTCTACCATTAACTCTTAAACCCTCTACCATCTACCCTAAATACTTAAACCCTCTACCCTTAAACCGTAAACCGTAAATCCTAAACCCTAAACCCTAAACCCTAAACCCTTAAATCCTCTACCCTCTACCCTCTACCCTCTACCCTCTACCCTTACCCTCTACCCTTTACCCTCTACCCTCTACCCTTAACCCTTAAACCCTAAAATCTTAAACCTTCTACCCTTAAACTGTAAACCCTATACTCTATACCCTAAAACCTAAACCCTTAAACCCTAAACCCTTAAACTATCTACCCTCTATCCTTAAGCTATCTACACTCAACCCTATGCCCTCAAATATCAACCCTCTAACCTAAACATTGGATTGTCAACCCCCATTTATCTTTGTCCCTCCCTCCTCTTCTCTCCTTCTCTCTATTTCAGTTCTTCCTCCATCTCTCCCTCCATCCATTCCTCTCTCTCTACCCTAATCCCTCAACCCTATACCCTCAACCCTTAAACCCTTAAACACTCAACCCTCAACCATCAACCCTTAAATCCTAAACCTTTAAATCCTCTACCCTCACTACAAAAAATCCCTATGATTTGCTCCATTTTTCGCTTGCACCTACTCTTTTAATGTATTTTTTGGCAATCTTTTGAAAAGTTAGAGCTATTTATCGGGATGGCACAATTTTTGGCATTTATTCCGTTGATGAGTACAATTCAATGCTAATTTAGGCACTAATTAGTGCCTAAAGTAACACCATCTTTAGCACCGATATTAGCTTCGAGTGTAACAACACCTTGATCTCCATCTTTAGCTCTAAGTTCAACTTTGAGTTTAGCATCGTCTTTAGCTCTGACTTTAGCTTCCAGTTTAGCTTCAGTTTTAGCTTTGGGTTTAGCATTGGATTACACACCCCTATTTCAAAAAGACTTATTTATATGTCTCATCGACGATGTAAAATAGTGAAATGTCAACAAGATGCAGGCATATCAAGGAGAGAATCACTTATGTCACATCAACAAGGTATATGTACAAGTGCTCGGTGAAACACAACTCTTGGATATAATGAAGTAATGTCGATGAGACATTGAGATATCAGTAAGACAGATAAGATTTTCTCATCGACACTCTTCAAGTAATGATCAAAAGCATAGACCGGTATACCATTGGGAAGGTGAGAAACATATGTGTTAGAGTGGTGTTCACTGCAACCTCATAGCAAGAAGCCTTGAGCAAGGCGATCGTGCGGTAAATAGCAGAAGGGAAGGGAAAAAAATGCTATACCGCAATGATAATCACAATTCTCCCTAGCATGGAAGAGCTACACTGATATATAAAGAAATACCGCCGAAGGAAAATATCGATGAGATAGTGGTATATCGGCAAGAGATATTAACTTGTCTCATCAACACCAACAACAAACATCAGAGGAACATAAGATCTAATTTTTATGAGACATTGAGACATCGATAAGACAAATAAGATTGTCTCATCAACACTCTTCAAGTAATAATCAAAATCATACACTGCTATACTATCAGGAAGGTGAGCAACATATGTGGTAGAGCGGTATACATCGCAACCCTGCAGCAAGAAGCATTGAGCAAGGTCGTAGTGTAGTAAACAATAGAAGGGAAGGGAAAAACACCACCATACCTCAGTGGGTATAATAAAAGATGGTGATAGTAGGGTATTAATCATGGCATCATTACAATTTATAGCAGTAAATGCAAAAAATCACAATAGTTGCCAAAATTAATTATTAAATTATTAAGAGTTGGAAAAACTAATATCACTGAATATCGTGCCATCCAAAGATAAGTGAGTTTTCCCAATATCACACTCAATTGTAGTGCACTAGGGTGGAAGGAGCTAAGGATATAAGAAGAAGAATTCTTGCAAGAGTGAAATACTTGGGTAAGTGCATGAAAACTCTTTGAAAGAGATCTATTAATATAAAAAATATTTCAAGGTTTTGTCTTCTTAAGCCATAGTAGAGAAAATTGAAACATGCCTCCTCAAAGAAAACAATCAGAATTAAAATAAAGTTGGCCTAAAATTAAAGATGAAGAACCTAAAGTAAAGAAGAAATCACACCATCCTAAAACAAAACAAGCAGAAGTAAAAGAAATTTTGCCTAAAATTAAAGATGAAGAACCTAAAGTAAAGAAGAGGCCACTCCATCCGTCCATATTAGATATAATTCCAGGTTCTACTAAAGAGGGTAATAAGAAGTTTATCGTAGATGCCGCGCAAAGTTGTAGGGATGCCCTCATTTCCAAATCTGGATGGGACCTATTTTGGTATTTTTACAGTAAGAGAAATGAGAAGATTCCAATGTCAAACGCTTGGATGTTGGATATAGAAAGGTTGATTGTCCCACATGTGTTTGTTGATGTAGAATTTATCAGACTGATAGCCAAACACTATAACTTAGCTACCAAAATAGTAAGGTTTCCAAATGGCACAGTATTGGTAGAAGTAACCAAAAAAGCCATCATTGAGTGTTTTGGGTTAAACAAGCATGCTCTGGCCAAGATAAACCTACAAAAAGTGAGGATGTTTATGCTAGGTACCCCTATATATGAAAAGAGGCATTGGTAATAGAACATTCCCCATCTCTACTACCACTACTGAACCATTTAATGTGATAGATTTTCAGTATTACTTTGTGAATACATATTTATCTCTTTGCCAAGTGTTGAGCATAGATGCTCAAGATAAAATGCAAATAGGCCTAATTACGATGGCCATGAGAATTCAAAACATTGAAACTAATATTGAGTATGACTTTGCTTCATACCTTGAGAAGGCGATAGATGATGGTCTCCCAAGTTATAGAAGATAGAGCACCGATTACATTCAGACACTATTCCCTACAATGTCATCTGATATTGTACCAGAATAGGAACCATTGGAATAAAAGAATGGACTTGGCTATAGTAGATGAGCAAGGGAATCCCACACCTGTCCAGAAATGGTGCTATATTTGGGATAGTCGGTGCAATAATTCAAGCTTTGTTGTATTCTATGAAGAGTTTGTACACAAAATCCTTAGAGTTCTTGGGTATGCAATGCCAAAATTGTCAAACAAAATGTTGCAACTAGTGAGACTTTTGGCTTTAAGACTAGAGCAGGGACATACATAAAATTTTGGAGATTGGTTCTTCCTCCCAGAAGTTACAATAATAAGAGTTTATGGATGCCCTGTTGCTCCACACATACTACCAAAATGTGTGCCCCTCATATTAGAATTTCTTGAATTTATGTGGAAAATGATGTGGATGGAGAAAGATGTAATACATGAGTAGAAGAAAGGCACTTTCTTGCCAAACCAAACCAAGTGTGAAGATTGGATTGTAGGCTCAGACACACTAGAGGAGTTACAGTATTATTTGAAGACAAGATATACATTGAAATCTGGAAAAGAAAGAGACTTTGACCCAGAAAAATCGTATGAACAACATAAGGCACAATATTCTTACCAAAATGACAATGCCACACCAAGTGGATTTTTAAGATGTCATAAGGAACTGCATTACTTATAATTATATATTTAGTAGAAGGAAAAAATGGGAATATATGAAGAAGCTTGAAGAAAGGATGAAGCAGAGGTCCAAGGATTTCCTAGGATACTTTGTTGAGGAAAAGGACCCCATTAAGAGGATAGAATTGATAATTGGTAGATTTGAAGACTTATACAGAAAGAAGGAATCATATCTCAAAGAACATGATGGTGATGCAACTGCAAAGCATACCCCGGGAAAAACCTCAGAGCCTCCCATGGAGCAGTGACCTCCCAAAAGATAGAAGACAAGAAGAATTGAACATTTAGTACCTTATGAGGATACTGAAGAGGTGGGAAATACTAAGGAAGTGGCTACAGTACTATAGTCATTGATAGGTGATATTGAAATTGATCAACCCATCCTTGAGACAAGTGCTCCTAAACATTAGGAAATTTTATGGGTGATGTAGAAAAAACAAGTACAAAGGTATATAAAGATGAAAGGGAAATTATAGCCAAGAGATTCATAGAAGATGATGAATTCATTAAGACTCCTGAGTTTAAGGATTTATAGATGAATATGAAGACAAAATAATTTCAAGAGAGGATGGAATCAACTGAAGCGGGAATTGAAGAATTTGAGAAAAATCAAATGGTAGCACAGACTTTCCAGTAATTAAGAGTTGACAACAATGACATTAGTCCCCAGAAGGCTAGAGAAGTGGTCTTGAAGAGAAATATGCTCATTTTCCCTGGCTTGGAATTAAAGAAAATGATTTTGCTTGATCAAGTGTGAGCTCGGGAAGATCCAATGCTAGTTACAGAATTTGAATCCGATGAAGGTGTGAGTGGAACTATGTATAACCCAAAGATTGAAACCCTCACCATATGGATCAAATAGAAAAATACACAGAAACCAAAATTATTGGAAGTAATTCAAGGGATGAAAGGGGAAGAAATGGTAAGGACAATACAAGATACCACCCCTTTGGAGGCGGCCACAATTACCATGCATTCAACCATGTTCACTTGAGCAACTGTTAAGGGATTAGAAGACATATTGAAGGAGTGTGAAAAGGAACAAAGGTTCCTAAATGATGAAGTTAATAAAATATTCATGGATAATTTCAAATTGAAAGAACAATTAAGAAGAGTAGGACCCTCACAAAGCAAGGAGATGGTATTATACAGGCCTCCTATTGCATCAATGGATATTGTGAAGAACATTTCTACAGTCCAAAGAAGGAAGTGGATGATGTAATGAAGGCCAACAATCAAACACAAGATGAAGTGAAAAGATGAATTTGTGAAGTTATGGAAAAGATTCTTGAGCACAAGATAAAATCCGTTATGGATAAACTGGAGAATGTGCATGATAGTTATAAAACACTTCAGCAGGAAATGGATCAAATAAAGACACATATTCTTGTATTAGATCCTTTGTTAAAAAGGTGGCAGCCTATTCACCACACTTTGACTTGTTGGGGATAAAGAGTTTGGTTATGTCATCAAGATATACATCTAAGACAACAGTGCCTTAGTGATTTCAATTCAAAATCGCAACAAAGACACAAACAACTATGCCATAAAGTGGAAATAGGCACAGTTGATCCCCCATTGATCCTACTGAGGAAAGTGAATGCTTGAAAAATAACAGATTCAACCCAAGCACAGATTCAGGAACATGAATCAAAAAACCATGAAAGACAAAACTATGAACACACAAACTTACGTGGGGAAAACCCTTTCGGGTAAAAAACCCAACCCTCCAAAACACTCAACTCACATCTATTATTCAATAAGAAAAATGGTTACAATACAAAACTAGAGCTTTTCTCTTCAGGACATTACATCTTGTTCATCTAGAGAAAGAATACAGGAAACACATAATAGAATCTTCACACAGTTACAATGTCCTCATGACATCTTGTGTAGATTCCCTTCAACTCCTCACAAATGACTGTCACGGCCAGGCTCATGGCCAGCCCAGCCTCTTGGCCTCACAAGTTCACATCTTACAAGATCCAAGAGTCTAAGTGTTCACAATTGAACCGCTACAACACTCTCAACCTCTCTCTATTATCGCTCATCTTTGTGTATCGATCTACACACCATATTACATACACTAAGTCCCAACCTGTTCAGCCCATCCCTGCCAGCAATGATCATCATGACAATAAATTATCCACCTGCAAGCACCCATACTTCACTGATAACGTGAATCATTTCAAAAACATGCATTGACTTGCACAACATTAAATAGGTTGTTAAAAACATGTCTGTCAACCTCCATCCAATAATACAGCCCAATCGTAATTAGGAAATAAAGCTTCGGCCAACCAGATCATAAAGATCTTCCACATGTCACCATCTCATTTTCTGTCACACTTTTATTGTCGGTCCAGCTCGGCCAAGCTCGGTCAACCGAGCTCCAAGCCCATTTTCCTTCTACCACACTACTACCGAGTCCATTCGACCTAGCCGTAGTATGGCAGTGAGCTCACTCGAGCTCACCCAAGACATCACTGTGCTTTGTCCCTTCTTTATCTTCAACCAACCAGATGTAATCAATCTTATCACATGCCAACCTGTCATTCACCTGTCGTACTGCCATTGAGTCCAACTCGGTCAAACTCGGACCCGAGCTCAACTGATCTCCTACCGCGTTACCGCAGCCCTAATGGCATCGCCTCACGGTATGGTTGTAAACCTGTTTGAGCCCACCTTCATACTCCATCGCACTACCGTAGCCTAGTCAAGGTTTAGCCGTGATAAGGTAGTAGCCATCCTGGCAGACTGCAGGTGGTCTTATCGCACTACCGCAGAGGCCTCCAGGCCACCCCATTGTAAGGTGGTAACCACTAGGCAGACTGCACGTGGTCTCACCGCAGCCACTGCGATGAGTGGACCCACCGCCTGCGGTATGGTGGTTACCGCCAGAACACTGTCGATGGCTTCACCGTGGCCACCGTGGTGAGGGTCTTCACTAACCGTGGTATGGCGATAAACGACAGACCTATCACCACGGTACCACCAAGGGTAGAAATAAGATAGGCACAGTATGGCAGTAAATGCCATAAACAGAGGAAAAACACCAAGACCGAAGGAGAAACAAGCCAGAAAGCTAAGGCAAAAACCCAACAATCTCCCGCTTGATGTAGGCTTTCAAGATTCCTCCAAACACCCAAACACGGACCAACACCATGCTTCCACACTCCAACCAAGACCCATGCAACGACATCAAAAATTTCCACCATCTCAGTCGACAACGCCAACACAGGAACACGCCAAGGTGAAAAAGCACTAGTCTCAGGAACGCAAGCATCTGATCCTTCAGGCAGAAAAAGCACAATAGTAGCACTCGACGTGAACACAGAGACTAAAACACTTCTCCATAACAAGATAGAACATCAGCCAGAAAAGAAACCACAAAACTGATTTCCCTCATCCAACTGATCAAACCCTACATGACTGACAAATAGCACCCACAGTAAGTGCTAATCATCCAGTCATCCATACCTCTAAGCTATGACCATCAATAGAATCAACTCATCACTTAACCATCCACCTGAGTAAAGAATAAGCACCAAGTGTCAACCAGTCATAGACAAAACACATCCAGGTATTTCCACTAAAAGGTATAGTCCAGATGAGTGCAAACAAAGCACCATTAATTAGAAGTGATCCAGGTGTACCAAGTCCACCAATCCGTGCACATAGAAATGAGTAACCATGTAATTCCGAGGAACATCCATACTGATATGCACAACCTGCAATGTCCACTACAAGAAACATTTCTCTCAACTGTTTTCCATTGCTCTTCCAAACTCCTCCAAACCTGACTGAATAAAGAAGCACAGGAACCTTCGTGTCATCACCCAAGTGACAACACATGACCACAAACTGTGACCAACTCGGAACCACATAGGAAACTCACATCTAAAGTCAAAATAACAATCAGGAATAACAAGACCAAATTAGAGAGAAACTACAAATCAAAACATGTAGCATCCTCCTACATACATTTATATATGCCAGTTGTGTCAAGAAATATCTTCTTCACATCCTAAAGGAAAAGCCTTAACAACATCCATCAAATCCATGGATGTAAGCACCTCAAAGAAGATCAGACTAACCCATAGAAACATCTCCTATCAGTCCTCAAAAGCACAAGGAGATCCACTATGCTATCCATCTTCCATTATGAATCCTCTAGAATCTTTAAAGAATAACATCTAAATATTCATGCCAATGAAAGATAAAGCATAACACACTTGGAAAGTATAATCAAAAAATACCTTTCATAGGGACACTGCCAAGCAGACCAAGGACAAAATAAAACATGCTCATCCAAGATATACAAGTCACTGTGACTTACCCAAGAGCATTCTCCTTCAAGGTCTCTGTTGAATTCACATTCAGCTAAGGTGTAGGCTGCTCAGACTTTCTCGTGTAACAACAACATTCTCAAAAGAATTTCAGCCTCACCTTATTCTCCATGCATCCATGAGCACCAACACTTGTCATATCATGCTAATTCCAAACTACATCACTGCAATAAACATGAAGTCCTCCAGCATATGACCAATGTACTCAAAAAGAAGAGAAACCTCAGACCACTATCAATGCTCCAAACCTAAGATAGGAACATATCATGACACCATGATCTACACATCCCCATAGGAGATACAATGCTTCAAGTGAAGGAGCGATGGTCTCAAGAGCCAATGCAGCATGCCAAAAATCTAATACAAGAGTATACCATGACATAAAGCAAACAAACTCGAAACCAACATCACTTGTCAAACACCACCAGCATCTCAGCCAAAGACTACCAAGGTCCTTCATGGCTTCAAGATGCTTCACATCTTCAAATAGTGACCATGCAGATGCGAAAGAACTCTTCTGCAACAACGGGATCTAAGAGTCCTCAAGAAGCATTTGCAACACCAAATAATATCATTCATCACCAAGTGATGAATCCACACTCACTGCTAAATCTCCCACTATCTTGTGACATCGAGCTCTCCAAGCATCATGACCAACCATCTGCTGATCTGAAAAACTCCAGGTACAAAATGACAACATGTCCAACAGACAAGAACATTGAACAACACCAAGATTACCATATCACATAGACCACACCATCACTATCAAAAGCCTACAGTAGTTAGTGTAACAAGCTCTCCATGACACCATGATTGACATGCTTCAGGTCCCCATCACTGAATATTCAGGTACTCAAATGCCATTCCTCCTCTCATCTCAGAATAGCCACACTAATGTACAAGTGACCACAGACAAGGTCAGCTAACAGATCTGCACCACACAGTTACAACCTCATGGATATTGATAGTCCACTTCCAAGTTGTCTCACAACAAACATGTAGGTAAGGATAGCCCACAAAATTGCACAACTCGTGGATGCAACCAAATGAAAACCTACAAATCTATCATCACACTGGAAACTGCAAAATTGAGATCATCAAAGAGAACACCCAAAGCAGACAAGCATGACTCAAACACCAAATCAGCAACAGATCTGATTTTCCAGTCATGTCCACAAGCCAAGCACCATAGTCTAGGAAACCAACAAACATACCACAAGAATTCTAAAAGAGAAACTCATACCAAAACTCCCATGCAGAGAAGATACCTCTCCTCCAAACAAGTCAAACTGCAGCTATCTCATCCAGTCACACCCCAAAAGCCAAGATCTGGAAAATAGCGAACAACAACTCCACACAACGCAAGTTTTCTCTTGACCATGAAAAACCTGCAAAACCACAGTGTTTATAAAACACCCATGCATATCCATCTTCATTGCTCATCTGGATGACTCGGGAGTCTACACACAACCATCACGGTTAACCGTAACAATGAAATAACATGAAAATGTATGATAGAATTTTTAGAAAAATCTACAAAAAACCTCCAGAGCCAAAGACATGAATTTGAAACCATGCAAGTGTAAGACACAAGCATATAGGAACAACAGGTCCATTTCATACCAGTTCCAAGACCACAGTCATGCACAAGAAAAAGAGAGAGCCAAGCTATCTAGAAGTTGCAGACCACCAAGGTCACTTCATAGCCTCCATGCAATCAGGACAGTAGAGAAAAATGCCTTCAATGCTAAGTCAAAAACACCCAGCACAAGCCAAACTCTCCATAGTTGATCAGCAACACAAGCAAGTCCATACCACCAAGGAGCCTCTCACATAGACACCCAATATGAAACCACGCTTCGCTACAACACAACCACAAGAACATCTCACGCCCTTTGCATCATGAACATTTGTTGCAAGCTAGGAGCCTCAGACCATGTTGCCACAACATGACCAACTCTAGTCATCTCTAGTGTCTTTCAAAATTGTGTGTTGAATCAAAGAAGCACACACTTCCACTCACTGAAGGATCAATCACCATCTGATTTCTCCAGACTTCCTCAAGCTTGCCAGGCTAAGAAATCTTCACAGGAGAAATACCCATAACTCTAGTAACCACGAGAAGACTTTGATACCACTGGTTGGTATCATGAAGCCTCGACCTCCTTCAACCAGCTTTGATACCACTATTGGGGATAAGGAGTCTAGTTTTTTCATCAAGATAGACATCTAAGACAACAGTGCCTTAGTAATTTCAATTCAAAATCACAACAAAGACACGACCAACTATGCCATAAAGCAAAAATAGGCACAGTTGATCCCCCATTGATTCTACTAAGGAAAGTGAATGCTTGAAAAATAACAGATTCAACACAAAAACATATTCAGGAACATGAATCAAACAACCATGAAAGACAAAACTATGAACACGTAGATTTATGTGGGGAAAACCCTTTCAGGTAAAAAAATCCACCCTCCAAAACACTCATCTCACATGTATTATTCAGTAACAAAAATGGTTACAATACAAAACTAGAGTTATACTCTTCAGGAGATTACATCTTGTTCATCTGGAGAAAGAATACAGGCAACACATAATAGAATATTCACACAGTTACAATTTCCTCATGAAATAATGTGTAGATTCCCTTCAGCTCCTCACAAATGACTATCAAAACCAGGCTCACAGCTAGCCCAACCTCTTGGCCTCACAGGTTCACATCTTACTAGATCTGAGAGTCTAAGTGTTCACGGTTGAAAGGCTCGAACACTCTCAGCCTCTCTCTATTATCGCTCATCTTTTTGTATCGATCTACACACCAAAATACATATACTAAGTGCCAACCTGTTCAGGCCATCCCTACCAGCAATGGTTATTAGGATAATAAATTATCCACCTGCAAGCACCCATACTTCACTAATAACGTGCATCACTTCAATAGCATGCATCGAACCATGCACCATTAAGGAGGTTGTTGAAAACATGTCCATCAACCTCCATCGAATAATGCAACCCAATCGTAATCAAGAAATAAAGCTTCGGCCAACCAAATCATAAAGATCTTCCACATGTTGCCATCTCATTTTTTGTCGCACTTTGACTATCGGTCTAGCTCGGTCAAGCTTGGTCAACCGAGCTCCGAGCCCATTTTCCTTCTACCGCACTACCGTCGAGTCCATTCGACCCAACCGCGATATGGCGTTGAGCTCACCCGAGCTCACCCAAGACATCATTGTGCTTTGTCCCTTCTTTGTCTTCGGCCAACCAGATGTAGTCAATCCTGCCACGTGCAAACTTATCATTCCCCTATCGCACTACCATCGAGTCCAACTCGGTCAAACTCAAACCTGAGCTCAACCGATCTCCTACAGCGCTATCGCAGCCTTGATGGCATTGCCTCGTGGTATGGTAGTAAACCTATTTGAGCCCACCTTTAGACTCCATCGCACTACCGCAACCCAGTCAAGGTTTAGCTTCTGTAAGGGAGTAGCCATCCTGGAAGATTGCAGGCGGTCTTACCATGCTACCACGAAGGTTGCCAGGCCACCCCATGGTAGGGGTAGTAACCAATAGGCAGAATGCAGGCGGTCTCACCGCGACCACTGTGGTGAGTGGACTCACAGCCCGCGGTATGGTGGTAACTGCCAAACCACCACCGACGGCTTCACCGCGGCCACCACAGTGAGGGTCTTTTTTAACCACGGTAAGGCGGTAAATGCCATAAATAGGGGAAAAATGCCAAGGCCAAAGGAGAAACAAGCCAGAAAGCTAAGGAAAAAACCCAACATGGCTAAGTTATGCAAAGTTCTAAAAATAATTCCTAATGCACCCACAAAATTAAATCCAACCGAACAAACTGTGAAGATGATTACTGATGAATTTTAGTATGTACAAGGATTTGATAAAAATATTGTAACACAAATGGATTTATTCCATACCTAGAAATAGTGTTATATACCTAAAATCATGAGAGATGGTGATCAGTTGAAGGACTTGGATAAGTGGAAGAAAGAATTTAGTTAGGTTGTTCATAAGTGTGTTACTCATATACAAGAGGATGATGATACCAGTCTTCCCAGGCTAAATCAAATCATGAATGGGTTGATTGTTCTTGATTCGGGATACCTAACATTTTTCAATGATACAAAGGCATTACTAGGTAGTCAATGGAAAACTCATCTTGCAAACATGCAATAGATCCAATAATATAAGTTTCCATCATATTTTACGATGTATTAGTGGGAGGAAAAGTATTTGGCTTCAGAAGAATAGGACACTGAGGTGATAGCATTTGGGCATTCATCATAGAGAGGAAGACTTTGCCAAATCAATAATCATGAGTCTTCTACGTTGAATAATGGAACCATATGTCAAAATGTCATAAGTCTTGTTATTTTCTTAATTATGCTAATTAAATAGTTGTTGGTAAAATAAATAGTTATGAAAGGTCATTTCTTTTTGTAAATAGTTTGTAGCTTGTTGCTTCCTATATAAATAGGAAACCAAGGCCTAGTTTTAAATTATCATCATCATATATCATTTCCATTTTGAATACTTTTGTTATTTGTATATATCAATTGAAGCAATCTAATGGAGAACATCTTATTATCAAATATTTTCCATGATTGTGTTATCATTATGTATTTTTATTATGTTTTCCATACATATTTCTTATTATATTTGAATGAATATCAGTTATTGATCCTCAATACTATGCTTATGTGAATGAATATGTTGATATAGTAAAGCATTTATTGTGGATGTTGGTACAACTGCCACTTTTTTTGAAAATTCAAGCTTATTTTTCCTTGTTACATATTCAACATAAAAATGGGAACTATTTAAAAATAATAAAGTTAACAGAGTGGCTTATTTAAATAATTGTGAGTTACATGCACTAATATTTTATTAACTTTTGTGTCTTCATGAGCATATGTTGATACAAAATGAATGGAAGAAGCATCCATGTAATCCTATTTTTTTCAGCCAACAATTCATACCAAAGATTGAACAATTTAATGATATTGCAATAGGTAATTAAGGATATGATGATGATGATATATTCTTGTAATTGTATATTCTATGAAACATTCCTTATTTTCTATGAAACAGTGTATGTATTCTTGTACTTGTAAATATTCTTTTATTGTTGTATCTATTAAATAAAATAGAGTTTGAATAAAAAATGCTTCACCCTTTTTTGTAAGAGAGTATGTGAATTATTGTTTAAGGAAAAATCTTACAGTGTTTACATTTTTAGTTTACTAGTTTCAAAGCTTTATTTTCTATGTATATAAAATTTTATGTGCTCTTTATCTCGAATGACATAAAATAGTAATATCATCAGAATCAGGGTTTTCAATTTCAGCACCATCACTGTCCACACTTTTCATATCCTATTCACTTTTAAGTACAATCATCAAAATTTTATTTTTATTTCTTGTCCTAGTTAATCTTGATTCCTTTCAACACAACACAGTAGGTTGCATGTTAAATTTCAAACATTTTCTTTGCATTTTTTGTATATATTATTTTCTCAATGCATCAATATCTAACAACAATTTCACTTTTGAGATATACAATAATAATAAATGAAAGCACATGTTTTCTTTGTTAAGGGAATTTTTTGGTGAATACCCTATGTCTTTTAGATAAGTGTGCAAGCAAAATAAGACATAACTGATTGAGTCTGATTTTCTACTATACAATTGTTTTTTTATGTTATTTTTACTTTTTGCATGTGGATTACCTTAGAAAGAGACTACTTATCTTTTCCTAAATGAAGCCTTTACATTTCCTATCTACAAAAGGAATTTATTGTTTGACATAAATTTCATGAACTTCATACAAATTAAGATTGGTGTAAAAGGCCATCCCCGTAAATGTTGTTTGGTCAAGAATTATAATAGAAAATAAAAAAGCTTGCTAGGATAATAATATAGGTTTTCAATTTTCCAAGAACAACATAATATTACTAAAGCTTTTTAAAGTTTAGGCCATAAGAATCATCCTTCTTTAAACATGGATTGCAAATAATTCTGAAAATTTAGAAGTCTTGGCCATTAACATTATTATTTGCTACAATATCATCCAGTGTATCATTGTCAATGTTCATATGCTCTTTCAAGTATTTAATATTATCATCATCCTCATCTTGACTTGCATCATCTTCATCATCATTGAAATATGACTATAGACCATCTATATTGTTACCAGATGTATTTGGATCATCATTTTCTATACCATCCATATTGTTGTCTTCCATTACATCATCTAACTTTGGATTGTTGTCTTCTTGTGCCTGAACATAACCATCTTCAACATCATCATGTATGTCAATTTCTTTGATTTTCTCTAATCCATCTCTCTCATTTTGTTGGTCATCATTGTTTTTCTCAGTATCCACTAATGCATCGTCAAATACATGGCTTAATCTTGGATCATAATGTATGACAAATATCCATTTCGGGTCCAAAATATCTTCATAGAAAAATACCTATGCATGAACAACATACATATATTAGACATTATATAAATTGTATGAGAATATATACATCAATTGAATAATGGAACATTATTTTATAGACTACCTTTTTTATACAATAATTGCTATAGAACACAATTTTGACAACATAGTTTATAAAACATCTGTCCACACTCATTTATTATTCTTTGGTTTTCTACCCTTAAGAACGTCCTTAGGGAGACCTTGTTCTTCCCTCTTCTTTCACGTAGGAGTATGTTTTAAGAAGGGATAGTCAATCAATAACTCATCCCCAATGGTAAGGTCCATAATAGCCTCAACCATTATCAATCTATCAACTTCTCTTTCCATATCTCCATCTTTATCATTTATAACCTCAACAAAATGACAATTCAGTCTTACAGTAGGGTCCCTTGCCTTACTACTATTTATAAATCCTGTAATATTTTTGTGTGTATGCAAGTTCATCATATACATAAGATGACCTCTATTCATTTATTTTCCACTTTCCAATTGGAGACAACATGTATACATATTTGAATTTAGACCATATGCTGACATGCTAGGCTTATATTTTGCTAGCCTTCTCCATTCACCATTGTAATATGATGGACCATAATATAGCATTAATCTCCTAGTGGTTTGTTCTGAATTATTTCTATGTTTGGATCCCACATGTAAATTTTGGACAATACAGAGGCCTAGATTCACTCCATGAATATTGGAGGGTCATATCATGTAGTTGTATCCCCAAAATTGAAACACCTCGTACACTCTAGGTAGTTGTTGATCACTAGGCCAAGCACAATATAGTCGACGATCAAATATCTCTTTGTAAATTGATCTAAAACTCAGGGGAAAGTAATCATCTCCATCACATTCATTCTCATAGGGTATGTAGTCCACCTTCCCTTGTCTTTAAGCAAATTATGCATCTTCACACAATTTCTTGTTTTGTTACTTTTTTTCGTCAATTCCTCATCTTTCGAGCTAGTATATTGGCACATATTTTTGTTAGATGTATCATCTGATAAAAAATCACTACCCTCTAGGTTGGAATTCAATGATCTAGGAAACTTTAAACCATGAAATTTATCTTGCAAGTATCCATTAAGAAAATTTTAGTTATTTAAATAATATAAAACAATGTTTAAATGAAGTATACATGTTATTTATATCAAATTGGAGAATTCTTCACCAAAATTCCTCTTGGATTTGAATCAATTGTAGGAGGCATACTACCGACTGGAAGATCATCATATATGTAATGTCTTTGTACAATCGCTTGTTTAAATTGTTTATCTCCACAACATACAGAACATCCTTAAAAACCAATTTTCTCAAAGTATTCATCCCATGTACTATAGTCATGACCTACCTCTTCTTCAGTGCAGTCATTTTTTGTGTTTGCAGTATCCATTGGCATATCCTCTTCCACCCACTGTCGTCTACGTGATATAACAATTTTAGGTCCATGTCCATGTACATATCTTGTTCTTTTCCTAGTTGAGAGCTTAGGCTCTGCATTTTCTCCAATCTCCATCTAAAATAATCAAAAACATGCATATTAATTTATGTCAAGATTGGATAATACATTATAAATTTCAATAATACTGTGAAAAAAGATGGACGTATCATAAAATTCCATCAGATCATTTTTTCCTAGGTTAAGTCAAAATTTGAGTACATGATGTCTCACTTCATCCGTTGTATCCTCATTTGATATGACATGATCTATTGCCATGGACTCATCTCACCCCTGTAATACACAACATAGTAAATAATGTTTAGTACACCAATTATATAATTTCAACGAATATTCTATCCAATACAAAACCTCACTTTAGTCATATATTTAACATATTGATATCATATTTTGGCTATCCTAATTTTCAAACATTTCCCTTGATCATAGAACCACATTTAATCACCATTCCTATGCATTTTCAACCAATAAGTTTGACCTCAAAGGCCTCATGGACAAAAAAATGACTTTATCTCCTCTATGTTGTAGCATATGTGAATTCATAAACACCTTCCTCCTTTGGTTGAGGTTGCTTTCTCTTCTTACCTCTATTGTATCTGCAGGTTTTGTTGTCTCATCTATTTCCACCCACTTTTATCTCAGCGATTTAGTATTTCTACGTCATCCACATCCTCTCTCCATGGCATCTTTTGTGAATAAAAATTCAGCCACTTTAGCTTTCACCGCACTACCGTCGAGAAGGAAAAATCAACTTGCAGGACTGCGGTAAAGACCGCTCTACCGCACCAAGCTGATGAAGGAGTTGTGGGATAGTGTGGTCACCACACTACCGCATGCCAATGGTAGAAGACGTGTGGTACTGCGCGAGTCACTGCAACACCGCCAAGAGTAGAAGGAAGACTCGAGTGCTGCCATAGAAAATTTCACCGCACTACCATAGAGAAGGATATCGCACCTTGCAGGACTGTAGTACAAACTACTCTACCACACCGAGCTGATGAAGGAGCCACGGCACAATGGTGGTCACAAAAACATAGTAGGAGTTGGAATTATTTCCAACACTACGGATCCTATCATACACAACAATTAAAATTATCACTACACAACAATGATAGGTGCTAAATTAGGCGCACTTGATGCGACCTTATACGTCTCAAATAGATTACATTTACGACCAAGAGTTAATGCTAAAGTTGGTGTTAACTAACGTCGACTAAAGAATCAAATAATGAATCAAAATTTAAAATTTAAAACTTTCCCGCATGAAGGAAGAAATCAGACGACAAAAAAAGGGAAAAAAATCACATGAAGGAAGAGAGTAGGGCACTACTAGCAAATGATGAGAAATTTTATTTACTTTGCAACGCATCTCATGAAGGAAGAGAGCAGGGCTCTACCAGCAATTCATGAGAAATTTGATTTAGATTGCGACACCAATGGTAAGCTTACAAAAAAAATTTCTTAGTTGAATTCATGATTTTTTACTGCTCTTTGTATTGCATTTGAATTCATGATTGTTTACTAGTTTGTGGCCTAACCAGTCCATGTAACCTCTAAATTCTCCCATCATTATAAATTTTAAAACCTTTGAGAAACCACCAAAAATTTTACCCTACCCATTTGAGCTTTAGCTCAAAATATTATAGCATGAAGCGAGGATGCCTTTGTTTTCTTTCCCTAACCTAAGTATCAAGGAAATACTGAAATTTTTAGAAAATCAGGGAATTGGGTTAGTCTTTTCTGAGCAAATGCTAAAAATAAAAGCAAAAATTGCTTGGTTTTGCCCAGTCATGCCATAGTCGCTAATTCCATGACCAATTTTTGCAAGATTGCATTATGAAAAAAAAATCATGATAGGGTTATCAACAATAAACAAACCCAACGAACATATTTTCCCTAGGTTATCAACACTAAGAAAACCCAACAAACATATCTTCCCACAAAACAAAACTTTCATACCACAAACTGGACGGAAACTTTCATACCTGACAATGTGTACTTCGTTTACCTCCATAGACTGGACGAAAATAATTTTCCCCAGGTCACCTCAAAATGTCAAGCAATGTAGGGAAGATAACATTATTAGCAAATGCTGGCCACAATGAGGTAATTCATTGTCAATTTATAGATTTGTAAATGTTTCCATTATTTCTTTGAATTTGAATTTTTTATTTTTTATTTCTAAATTTAAAAGAAGAAATATAATTTAAAATATATATATAGGGACATGAGACTGACAAAGATAAAGACGAATTGGGTTCCATATTGGGGGAAGAGGCAGTGAACAAATTGGTTAATGTGGACTCAACAACACTTGCCACATACATAGAAAAATAATCTGGTAATGCCCCTCAAACATTGCAAACAAATCAACTATGTCAAAGGGAATCAATTGATTCCCCAACCACTCCTGGATCTTGCAAAAGATCCAAGAGTAAATTAGTGACAGTAAACTCTAAGAATGTGGAACAAGGAGCAGAGACTTCCACTCCTGGGACACAGAATTCTTCCACCACACCATGTTTTCAATCTTGCATTGGTAGCTACAATACGAATATAGAATATGAGGTGGTTTCAGGGGAAGTCTGAATGATGGATGTTGGGAAAACGTTTGTGAATAGGTTGAAGGAATCATGCCTTCAATGGTTCAAATACCATCTACATTTTTCATTCTCAAAGATACCCATGTACTTGAAAAAATAATTAATCTATGACATGGATAATGAATTTGGCACAGGTTGGTCTATAAAGTAGATAAAGCTACGAATGTCTCAAAACTACAAGAGATTTCGATGCAACCAAACAAAGAAAATAAAAAAATGCCAATTGATGTAAGTGTGAAAGTGTGCAAAGAGCTTGTAAGAGCATATGAGAAGTCTGATGCATCGAGGAAGTCTGATTCACAAAGGAAATCCAGTGAGGAGAGTACATAGGTATTTGAATTTTCTCATAAGATATCAAATTTATTAAATGATATTTTAACTTTATTTGTGCATAGTTAAGTTGAATTAGTATATGTTTCAGGACAAGGCCTTCAAGGCTAGGCTTGAGAAACTTTGTTCCACGCATCGTAGTGGCCAAAAAGGTTTACAGGCCTTGATTTGTACATTTGTAAGTATATTTAATATGTTAAATGATATATTTTTTTATTTCCTTGGAAAAAGTAAATGATTGCATATTAATTAGTTTAACTAGTCCATGTGTCATGTTTTGACAGGAGGAGAAATATGGCCACCATCCAAATCAATTTGAAAAGAATATGTTACAAAACAAAAGTGGAACGATTTTGTAATTTGGATGGAGAACGGGGTATCAATAGTTGAGTTTTAATAACTTAGTTGGATATTGTTGTGTTGATATGTCAATTTGCATCTCTTGTGTTGAGTTGTTTATTGATGCATAGGATGAGTAAATAGAGCTCAAATCATATAATTACAAGATGACCATTTATGTGCATGAATAAATAGTAGAAGGATGCAGATGAACTCAATTCATCTAGCTTTATGCCTCTTGGCAAGCATTCCTCTTGAATCTCTAATATCAAATGTCTGAGACTTCCCTGTAGATTTTACCTTTTGTTGTCGCATTTCCTCTTCACTGTTAGACTCATCTCTTTTTTCCTTATCTACATTTTTGGCTTTGGCTTCTAATTCATCCCATGTTTTACCTTCCTCCTCTTTAGAATCTTCTTCTTCTTCATCATCCTCCTCTGACTCCATAAGAGATTCATCTTTTGAACCTTCCTCATCCTCATCTGATTCCTCTTCTGCATCAGAGGGTTCATATCCTTGATCTGACTCTTCTAAATTATCAGAATCAGAATCACTACCTTCCATATTCAAAAATTCCCAACCAACATCTTCAAAAAATATATCTGGATCATCAGTAATAGTCTTCAAAATTGGCCACCAGTTCAAGTTTATTGTGCTTTCATAATACTTTATATCCATGGAGTTCATCCATTCCTTGATGCCATCAAGCGAAGATTGAGGAATGGCGCATATGTGGAGTACATCCTACTTGAAGTCTTTGAAAACAATAGCCATATCAAATTCCTTATTCCCAAGTCCTTCTCTCTCAAGGTTAACAATCTCAATCTCACTAATAGAAATTATTAAGAAAGGTAATTCCACCAACTCTACCAAAAAATTTACCATAGGAACAATAAAAGCAGAGGCTTTGAAAGGAACTCCATGAAAACCAAGCTCTCTAAATGTTATATCAAACTCTAGTTCAAAATATTTTAGATGAGCCTGCTCCCATAGCTCTCTTACTGGCTTGACAAATCCTTGAAACTCTGCATTGATATTATTTTTACTATCCCTCTCTTTCTTTTCTTCCTCAATTTCATCAGGATCATACATTGAACTTCTTGCCCCTCCTAAAGTTTGGACCACATCCATTACCTCCACATAAAACTAGACATCCTTGGTCTTCTTGGTTCCCACACCATGATATGGTTATGCAAATGAAAATGAAGCAAAGTAATCATCTCCTTCTCTACTAGTTGGAAGAATGCATGCTTAATTTTTTGATACATAATATCATCTCTCTCTTCTACTCTCATGGTTGAATACCAAAATTCATTATGGTGGGCCTCTAGAGTTCTAGTCATATTTCTTCCTCTTCTGCCAAATTTTGGCCTGATCCACGCATCTACCAACCTAATTTCCTTTGTTTTTGAAAGCTGAAATTTCTCTTGAGTCACTAGTGTAGCTCTCTCTTCCTTTTTAGACTCTTTCATTGCTATTGGAAATTAGTGCCTAATTGATTAACAATCTCTATGTCACTAATAGTGATTACTAAGAAAGGTAATTCCACCAACTCTACCAAACAGTTTACCATAGGAATAATAAAAGAAAAGGCTTCAAAAGGAACTCCATGAAAACCAAGCTCTCTAAATGGTACATCAAACTCTAGTTCAAAATCTTTTAGATGAGGCTGCTCCCATATCTCTCTTACTCGCTTGAAAAATCCTTGAAACTCTGCATTGATTTTATTTTTCCTATGCCTCTCTTGTTGTTCTTCCTCAATTTCATCAAGATCATACATTGACCTTCTTGCTCCTCCTAAATTTTGGACCACATCCATTACCTCCACATAAAACTGGACATCCTTGGTCTTCTTGGTTCCCATGCCATGTTATGGTTATGCAAATGAAAATGAAAATGAAGGAAAGTAATCATTTTCTTCCTCTTCCATGAAAACCAAGCTCTCTAAATGCTATATCAAACTCTAGTTCAAAATATTTTAGATGAGGTTGCTCCCATAACTCTCTTACTCATTTGAAAAATCCTTCAAACTCTACATTGATTTTATTTTTCTTGTCCCTCTCTTGTTCTTCTTCCTCAATTTCATCAAGATCATACATTGACCTTCTTGCCCCTCCTAAAGTTTGGACCACATCCATTACCTCCACATAAAACTAGAGATCCTTGGTCTTCTTCGTTTCCACACCATGGTATGGTTATGCAAATGAAAATGAAGTAAAGTAATCATCTTTCTTACTCTTCCATGAAAACCAATCTCTCTAAATTCTATATCAAAATCTAGTTCAAAATATTTTAGATGAGGTTTCTCCCATAACTCTCTTACTTGCTTGACAAATCCTTGAAACTCTACATTGGTTTTATTTTCCCTATTCCTCTCTTGTTCTTCCTCAATTTCATCAGGATCATACATTGACCTTCTTGCCCCTCCTAAAGTTTGGGCCACATCCATTACCTCCACATAAAATTGGACATCCTTGATCTTCTTGGTTCCCACACCATGATATGGTTATGCAAATGAAAATGAAGCAAATTAATCATCTCCTTCTTCACTTGCTAGAAGAATGCATGCTTAATATTTTGATACATGATATTATCTCTCTTCTTCTCTCATGGTTGAATACCAAAATCCAGTATGGTGGACCTCCAGAGTTCTAGTCATCTTTCTCCCTCTTCCACCAAATTTTGGCTTGATCCACACATCTTCCAACCTAATTGCTTTTATTTTTGAAAGATGAAGTTTCTCCTGAGTCACCAATGTAGCTCTCTCTACCTTTTCAGACTCTTTCATTGCTACAGATCATCTCTGGGATATAATAATTTTTACCACATGGTTGATGTGCTTTGAATCCTTGCATCTAAAGGAAATTTCCTTAACATAAATACTTCTAGGAAATTTCAATGTTGCCATTGTACTTTGCATTAAATCCATTACCTACAATAATGAAAATTATCCTTATATAAGAATTCCCTCCATCTTGTTAATTGGCTTGTAACACTCTTGATGGTGGCTACATGAAATCTAATTATGATTCCTCTTCTACATCATAGGGTTCATATCCTTGATCTGACTCTTTTGAATTATCAGAATCAGAATCACTAGCTTCCATATTCAAAAATTACTAGCCAACATCTTCGATAAATTTATTTGGATCATCAGTAATAGTCTTCAAAATTGGTTGTCAGTTCAAGTTAATTCTTCTTTCATAATACTTTGTATCCATGGATTTCATCCATTCCTTGATGCCATCAAGCGAAGATTGAGGAATGGCGTACATGCAGAGTACATATTTCTTCCTCTTCCACCAAATGTTGGTCTAATCCACAAGTCTGCTAGCCTAATTGGCTTTGTTTTTCAAAGCTGAAGTTTCTCTTGACTCACTAGTTTTAGCTGTAACTTTTTTGAAATTTTATTATGGTATGTGCACTTTGATATGATGTAATATGATTATGGTTTCATCTCATATGTTGTAATATTAGATATATAACAGAAAAATAAATTATTTCATGAAATAAATAATAACTTTTCATTCTAAATGTTTTTTCTGCAAAACACGGGTCTTCCAGAAGATCAAGATGGTCCTCAACATGTTATAGATCCACAAAATATTGGTTCTACCAGTATAGATCACATGGTAGAGGTTGTTGATGATGCAGATATGGAAGACACCGAGGCCGACGACAATGATGATGATGACGTTGATGATGATCATGATCATGATGAGACAGTTGGTGGTGATAATTAGTGACATTCATGATCATATAGATTGCATCATGGATCATTGCTTATATATTGTTATGATGACTCTTTTCATGGTTACTATCATATGTATCATTTTCACGGCCTACAGTACTATATTATTGAGTTGCATTTTTATCTATATCAATTGTACATGTATCATTTTGACATGTTTTTAATGTACAGACATTTTTGACTTTCACTTGTTTTAGTTATATATGATGATGATCTTATCAGTATTGACTTGTCAATCTATATATATTAAAAGTGGTTAATGATTTTTGGATGGATATTTATTATGTATGATTATTTAAATTTAATGCTCAAGATGGATGTTGTCAAATTCAATTAAATTATAGATATTTGAATCACTTGTTTTAATTATAGATGATGATCATGTTACAATAATAGTTCAAGTGGTGATGAAAGTTAAAATTAATGCTTGACACCTCCAGAATGTAATTGAAAAAATTAGAGAAGTTTTAAGCTCTTTTGGTTGGTAATGACATTGAACAATAGATGTACTTTCTTAAATTTACAAGCAATACAAAAATTGTGTTACCAACCCAAAAAAAAAATTATCTTTTTATTTAATCATATGAGTTAAATAGTTCAATTAATTACCATATAATCATATAAGTTATTTAAGAGGTATGATATATTTAACTAATTAAATTGAAATAAAACATATTAAATTAATAAATGGAAGAAAAAAAAGAAGCATTTTTAGAAGAAAAAAAGGAATCAACAATGGAAGCCAAACTAAAAGCAAACCAGAAGCAATCTTAGAAGAAAAACCGGAAGCAAACTTGGAAGAAAAAATTGAAACAAAACCAAAAGAAAACCTGGAAGCAAAATGGGAAGCAAAATTGGAAGCCAACTTGGAAGAAAAACTGGAAGTAAACATAGAAGCAAAACTAGAAGCAAAATGGAAGCAAAACCAGAAGCAAAATTGGAAGCAAAAGTCAAAGAAAATTGGAAGCAAACCCAGAAGAAAAAGTAGAAGTAAAACCGAAAGAAAAAGTGGAAGCAAAACTGGAAGCAAACCCAAAAGAAAAATTGGAAGCAAAATCGGAAGCAAACGTGGAAGCAAAACTAGAAGAACAATTCGAAGAAAAAGCAGAAGTAAAAGTGGAAGCAAAACTGAAAGTAAAAGTGTAAGAAAAATCGGAAGAAAAATTGGAAGCAAAACTAGAAGCAAAAATGGGAGTAGACATAGAAGCAAAATTGGGAGCCGAATTGGGTGCCAATTTCAACATTACTTCTGACATTATTTCTAGTGTTGTTTTAGGAGGCTGAAGAGATGCTAGTTCCCGGTGCACTTTTGGGTGCTAACATGGACGTTGTGATTTCCCTACGTTACCTATAGCACAAGGTCTGATGCAACTAACGGTGCAAAATTTTGCACCGAGAAGACCATGCCTTTTGCACCGAGTTTAGTGCCAGCCAAATCACCTGATTCATGGACTGAAATACACTAAAATCCGATGCTATTTTAGGCGCTATTTTCTTGTTCTACTATAGCTCCTCAAACCTAATCCCTCAACCCTCTTTCTCTCTCACTCCCTCTCACTCTCTCTCAAGTCTCTCCCTCCTACCTAAGAGAGGTGGGAGAGAGAGAGGGAGGGAGACAGAGGAAGGGGGAGAAAGAGGGAGTGGGAGATAGAGGGATGTGAGAGAGATAAAGGGAGTGAGAGACAATGATGGAGTGAGAGATAGAGAGGGAGTGGGAGAGAGATAGAGGGAGTCAGTGAGAGAGAGAGAGACGTAAGAGAGGGAGAGGGGGTAGGAGGGAGAGACTTGAGAGAGAGAGCTAGGGAGAGGGGGTGGGGGAAGAGACCTGAGAGAGAGGGAGAGAGGGAGAGGGAGAGAGGGTGGGATGGAGATACCTAAGATAGAGGGAGAGAGAGAGAGAGAGAGAGAGCCAGGTGGTGGGAGGGAGAGAACCAAGAGAGGGAGAGGGAGAGAGGTGGGAGAGAGAGAGAGAGGAGAGGGAGACAAAGTGGGAGAGAGGGTGGGAGGAGAGACCCGAGAGAGAGGAGAGAGAGGAGTAGGTGGATAGGAGGGATGGGAGAGATACAAGGAGTGAGAGAGAGAGACTTGAGAGAGGGAGAGGGGGTGGAGGGAGAAGGAATTACCAAGATAGAGGGATGGGAGAGAGATGGATGAGAGAGAGAGATATAGAGAGAGAGGTGGGGTGGGGGAATACTTGAGAGAGAGGAAGAGAGAGAGAGGGAGGTGGTGGGAGGGATATACCTGAGAGAGAGGGAGAGAGAGAGGGAGAGATAGATGGAGTGAGAGAGAGAGAGGGCATGGGAGAGAGATAGAGGGAGTGAGTGAGAGAGAATTTAGAGAGAGAGAGGGGGTATGAGGGAGAGACTTGAGAGAGAGAGAGGGAGGGAGAGGGGATGGGAGGGATAGGGGGAGAGAGTGGGGGGAGAGATAGAGGGTGTGAGAGAGAGGGACATGGGAGAGAGGGAGAGGTGGTGGAGGGAGATACAGAGGGAGGAGAATGAGAGGGAGAGAGATATAGGGAGGGAGTGGGAGAGAGATATATGGATTGACTATGAGAGGGAGAGGGGGTAGGAGGGGGAGTCTTGACAAAGAGAGATAGGGAGAGGGGGTAGGAGGGAGATACTTGAGATAGAGAGAGAGGGGGCGGAAGGGAGAGACCTGAGAGAGAGGGAGAGAGATAGAGGGAGTGAGAGAGAGAGGGAGTTAGAGAGAGAGGGAGAGGGGTTGGGAGGGAGAGACTTGAGAGAGAGAGAGAGGGAGAGGGGTGGGAGGGATAGAGAAAGAGAGGGAGTGGGAGAGAGAGGAAGTGTGAGAGAGAGAGAGGGGGGAGGGATATACCTAAGAGAGTGTGTGAGAGAGATATATGGAGAGAGATAGAGTAAGTGAGTGAGAGAGAGAGAGAGTGGGAGAGAGATAGATGGGTTGAGTGAGAGACCTAAGAGAGGGAGAGGGGGTAGGAGGGAGAGACTTGAGAGAGAGATATGAAGAGAGAAAGATAATGACCTTTGAGAGGGAGATGGAGTGAGAGAGGGAGAGTGAGAAAGGGGGTTGCAGTGAGATAGATTTATCTAGGTAGGGTGGGAGGGAATGAGACCTGAGAGAGGGGATTTGAGTGAGAGAGAGAGTAGTCTAGGTAGCATGGGAGGGAGTGAGACTTGAGAGAGAGAGAGAGACTTAAAATGGATAGAGAGTTATCTAGTTAGGGTAACGAGGTAGAGAGCATATGAAAGGTAAAACCTCAACTATCCATCTGCAGTCATAAAATGTGCACTCTAACAATTATCAACATGGTCGACCAAAGAGAGGGGAAAGTAATATTTTGTTCAAAGTAGGTCATTTGGTGAGTGCCAAATTTGGCACTCACCAAATGACACATCACATTTGGTGCACACCAAATGTGATGTGTCATTTGGTAAGCACCAAATTTGGCGCTTGCCAAGTGACCTACTTTGGACATGTTAATTGATAGGATTTGCCAAATTTCCTCATATTTTTGTTTGTGCTCACCATCATGTTTTCATGTCTTTCAATGCAAATTTATTAAAAAACCATGATGGTGTTAATCTCTCTCTTAGCTATATAAATATATAATTATTTTTTTTCATTTTGATTCAGTCAAGGTTTTTATCCATAGCTTCTATTGTAAATGCCTCTGTTTTTGGTCAAAAACCAACATGTGCTAGTTTTAGGATAGAATTTTGCTCATTCATTAAAAAATGAAACAAATTACATTTTTTAAAACTATACTCCATTCTACGCATGATTAAAAAAAAAAAATTTGTTTAGTTTTCAAAAACATTAGGGGGGAGCACATTCAACTTTTAGCTTTTCAAGATGTGTCCACTTTCAAAATTCATAAAATATTATATATTCATTAAAAAAAATATATGAAAGAACGAGGATAAACTACATGGTATTAGCTAGTTTCTCACCATTGGGATTTTTGAAATTCTAAAAAAAAATTAATCAAAAAGGGGAGAGCCCTCAAACGTTATGCTATTTTTTTTTATAAAAATAGAACCTGTTTTGGGCCCTCCCTTTTTGAGACCCTTAATATTCATTAATTTCAAAAAGAATTAGTAGCTTAGAAACTAGACTTGGAGCACTTCAAATATTTTTCTTATTGCATCTTGAAATTTTGAGCATAACTATCTTCATTTTCTTGTGCAAATTAGATTTTGGTGATTTCAGAAAAAAAAAAATAAATAAATAAATTGTGTCACAGATCCATGCACTTACCCTATTACTGACTTTTAAAATATTTATTGTGTAAGTGCATCAAATTTTCAGTCCAAGTGTGAAAAAATATGAAAAAATAGAAAAAACACGTCCACTTTTTGAGCTTTTTGTGGACCCAACTTCTTGCATCAGCTCTTTTCCCAAACCCTTGTTACCGATTAAATATTTTTGTGAAAATAATTAAAGACAATAAGAAAACATGTAAGATGCTAAGGATATTGTAATATAGTGATGCAATACTGATGCTCTATGATCATTGTGTGATAACTATAATTGAATGGGAACTCCTAGATCAACTAGATAGATTAAAGTGAATCAAGATTTATCTTTAAATATAACACCATAGTGCATATGTTAATTAATTTCATGGTCAGGTCCACACATAATGACTTGTTGGAGGGAGTCAAATTGGACCAAAAACCTAAATTTAAACATACAAGTTCTAGGATTATTTTCACACTTCTGAAGCTGAACTAAATCAATTCTAGCCCTATATATTTCATTTGAGATAACATATAGATATGTTGGATTCGATAGTGAACCCCACATCTCCCATAAATTCCTTCAATCAAAATTCTTGTCACAAACAAGATATCAAAGCAACTAATTTTCTATGCAACCAAGAGAAAATATTCAATCCACAAAAGCATTTGATATGCCTTCTATATTTATATATTGAATGAATACATGTGAATTTTAAGTATTACAAAGAATGTGCAAGCTTTATAAAAGCATGCAAAAGTAAACCCTAGATGAGGATTTGACTAGATAGTGACAAGTGTTCTAATCTCATGCAATGAGACAAATTGTCTTATATTTTATTCAAACTAATAATAAAAGAGTACTCCTAAGTTTATCTTAAGTTAACTAAATTAATCAAGTACTTAATAATTAATTAATGAAAAATTCATTATGAAGTGATTATCTTAATTACTCCAACACCCCCCCTTGAGATTAACTTAGGGAGTGAAGGGAAAAGAATGAGGATCTAATGACCCAACAGCACGGAATACATTCCCTTAACACCTTTACTACAGGTGAGAGAAGCAAAAACGAAAAACTAACAGTTTCTAAAACATATAGAGATGCATACAACCATGGCAATGAGAAACCAGAAAGATAAGCAAACAAAGATGACACAGTATTTACATGGGAAAACCCTTTCAGGCAAAAAACCCACCACACAAAGTCAAATCAATTGTATTACAGTAATGAAATGATTACATACAATATCCAGACTTTTTTGCTTAGCTCACAATCACCCAGAGAGATTCAGATCCACTGTTACAATGTTTTCACAACATATAGTTCAAAACCCTCTTCAAGAACTCAAGTCCTTCTTGTTCTTCAGCTCGCGACTTCAACTTGCTCTGCAACTTTTTGACTCAACTCAACTTGTCTAACTTATGAGAAATAACCCATCTCTCTTGCAAATGTAACCGACTCAGAAGAGCAATGAAGTCCATCCTCAAATCACGCATCTGGTCGGATCTGACAGATCTCCTGCAACAAGCCGTCATTGCATTCAAAGCCATTACCAAAATGGTTGAGCTTGCCACCCTTCGTTGAAAAATGCAACTGCCACAATAACTATCTTGGTATCTGTCTAATCACTATTCAGCCAGGTGCCATGCATCCAAGACCCATCAGCAATCGCAGCTGACAAAGCAACCAAAATGGTCAAACAGACATTAGGAGCGACCAAGACTTCAAGTCATAAATAGCACTGCCGGAGTCGAAGTCGGAACAGGAGTCGAAACAAGACTCCACCGAAAATACAAACTACCAGAGTCGGAGTCGGAGTCGGAGTTGGAACTGGAGTCAAAACATGACTCCACTGAAATTTCAGGTTCAGGAACCATTTCGGTTCCGCGTCCGCCCATGGCAAAGAGGAACTCATCGGAAACAATTCTGACTGGGTAAAGTCAACCTGGGGTCAAACCAAGACAGGAACACAAAAGACCGGAGTCGGAGTCGGGGATGGAACAGGAACAGAAACAACTTTACCAAAAGTCCAAGAACATGAACCAATTCGATTCCAGTTCCGCCTCCGCCAACTGCAAGAAACAACAATCCAAAAATAGGACAAGGCGGAGGAAAACACCCTGAGTAGAATCCAAACATCTAGAAGAACCAAATCGTAAAAGCAGGAGTCGGGCTCAGAGTCGAAACAGGAACTGAAACAAGAACCTGGCAAATGAATATTGCCAACTTCCAAAATTGGTTCCGCCTCCGCCAGAATCTACGAAGCGAAATAGATGGTAGGAAGCGGAGTCAGAGTAGGAACGAGAACCGAAACCCGGAACTTAGGCAAACAGAACAATGCCTAATTCCATTCTGGTTCCGCCTCCGCCTCCGCCAGAGACTCGAAACTTAGGCAAATAGAACAATGCCAAGTTCCATCCCCGCTCCGCCTTTGCCAGAACTTTGTAAACAACACAAAATCACCAAGGCATGAAAACGAGGACTTCAAGCTAGAAGTTGAGACATAATTTTTCAACAATCTCCCACTTGGTGAACACTTCTAGCTTCCTCAAAGCATCATACCTTACTGTCTATCATAGGCCCCAAGGCCCATTGATTTTGTGCACCATCTGAACTTGTCTGTGCTAACCGGCTTTGTCAAGACATCTGTAATATTCTTCAAGGTGTCAACCTTATCCATATTGACCTTGCCATCTTCAACCATATCCCTCAGGAAGTGATATTGCACATCTATGTGCTTGGTCCTAGCATGAAAGGTCAGATTCTTTGCCAAACAAATGGCACTTTGACTGTCACAGCAGATTGAAATCTGCTCAGCATTAAATCCAATGTCTGAACACAAACGCCTCAGCCACACTACCTCCTTGCAAGCATGAGTTGCTGCCATGTACTCTGCCTCTGTCGTGGATAAAGCAACTACAGCTTGTCGCTTGCTCATCCAACTGATTGCTCCACCATTAAGCATGAAAGTGTATCCACTAGTGGATCTTCTACTGTTAATGTCCCCTGCCCAATCAGAATCAACATATCCCTAAATGCTAAGAGTCCTTTGTGATGCAACCATACTGCCATGGTAACACAAAGCATAATCTGAAGTACCATTCAAATACCTGAACACTCTCTTTACAGCATCCCAATGTGATCTCCCTAGATTTTCCATGAAACGGCTTAGAACTCCCACTACTTGGGCAATGTCTGGTCTTGTGCAGACCATAGCATACATCAAACTGCCTACTGCACTTGCATAAGGCACACTAGTCATGTCCTCCATCTCAGTAGCAGACTTTGGACAGTCTTCAGCAGATAGTTTCAATCCTTGCATGATTGGAACAACTAGCTGCTTGCAATCAGTCGTGCTAAACCTCTCTAGAATGGTTTTCACATACTTACTCTGACTGAGCCAAAGCTTTCTGCTTGTTCTATCCCTGGTTATCTCCATTCCAAGAATGTACCTTGTTGCTCCAAGATCTTTCATTTCAAACTTAGCAGACAATTGAGTTTTAAGATCAGAAATCATTGCCTTGCTATTACCAATGAATAACATGTCATCCACATACAGAGTAATAACAAGCACATGATCATTCTCACATTTATAATAGATGCAATCATCAGATTTTGATCTAAAAAACCCAATTGACAACACAAATGTGTCAAGTTTTTGGTACCACATTCTAGGAGATTGCTTTAGACCATAGAGAGATTTATTTAACTTGCAAACCAAATTTTGTTTACCTCTATCAACAAAAATGCTCAGGCTGGGACATAAAGATTTCTTCTTCCAGCTCACCATGGAGAAATGTTGTCTTCACATCCATCTGCTCAATTTCATAGTCATACATAGCTGCTAATGACAACAAAAATCTGATGAATGTCAGCTTTGCTACAGGGGAAAAGATCTCTCCATAATCAATTCCCTCAACTTGGGAAAATCCCTTTGCAACCAGTCGTGCCTTATACTTCTCCACACTACCATCAAGGCCTGTCTTCCTTTTGAATATCCACTTGCAGCCAATAGGATTTCGCCCTTTAGGCATTGGTACCAACTTCCAAGTATCATTCTTTTTCAAGGAATCCATCTATTCATTCATGGCTTCCAGCCAAGACTTTGAATCAGCCATGTTGATTGCTTCTTTCATAGTCCTAGGCTCATCAATGCTGGTAATTAAGGCATAAGCACAATTTCAATCTAACATAGAGAAACCATACCTTTCTAGTTGCCTTCTTTCTCGTGTAGATCTCCTTAGAGGTTGAGGTTGTTCTTCATCATCAGAACTTCCAGAGCTGCTTGAGCTCTCCTCAATCTCAGGTACACCATGCAGCTCTTCCCTTTCTGGAGTTTGGAGAATCTCAACTGCATCCTTCTTCTTATCACTCTGATTTGTCTCAAGCTGTTGATCACTTACTAGAGGTTTCAGCTCATGAAATATCACACTTTTGCTATACAAAACCTTCTCAGTAACAGGGTTCCAAAGCTTGTATCCTTTCACACCAACTCCATAGCCGATGAGAATACATTTCACAACCTTGTTATCCAACTTTGATCTCTTTTAATTTGGCACATGAATATATGCCTCACAGCCAAAGATCTGAACATGCCTTAATGAGGGTTTCTAACTTGACCATGCTTCCAAAGGCGTCATGTCAACAAGAGCTGAACAAGGAGATCTATTTGTCAAATAACATGTTGTAGCAATAGCCTCAGCCCAGAACCTCTACTCTAGACTAGCACCACTCAGCATACTCCTTGTCTTTTCCATCAATGTCCTCTTCAACCTTTCAGCAACTCCATTTTGTTGTGGAGTGTAAGGGGTTGTCTTATGCCTTTTAATTCCATGATCAGTGCAGTACCTTTCGAAATCTGCAGAACAAAACTCACCTCCATTGTCTGTCCTTAAACACTTTATTTTCCTTCCAGTCTAATTTTCTACCAAAGATTTGAACTCTTTAAACCGATTGAACACTTATGATTTACTTTTAAGAAAATATACAAATGCCCTTCTCGAACAGTCATCAATAAAAGAAACATAATATCTAGACTTCGATAACAAAGGAACATCAACTAGACCAAACACATCAGAATGAATATAATCTAGTATACTAGAAGATTTGTGAGGACTAGAGGAGAAAGAAACATGGTGTTGCTTTTCATAGATACAATGTTCACAAAAATCGAACTCAAGGTTACAATCATCAAGCCCTTCTACAAGGTTTTTGTTCTTCAAGGTTTTTAAAACCTTTCTCACCAATGTGACCAAGTCTATGATGCCATAACATAGTCTTCTCTACTGGGAGTTTTACCTCCAAAGCATTTGCAGATAGTGAAGAGTCTTCATCTTTCTCTATAGGTGCAAAATTACATGACTTTACAGAGGCACTGTTACAAAGAACAAGTCATGCATCTAGCTTGTACAGAGTGCCAGTACGAACACCCTTAGCTAACACCATTGCACCTCTAGCCATTTTACATCCCTTACTAGAAAAAGAAACTTCTACACTAGCATCATTTAACTTACTAACAGAAAGAAGATTTCGAGCCAAACCTGGGATGTGAAGAACACCACCAATTCCTTTGACTCTCCCGTCAGGAAACTGAATTCTGACCCTTCCTCTACCAATAATCTCCAGCGTTGAATCACTTGCCAAGTATACCTTTCCACCATCATACTTCTCATACTTTGAGAACCAATCTCTATTGGATGTCATGTGAAAAGAGGCACTTGAATCAACTAACCAAACATCATCTGATGCCTGAGTTGTCAGGGCTGCTGCAATGAAGGCATCTGCATCACTTTTAGAAGATTCGTTGTCAGAAGCATTCTTCTTCTTCTCCTGCTTGCAGTCCTTCCTGATATGACCAGGTTGCCCACAGTTCCAGCACTTTACCTTGGACTTTTTACCAGGAGACTTTGATCTCCCTTTAGACTTGGATTTTGACTTGTTGTCTTTCTTCTTGCCTTTCTCCTTTGTTCTACCTCGAATAGAAAGAGCATCTTTGGCCATCTCAGAAGATTTCCTTCGCATTTCTTCAAACAGAAGCGAAGCAACCACATCATCAGTCTTGAAAGCAGTGGTTGTGCTTCCAATAGCCATCACAAGATGATCCTAACTATCAGGTAATGAACACAACAGGAGCATGCAACGATCCTCCTCCTCAATATTTACACCTATAGATGCCAGCTAAGTAACACTCATATTAAATGAGTTTAGATGATCTGCAATAGATGCACCTTTGTCCATCTTCAAGGAGTACAACTTCTTCCTCAGGAATAACTTGTTTACCAGAGATTTCCCTTGGTAAATATCACCAAGCTTCTTCCACAAAGCAGCTGCAGACATCTCCTCATGAACATTCAAGACACAAAATCAGCTAGACTCAGTCTTATCAATCCTCTTGCTTTTCTATCAGCAAGATCCCAAGCTTCTTGGGTCGTAGTTTGTGGCTTAGTTCGAGACATTGCAATCTAGAGGTCTCTATCCACAAGCAAGTCTTCTATCTTGAGTTTCCATAACTCAAAGTTGCTGCCATTAAACTTCTCAATATCTATTCTACTAGATGTACTCGCCATCTCACAACAGAAACAAGTTTAACAATGCAAGTCTCCCACTGAAACAATATTAGTGCAAAAAACTAATTTTCCCTAACAAGGATAACACGAATTGGTCAAGCTCTGATACCACTTTGAAGGGAAAAGAATGCAGATCTAATGACCCAACAGTGCGGAATACATTCCCTTAACACCTTTACTACAGGTGAGAGAAGCAAAAACGAAAAACTAACAGTTTCTAAAACATATAGAGATGCATACAACCACGGCAATGAGAAACCAGAAAGATAAGCAAACAAAGATGACACAGTATTTACATAGGAAAACCCTTTCAGGCAAAAAACCCACCACACAAAGTCAAATCAATTGTATTATAGTAATGAAATGATTACATACAATATCCAGACTTCTTTGCTCAGCTCACAATCACCCAGAGAGATTCAGATCCACTGTTACAATGTTTTCATAACATAAAACTCAAAACCCTCTTCAAGAACTCAAGTCCTTCTTGTTCTTTAGCTCGCGACTTCAACTTGCTCTGCAACTTTTCGACTCAACTCAACTTGTCTAACTTATGAGAAATAACCCATCTCTCTTGCAAATGTAACCGACTCAGAAGAGCAATGAAGTCCATCCTCAAATCACGCATCTGGTCGGATCTAACAGATCTCCTGCAACAAGCCGTCATTTCATTCAAAGCCATTACCAAAATGGTTGAGCTCGCCACCCTTCGTTGACAAATGCAACTACCACAATAATTATCTTGGTATCCGTCCAATCACTATTTAGCCAGGTGCCACGCGTTCGAGACCCATCAGCAATCGCAACTAATAGAGCAACCAAAACGTTCAAATAGACACCGGGCGCGACCAAGACTTCAAGTCATAAATAGCACTGTCGGAGTCAGAGTCGGAACAGGAGTCGAAACAGGACTCCACCGAAAATACAAACTGTCGGAGTCGGAGTCGGAGTCGGAGTCAAAACTGGAGTCAAAACATGACTCCACCGAAATTTTAGGTTCAGGAACCATTTCGGTTCCGCGTCCGCCCATGGCAAAGAGGAACTCATCAGAAACAGTTCTGACTGGGTAAAGTCAACCCGGGGTCAAACCAAGATGGGAACACAAAAGACCAGAGTCAGAGTCAGGGACAGAACAGGAATAGAAATAGGACTTTACCAAAAGTCCAAGAACAGGAACCAATCCGGTTCCGGTTCCGCCTCTGCCAACTGCAAGAAACAACAATCCAAAAATAGGACAAGGCGGAGGAAAACACCCCGAGTAGAATCCAAACATCCAGAAGAACTAGATCGTAAAAGCAAGAGTCGGGCTCGGAGTCGGAACAGGAACTGAAATAGGAACCTGGCAAATAGACATTGCCAACTTCCAAAACTGGTTCCGCCTCTGCCAGAATCTGCGAAGCGAAATAGATGGTAGGAAGCATAGTCAGAGTAGGAACGAGAACCAAAACCCAAAACATAGGCAAATGGAACAATGCCTAATTCCATTCTGGTTCCGCCTCCGCCAGAGACTCGGAACTTAGGCAAATAGAACAATTCCAAGTTCCATCCCGGCTCCACCTCCGCTAGAACTTTGTAAACAACACAAAATCACCAAGGCATGAAAACGAGGACTTCAAGCTGGAAGTTGAGACATAATTTCTCAACAGGGAGAAGCTATAAACCTTGATGTAGAATTCAATGAAGGATGTGTGATGGGTCTAGGATACAATTCTTGATGAGGTACCCATGTACAAATAAATGAAACTATCATAACTAGAAAAAAGGAGAAAACCTCATAGGAAAAACTTCTCTCCAAAAAAGAGAAAAATAAATAACTGCACTAGTGAAAGAATGATAGGACTCAATGTGACCCCCCAAGGACTACTTCTGTCACAAGATTACAATAGATGTCCCCCTGATAGGAGAGAGAAAATGAGGATATTAATCTACCCATAAAGAAATAGCTCTCATGCCAATGCTGAACACTTGACGATAGAATATGATCCACTACCTACAAACAACATTTCTCCACTTCGGAAGAAATAGATCCACTAGTGATTGGGGAAGCCAATCCAAAATAATTGGTGACTTTTTGAATCCAAATCCAAATGACATTTGCCTCTAAAAACTACTCACGTATCCACATGTTGAAAATCGATGATGTTGATTCAAGATCCTATGAAGACTGATATAGAACAAGCTACAAAGGTGATGAAGATGGTGGGCTAAATTTTTTGATGTGATTGTAAACAAAGAGAAGATAAATTTCCTCAAAGTAATCCTCCAGATCTATAATATAAGACTCTACAAAAAAGGATGATATATCTACAAGATACAAATCCCTAGTTATGTCTAGAAGATGTGTGATATCCTGCTACATTGAATCAATAGGGGCCAAGGATGTGGTGATTTCAAACTAATCAGGAAAAATGTAATCTCTATCTTAAGAGTGGAAACATGAAGACAATTCTTTGCACCATCAGAACATGCAAGAGTTGTTATATACTCAACCTCCTAGGTGTTTCCATAATCATGGTTTACAATTTTTGAGAGGAACTATTTTTTGTTGAAATCACATATTTTTAGAAAATATAATGATTTAAGGCTCAAAATGTTCCGTTTTAAGGATTCCAATTGAAGAGGATTTGATCAAACCACCTTAGATCAAACCCCCTTTGATAGAAACTTTCTAGTTTTAAACCATACCTATAAATGAGTCTCCTTTACACCTATCAAAATGCTAATAAAAAATCACTTTTGATTTACCTTTTGGGAGATCAAATGAATTCATTTAAAAATTATTTCAAATGATTATGGTATTCCTCAAAATGATCTATCCAACGAATATAATTTTAATATGTTTTGTTTTTATTATGTATTTTTTTTTTAAGTTTTATTAAACATAGGTTTTTCATCAAAAATGAAGGTCTCTTTTTTGCACATGTGAAAAAATAGCAAATTATCAAAAAAAAATTTGAAAAATATGAGTGCACCAGATATTCTCTTTTTTATCTTTCTTTTTCCTAAAGAAGTTTATAGAAATATAATAATACAACTCTTATTCAATAGATATATAAAATAAGATGTTGACATGGATCTTGGATAAAGTCCTCCAAAATGATTAGATTTTAAGCAATAAAATTTGAAATAAAATCAAGGAGATATTTTATCAAAGAAACCCAAAAGTGGGTTCTCTTGAAAAGGAGTTCAAAGATTTTTTATCCTTGTAGCCTCCAATAACATGAAAACATAGCAATAACATATAAAATATCAACAAGATCATTAAAAATAGGGAGGAAAGAAATGTTGTAGATTATAGTGTGTATAATATATCACTAATAATAGATTATGAGATAATTTAGAGAGAAATGGTGAAATAATTTAGTTATCTTATAAAATAATTATAACATCTTAGTATATATAGAAAAATTAAAAATGACTATTAGAACCCTTTGACAATGCTTACCATTTTATTTTAAAGAGGAAAGGATGAAATTAAAAAGAGAGAAAATCTTTGGAAAAAATTTAGGCTAACATGGGAATCAATGGTAAATAACTTTGGGAAGTCATGTCATCATTACTTTGTGGGTAAGTGCATTGAGTTGTGACACAAAAATGGTGCCAAATTGCAAAAAAATCCATAAAAGGCAATATTGTGCACGCCAAATTTAGAGGGCACAAAATTCGGCACTCTCCAAATGGCTTGACCATTTGGTGAGCACCAAATTTAGTTCTCACCAAATCGAAAAGAATGATAAAAAAAACATAGAAAAAATGTCATTTTCTGCCTTGCAACCCATAACTTCATTTGGCATTTTTGACCTCTACAACTCGCGCTCACCAAAGATTCTTCATTTCGTGCACTCTCTGCTTCTAATTCTTCATGAGGATGGTGCCAAAACATTGCAGAGGTGGAAGAGGTATGTATTTGTGTTATTTTCGTTTCAAATTTGAATTAAATTATAGATTGAAATAGGTTTTTTTTATTAAAACTTATTTTAAATTCCAAGAAATCAATCTCCACCTCTAAATATTGATAATTCGCAATCACCTAGGTGATCCCACAAAGTTGGTTTACAATTTTGTGAGAGGAACTGATTTTTGCTGAAATCGCATATTTTTAGAAAATATAATGATTTAAGCCTTAAAAAGTTTCATTTTAAGGATTACAATTGAAGAGGATTTGATCAAACCACCTTAGATCAAACCCCCTTGGATAGAACCTCACTAGTTTTAAACCATACCTATAAATGAGTCTCCTTTACACCTATCAAAATGCTGATAAAAAATCACTTTTGATTTACCTTTTGGGGGATCAAATGAATTTATTTAAAATTTATTTTGAGTGATTATGGTAGTCCTCCGAACAAGCTATCCAAAAAATATAATTTTAATATGTTTTTGTTCTATTATGTATTTAATTTTTAGTTTTATTAAACATAGGTTTTTCATCGAAAATGAAGGTCTCTATTCTACACATGTGAAAAAATAGCAAATTATCAAAATAAAATTGAAAAATATGAGTGCACCAATTATTGAAGTCCTTGATCCAACAAAAATAAATAAATTTCAATATATATAAAAAAAGTTACATGTTATATAGTCGCGCTATGTCTGAATTGTAATTGGTTTGACTTTGAAACTTGATTAAAGAAAAATATTCAATAAATAACTATCTAACCAAGTGGAAGCACTAGATATCAAAGTTACAAATTTAAATTCGAAAGAATTATAATTTTATCCTTCATGGAAAAAAAGTTATGCGTTATATGGTGTGCATCACTTTTTAAAAATGTTGTTTTCTAAAAAAAGCCAGTTTTCGTGGGAGATGTAAAAAGAAATGCAATCTAATCACAAAAATTTTGAAAAACATATTTTTAGAATCTACATAATAAATGTGATGAGACTCTAGTTTGCATCATCTTCAAATTCCTCACGGTTTAGCCGCTATAGGTGCCCGAATGTGAAGATTTAGTTAAAAAATGTAATTTTAATGTCTAGTTTGGCCAAAAATTGTACACCACAATTGTGGGATCACCCACCTCCTCACGAAAACCCTCCTTGAAACAAATAAAATAGGTTGTTCTCTATTTTAGGAGATGGAACTAAAGTGGGATTAGGGTTCCTCCACCAATTTTCCTCAAGTTTCATTAAAGGAAACCCTAGAGATCTCAATCTAAGGATGAAATTAGGAAAAGAGGTCTGCAATAGGGTGTCCTAGGGGTGTGATTAAAGAAAAAAAGGGGTTCACCACCAAGAAAAGGCTTGGAAAGAAGGAAATATGAATGATGTGAAAACTTAACTATGCAGCCTAAGATATGAAACTAAAAAATCAAAATAATGAATTAAGAAAGGATAGAGGGGCACCTAGAAAACTGAAGACACTTGAAATAAGGTCTACACTCTCAAAAATATTACTTTTTATGCACACTAGGACTCATATGCCAGTAGGGATGATTTAGTCCCAGTTTAGGGTTTCGGGCCAAAACTGAACCCTGTAACTGCTGAACCAGGATTTATAGAAAATGCTTTAAATTTAGTATACTAGGACACATATGCCACAAGTGTCGATTTAGTCCTAGTATTAGGGTTGATTTGAAATTTTGGAATCCTCTAGTGATCTTCTATAGCTTCTCTCCCTTCCAATCTCTGAGTTTGAAACACTAAATTAGGGCATGTAGATGACTTTTCATGATCTTCCAATGTAGATGACAACTTTGCAACTTTCTCTAATCTTTCTCTTCAGTGGATATTCAACCTAAATCATCTCAATCTACAATAACACATCAAAGAGAGGGGAAAATGTTGTTTTGTTAATGGATAGGGGTTTACCTTGGTCAAACCCCATTTTGGTAATCAAACCTTGAAATCAAATCAAATTGAATGAAGGAATGATGAATGAACAAAGATACAATGTTGCAACTCACCAAACCCTAGAAACAAAGGTTGCAATATTGTATGTAATGGCTAGTAAGAATGTAGATATTGACTCTTGATTTTATGTTATAGATCTTGACTTGAACGCTTGCTTGAATCATAAGAACCTACATCAGAAATGTTAGCTCAGAAAACAAACATGATAAATGATGACTTTGACATGATGCTTGAATCTTGAAAGTAGCTCCAAAATTCTTGATAATCACTCGTGAATGCTCTTGATCACAAATTTTCTATAATGTTTGATCTCAAAAAGTGTTAGCTCTTGTTAGGAGAAATTATGTAAAATAGCCTTGTATTTATGCTTTTTTATGCCAAATTTCTTGAAATTGCAACACTATAAGCCGACATCAAATCTAGGAGAATAAAATCCCGCCAAGAATTTGAATTCGAAATAGGTCCAGGCTAAGTGAGACTCATACACCAGTTGGGGCATATGAGTCCCAATAGGCTAAGCTTGGGACACAAATTTCAAGAAATGTTAAGTTCTATGTCAAAATCAAATTTAGGCCCCAAAACTTAGGTGGGACCCATATGCCCAAGGTGGCATGTTAGTCCTAGATCACTAAAAATGGGCCATACAAACCAAAAATAATAATTTATGATTGGTTATTTTATGTTAGGATTATCCTCGAAAAGATGCATTAAATAGGGCTTGTGGATTCAAAATAGGACCAAATAAGGCATAAAGAAGCCCAATTTTAGTAGGGAGGGCCTAAATAAGTGTGAAAATGTAAAGGGATACATTTTTCTACACTAAATTTAGCCCCCACTTTAGTGAGAGGGGGGAACTTGCTTTAAACTCACACTAAAGCATAAAAAATCACATCAAGAGGGGTCCAAGTGTACCAGAGCTAGTAAGATAGGACAACAAAGATCAAGAGGGATGATCAAGCCCCCAGGATCAGGATCCTATGGCAAACCAACATAGGCACAAGAGAACACGCATGTGAATGATATATAAACCAACAAAAAGACACAAGCATACACTGCCAAAGACATAAAGAAATAAAAACAAAAACAAAAAGGGGTGGATCAATATTTCACCGTTTGTCCTACAAGTTGTGGATTGGATCTAGGATGTTTGTCCAAAAATTTTTACAAGTGTAACATGATGTCCACTATGCAAAAAAAATGCACACTCACAAGGGCTACTGGAACCTCAAACCATCCACTAGGTGAGCCCCTGGTGAGACACATATGCACATAGTCGATATGTGCTCACACAAAAAATCAAGAGGCTATGGTAAAGTCATGCCTAAGTTCGACTCCCATACATACAACCATACCAAAGCTATACCTCCTGATAAATTTGATAAGGCACCACACAACATGAATAGCAAGATCCATGAGGCAAGAAAAACTTTGTATGTTTGACACCCATAAAGGAACAAGATGGATCCACAGGTAAGAATTTATTTTTATGCAAGGTGACCATATAATAGATTTTATCAATACAAAATAGTGTAAGATACGTTCAAATGAGTTTTAATTAGTTCGATTAAGGTCTTAACTTAGGGAAAATTGTGCCTAATGTCTCCAAGAGAGGACCAATCGAATAATAGAAAATTCACAACATAGGGAATGTAGTGTGTCGCATCAAGCCACTAAGAGGAATATAATATGTTAAGAGAGATCACACTTTTGAGGGACATTACACCCAATATCACCACAAAGTGAAAGATTCATCACATGAAGTAAGAAGACTACATAATGAAACATGAGTAAAAAAATAATAATGTGAATGTATGCCCCCACTTCAAAGAAATTACTAAACACCATGTTGTGAACAATTACTTTAAAGTAGAAAATGATAAATGGCAACAATAATGAGGACATGAGAGCTTATTTGTAAATCCCTATGCCAATTCATATGTTTCCAAATGAAGCTACATCATGAAAAGCGGTTGCCCCCAAAAACATCATCATTCCCCAAATACTCATGGAAAGGGAAGAATGACAGAAAGAGAGAAAAATAAAATAAAATCTTTCGGGTCAACATGGAAGAGACCTAAATGTCTCGATGCCTTGTGTCATACCTAAAATGAAAACACAAGATAAATGAAAAATGTAAAAGAAAATATTTTTGGTCAACATGGAAGAGACCTAAATCTCTCAATGACTTGCGTCATCCCCCAAAAGGAAAACACAAGACGAATGAAAAGATAAAATTTTACGACATAGAGAAGAATGTAGGTACACATAGAGGAATCTTACAAAGAGATAGGTACATCAAATAGAATAGTATGAGGGATCATATTGTGCGCATGCAATCACACACATAACATGAAAAATTAAAAAAGACCAAACTAGTAAGACACATGCGAGTCAACCTAGTAGCAGGTCATTTGTAACCCAATCTTGTTCATCATATACGTAAGACAGAAAACTAGCCAAAGGGACAACATCAAGTGTGGTACTAGGAAAAGGCTATCTAATTCTTGCCCCCACTGTGTGCAAGACAAGAATGAGCCGAGGTAGGTGATTAGAAGGAGCTCCTTGCATTTTTAAATGATTTTCAATGAATGTAAAGCATGTAATAGTGATAATTTCATGATCCTACAACTATTACATGGCAAGGAGTGAAAGGACATGCTTTAAGGGACTATTTCTAACATATCAAGTTTCTCAAGAATTCTTTTTAAAGTATGAAATTCATTGGTGAGATGCCCAAGAGTCCTATGATATGCATAATAATTGTTATTTTTAGGTTTTTTGGTTCTAGTAGGAGGTGGCATTGTAATCCAGCCTCTATTAACAATTTCTTCCAGTTTCCATTTTATTTGTGTTAGATTTTGTAGGAATGATAAGTATTTAAATTTGTAAAGCTTTTATTTCTTGCTAAATTCACCAATTTATTGAGTTAGATGTTGAGGAATAGGATCTAAGACAGTCCTATCATCCCTATCATCATTACAAGGCATTGGTTGTTCTTTAGGAAGGAGGATATTTATATCAGGAGAAGAATCTTGATATCCTAACCCTTTGGTGTATATAGTTATTATTTTCTCTAGGAGTTGATGAATTTCATGCTCATTTGTTGTATCACATCCTTGTTTTCTTAAGATTGTAAATCCTTTTCCATATATGTTTGTTCTAGGTTGATAGGAGTGTTGGTCACTTTGTTAACATAATATTGTTGAATGTTTGCTTAGTTAGAGGTACTAGGATCACCTACTGTAGGGAGCTTAAGTTCAATTTGTGTCTCAATTTTAGGATGTAAAAGGCCAAACATCTCAAATTGTGTTGGTTGTTTCATAGAAGGGTAAAAGGATGCATTAGTCTCAATGTTGTTAAGGGTGATCCCACAATAGTGGTTTACAATTTTTGGCCAAACTGGACACTTAAATTATTATTTTTAACTAAATCTTCACATTCGAGCACCTATAGTGGCTAAACTGTGACGAATTTGAAGATGATGCAAACTAGAGTCTCGCCACATTTTTTCTATAGATTTTAAAAATATTTTTTTCAAAATTCTTGGAATCAAATTGTACATATTTTTCCATCTCCCACAAAAACTGATTTTTTTTCATAAAACAACATTTTTTTTAAAGTGACGCACACCGTATAATGCATAATTTTGTTTCCATGAAGGATAAAATTCTAATTCTTTCGAATTTAGATTTGTAACTCTGATATTCAATGCTTCCACTTGGTTAGATATTTTTGTATTGAATATTTTTTCTTTAATCAAGTTTCGAATTCAAACCAATTACAATTCAGACATAGCATGAGCATATAACATGTAACTTTTTTAGTATATGTTGAAATTCAATTTTTCTTTTTTTGTTGGATCAAGAACTTCAATATTTGGTGCAGTCATATGTTTTTAAAAAAAAATTGATAATTTTCTATTTTTCCACATGTTCAGTATAGAGACCATCATTTCTGATGAAAAACCTATGTTTAATAAAACTAAAAAATCAAATACATAATAAAACCAAAACATATTAAAATTATATTCTTTGGATAGTTCATTCTAAGGAATACCATAATCATCTTAAATAAATTTTAAATGAATTCATTTGATCCCCCAAAAGGTAAATCAAAAGTGATTTTTTATCAGCATTTTGATAGGTGTAAAGGAGACTCATTTATAGGTATGGTTTAAAACTAGTGAGGTTCTATCTAGGGGGATTTCATCTAACGTGGTTTGATCAAACCCTCTTCAATTGGAATCCTTAAAATGGAACTTTTTAAGGCTTAAATCATTATATTTTCTAAAAATATGTGATTTCAGCAAAAATCAGTTCCTCTCAAAAATTGTAAACCATCTTTGTGGGATCACCCTTAAGGGAATCATTTATGAAGTTGCTCATGTTGTCATCATCTTCTCCAATGATATCAACATCATGAGGAGGACATGCATTAGGATTTGATTGAGCATGAGTGAGTTAAATTTCATTAGGGTCATTTCCAAAGGCACAACTTGACACATCCACTAATGATTTCAAAGACATCCAAAGCTTACCAAAGCACATAAACATGATGAAATACAATGTAATATAACCTAGATTGAAATATGTAAATGAAATCTTGAAATTATGTAATGCACAAAATGAATCAAATGAAGCTAGGTCTAATAAAATGAACGAAACAGAAACTCAGTAAACTAAAACAAAGACCTAACAACAACAAACAAAAGCACAGAAACAAGGTTTTAAATGTTGTAAAATGTAGTTTCAGGTCTAACATGGGACTAAATTTCCTAGAGGGGCATATGAGCCATAATCAAGGTTTTTCGAGGGTTCAATGTTGAATAATAGTCAACAAAAAATAGCTAGAAATTTTGTAAAACCACATATACTCGAACTAAATAACCCAGAGGGGTGTATGAGTCCTAGATTAGGGTTCTTAAACTAATTTCAACAAATTTTGAGTGAATGTGATGTTTTCTATTTTGAATGATGTCTAGACTATGATAAATTACATATTTCAAATGAAATTCAATGATGCAAGATGCAAAAATTCAACCTATATGCAGTTTCAATAATGCAAGATTTAGAAACCCTGGATGCAAAACCTAATGCAAAGTTAATGTAAGATAGATCTAGGACTATGATGCACTCCAAATAAAAAAATAAGGTGTTCTAAAGGCTAGGTTCACCAAAATGAAATGAATAAAATAGGTGTGTTCCCTCTTTTAGGAGATGGAACTAAAGGGTGATTAGGGTTCATCTACCAATTTTCCTCAATTTTTATTAAAGGAAGCCCTAGAGATCTCAATTTAAGGATTAAACTAGGAGTAGAGATCTATAATAGGGTTTCATAACTAGGTGTGATTAAAGACAAAAAGTGGTTCACCACCAAGAAAAGGCTTGGAAAGAAGGAAATAAGAATGATGTGCAAACTTAACTATGCAACCTAAGATATGAAACTGAAAATTAGAAAAATGGATTAAGAAAGGACATAGGAGAACCTAGAAAAATGAAGATGCTTGAAATAAGGTATGAACTCTCAAAAATATGAATTTTTATGTGCACTAGGAATCATACGCCAGTAGGGGCGATTTAGTCCCAATTTTGGGTTTCAAGCCGAAATCAAAATCTACAACTGTTGAACCAAGATCTACAAAATATTGTTTGAAATTTGGTATTCTAGGACTCATACGCCACAAGTGGAAATTTAGTCCCAGTATTAGGGTTGATATAAAATTTTAGAATCCTCTAGTGATCTTCTATAGCTTCTCTCCCTTCTGATATCTGAGTCTGAAACACAGAATTAGGGCATGTAGATAGCTTTTGTGATCTTGCAATGTAGATGACAACTTTACAACTTTCTCCAATCTTTCTCTTCAATGGATCTTCAACCTAAATCACCTAGATCTACAACCACACATAAAAGAGAAGGATTTTTTTTTTTTTGTTAGTGGATAGGGGTTTTCCTTGGTCAAACCTCATTTTGGTAATCAAACCTTGAAATGAAATCAAATAGAATGAAGGAATGATGAATGAAAAAATATGCAATGTTGCAACTCACCAAACCCTTGAAACAAAAGCTACAATCTTGTATGTAATGTATAGCATGAATGTAGATCTTGGCTCTTGATTGGATTTTATATATCTTGACTTGAATGCTTGCTTGAATCATGAGAACCTACATCACAAATGTTAGCTCAAAAACAAACATGATGCATGATGACTTTTGCATGATGCTTGAACCTTGAAAGTAGCTCCAAACTGCTTGATAGTGACTCTTGAATGATCCAAATCAAAAAAATTCTATAATGCTTGATCTCAAAATGTGTTAGCTCTTGTTGGGAGAAATTATGTGAAATACACTTGTATTTATAATTGTTTACGCCAAATTTCCCAAACTTACAACACTACAACCCAACATCAAATCTAGGAGAATAATATCTCACCAAGAATCTGAATTTAAAATAGGTTCAAGCTAAGTGGGCATCGTACGCTAGTTGGCGCGTATGAGTCCCAGTAAGGTAAGCTCGGGACACAAATTTAAATAAATGTTTTCTATGTCAAAATCAGATTTAGGCCTCAAAACTTAGGTGGGACCCACATGCCCAAGTTAGCATATGAGTCCCAGATCATTAAATTTGGGCCATACAAACCAAAAACATTAAATTATGATTGGTTATTTGATGTTTGTCAAGATTATCCTTGGAAAGATGCATTAAATAAGGCTTGTGGATGCAAAATAGGACCAAATAAGGCATAAAGAAGCCCAATTTTAGCATGGAGGGCCCAAACAAGTGTGAAAATATAAAGGGATACATTTTGGATGTCAAACAATTTGTTAGTGGACTTTCAACATCGACACCTTGCTATTTTCATCCTCGAGAAACTTTCACCTAGTTAACCTTTACTATTTAATGGTATTGTAAAAATGTTAGGCAATTTCGGTAATAGAAAAAAAAACTAGATTCCATATGATTGTTCTTTTTGAAACATTGTTTAAAACTGCATATTTATTGTTACATTTTTAGATGAAGACATCAGATATCCCTTCCAATGTTTGTGGCATGATGGACCCTATAGTTGGTGCAGCAGTAGAAAGTTATAATCCTTTGACAGAGTATGCAACAAATTAGTAAATTTCACATTATATTTGGTCATTTATTGGTCTATTATAGCAAATTTTAATGATACTCGTATGTAGGGGTAAGTGCAATAATTTGGGTCCACATTCAGGGGAAGTGTCATTTTTTAGCTTTAAAATAAATACCCATTTATTTTTTAGAACAGGTACCAATTTTGAAGTGGGTAATTGTTCCAAAAGGTTTGAAACTCATAAGAGATGTGTTTCATTTAGATTTAGGCTCAGAAAAGGAATGGTAACCCAACACTTAGGCTTAGACCTGCAAGTACAAGGTCATGGCAATTTCAAGAGAATAAACTAACTTTGGCTATAAAAAAAAATGAGGTTTTTTAAAAATTATTCTATGAAATTAAAACCCATTATATATGACAATGTCTAGTTCTCAAATATGTAATTGTTTTACGATTTGATTATTTTTTAATTAATTTATGAGGGAACGGGTCCATAAACTCAAAATTTTAGGTTTTTGTATTTTTTTAATAACTTTTAATTTATTTTTGATTAAGCATAAAAAATGGGTTTTGATGGGGCCTTGAAACCCAATACAAATAGTTTTGATGGAATTTGCAACCCAATCCAAAGCAAGCAAGCTACTAACAAAATATAATCAGCAAAACATCGGCAACAATAAAGCAACAAACATCAAGAAACAACACGATAACTCAAGCTGCAAACAACAAGAACCAAAGGAACCTTAAACCCCAAAGACTACATTATGACAATAGTAACCTCCTAAAACAATCAGGTAATAATGCAACCAATCTGCAACGATTCATCTACCCAATAACAACAATACTGATTCCATCACATCCAAGCTCACCACCTCAATAGGGAAATTAGAGAAGACAACAAAATATTGACAATCATCAAGATCCTTGAAGCACTATCCCCCTTGAAAATCCAACCTGGTCTCCTCCTCAATAGGAGATGGCTCCCCTCTAATGGAGAGGAAGAAATAGAAATCCTTGGCACCAAAGCCAACACCCTCCCGAACACACGAGTTCCACCTCAATAGAAATAAGCGATAGAGAAGAGAGCTCCCCACAAAGTCAAAAATGACCAAATCCACCTCAAAAGGACAGGGTTTCATCTCAGAAGGAATAATCTTCACCTCCATAGAAGACACCAACTATATAACCTAGAAGAAAGAAATAACTCTAATAGAAAGAACAATTACATCCTCTTTAGGCCAAGAGAGAAACTGAAGCGAGATAGAAGGGACAATCATCTGCATAGACCATAACCAATTTTGAGCCTTCATAATAAGCCTTTGTAATAGCTCAACAACAACAACATCAAGTTTCTTACAAAGAAAATACAACTAGGTTTTCCAAATTAACCTTGAACTATTCCCAATCATAATAGAAAAAAGGCTAGAGGGCACCCCCAAAGAGAAGGAGATCGCCCTCACCCCTTTATAAAGAAAAAACAACCGGGTCATAAGATAAAGCAAAAAAACCATCCCAGCCAACAACCACCAACCTCTAACATGGACAGAGTCCACCACCCACCAACCAAGACCCAAGTTCCTCAACAATATACTGGAAGCCACTAGAAAAAGAACAAACCCTTTAACCAAAAATAACATCCAAGACCCTAAAATAGAGTTGGAGTAGAGAGAAAAGGATCCACATAAATGAGTGAGAGAACCAAACCTTGCCCTCTCAGCCAACCTCACAACATAAAATGTTGACAAAGAATCCATGAAGGTAATAAAAGTCACCTTCACAAACCCATACACAAAAGAGTAGTTCACGGGAAGGTAAACTTAAAACCACACAAGCACCACAAACCCGTCAAGCATAAGGCCCCTACCACCACCATGAGCAACAACACCAAATAGCATAAAAAAAACCAAAAATAAACCTCATGAGGAACCACAAACACCTCAAGCACAAAGCCCATAGCCTCCACCATGATCTTCAACACCACAGAGCATAACATAGCCTCACATGGAATAGAGACCCCCAAATCCAAAACCACCAAGCATCTCAAGAAAAGGAGCAAAGAAGAGGCTCCAGTAAGGACCGTGACCCACAAACAAGAAAGAACAATCACCCAGACTGGCACACAGTCTTCCAAAATAGAAGATCCCACCAAGAAAGCAGAGGTATCCAGGAACACCTCACACTCTGCTCTAGATATATCCACGCTATGTCATTCAAGGACCCCCCACACAACCAAGAGGAAGGCCCAATCCCTAGTGCCAAACACAACATCTAGGGACCAAATCCCATGCATTTACATACACCAACGCAACCAAGAATCCTCATCCTCATCATCGACATCATCCTCCTCATTGTCTCTAGCACCCTCAGCTTTCAAATTTGCCTATCCTCGCATTTTCCTGCTCCAAGCTCTCTACCTCTCCATCTCTTTGATATGAAATTGTTCTTGTTAAATTTTAATTTGTTAATTTTATTATTAAAAAAATTAAATGGTATCAATCTATAAATAATTCTTTACGCAAAGAAAAAAAATTCAAAAAATAATAAGTTTAGGTCAAGTTATGGTGTCCGTACACAAGGGTTTTAAAAACCAGAAATTAGGTCCAATGAAAATTTGATAAATAAAAAAATATCTGCGTCAATCTTCATTATAATACACATCTTTCTGTAAAAGGAATTAGAAAATAATTTTTATTTATGTCAAATTATGGTGTTCATACACGTGCATGTATAGTCATAAAAAAGTGACTTTTAAAAAGTGGTTTTTATTCATGTGTATTAAAAATTATTTTTTATCATCTCAGTATTAAAATAAATTACATATTTGAAAACTAGACTCAAAATACTAAATTTCATATTACTGAACTTTTTAAATATTTAATGTGTAAGTGCTTCAAATTTTAAGTCCAACTATGACAAATTCTAAAAGTCAAGAAAAACACTTCCACTTTTTGAAAATTTTGTGGACCCAACTTCTTGCACCTACCTGTAGTTTAATTGCTATATTGATACTTTCTATAGGTACTTGTCACACCAGATCATCAACGTCCTACTATTATGAATGATCATGTTGATTATTTGTTTGCGCTAAGTTATTTTTCTATTATATGTCATTCCAAAATTTAATTTTTATATATTTACTTCTAAAATTTTTATTGTATTAGTTGAACCTCTAGAGAAGTGAAGAGATGAGGACGAGAGAGCACATTCAAAAGACAACATCACTTGCATCTCCATCCAACCGATAGTCAAAGATGGTGCGTGATCTATTTCCTTCCCCTAGTGGGAAATGACTATGTATTAGGGTCGTTTGTTGTATGTCAACGTGGCATTTTTTAACATATATTTTGTACTATTGATATATGGAACATTTTATGTCTATATAGCTCTATTGTAGTAACCCTGTATGACTTTATTGGATATATTGTATATGTTCATCGACATATATCTTTGTATAGCCTATGGCTTTGTGATTAAAATGCAAATCTTATTTTACCACTAATATCAAATTATATAGTTTAATCCTAAACTTTGTCAACATGAGGATTAAGTAAATCCTATTTTTGATAGCTATTCTTGAATGATGTTATCATGTGTATTATGTAAATCATATTCTTGAATGTTGTAGGCATGGGTTTTTTTTACATCTTGTTATTGATTGTCATTGTTGAATATTCACCAATTATTGATTCGCTGCTTAAATAATCACTAATATTTATTTTTTTTAAACAAGTTTTCACATGTGCCTATAGCTTTCTAAAATTCATGAAAATGTTACTGAGTAGGAATTTAATTATCTAAAGACTCTTGTAGTTAAGGCTAATAAACTTGCTAGCTTCTTTAATAAACTATCTAGCCTTCTTCTTAAGTAGGCTAATAATGCATTTATGTATGAGTGTGCCTTTCACGTGTATATTGGTGACTTGCATGTATTCATACTTTGTGACATTCATGTATTAATGTGAATACTTTTTGACTTATGTGTATTCATATGTATACTTCATGACTTGCAACTTATGACTTATGTGTATACTTTGTGACTTATGTGTATTCCAATGTATATTTTGCAACTTATGTGCATGCATGTGTATAATTTTCATTCATGCGTATACTTCATGACTTATGTGTATTTGAGTATATTCTTCACTTATTCACGTGTATGATTCCTGCTTCATGTCGCATGTGTATTTATATGTATACTTAATGTATTACGTGAATCCAAGTGTATGCTTCATGCTTCTTATGTATACTTCACGTATTTCCATGTATGCTTCATGCTTCTATGTATACTTCATGGTTCATGTGTATGCTTCATGATTCCTATGTATATTTCATGTGTTTACGTGTATGATAATTCATGCTTCCTATGTATACTTCATCTATTGTGTTTATTCATGTGTATGGTTCATGCTTCCTACATATACTTCATGTGTTCACATGTATGCTTCATGCTTCCTATGTATACTTCATGTATTACATGTATTCATGTGTATGCTTCATGCATCCTATGTATACTTCACGTATTACATGTAATCAAATCAATGCCTCATACTTCATGTATTACATATATCCGTGTCTACTTCATGACCGAATGTATCTTCAACACTTGATTACTCCATTTGTATTTATGATCACCTTATGCTTAGAAATTATGAAAACATTTAAAATTTTTTATGTCAAAATTCTTTCTAAGTTGATAAGCACTAACAAATTAACTTATCCAAAATCGAATTACTATTAGTATCCAAATGCAATAAAGAAGAGTTGTAACTATTGAAAAGGTGTGATTCCCTCAAACTTGTGACATAAAAGGGAGAGAATTTAATTTGAGAAATACATACATAACATGTATGCTTCATGCTTCATGCGTATACTTCATGTATTCATGTGTATGCTTCATGCTTCCTATGTATACTTCATATATTACGTGTATTCACATGTATGATTCATGCTTCCTGTGTATACTTCATGTGTTTAGGTTTATGCTTCATGATTCATGTGTATACTTCATGTGTTCATTTTTATGCTTCATTCTTCTTGTGTATACTTCATGTATTATGTGTATTCATGTGTATGCTTCATGCTTCCTATGTATACTTCACGTATTACGTGTATTCACATGTATGATTCATACTTCCTATGTACACTTCATATATTCGTGTGCATGCTTCATGATTTCTATGTATACTTTATGTATTACATGTATTCATGTGTATGCTTCATTCTTCCTATGTATACTTCATGTGTTCACGTGTATGCTTCATGTTTTATATGTATAGTTCATGTATTACATGTATTCACATACATATGCTTCATGTTTTTGGTGTATACTTCACGTATTACATGTATTAATGTGTATGCTTCATGCTTCTTGTGTATACTTCATGTGTTCATGTGTATGTTTTATGTTTCCTATGTATACCTCATGTATTACATGTATTCATGTGTATGATTCATGCTTCCTTTGTATACTTCACGTATTACATGTATTCATGTGCATGTCTCATACTTTGTGTATTACATATATCTATTTGTTTTCTTCATGACCAAATGTATCTTCAACAAGATTACTCCATGTGTATTTAAATGATTAATAGGTTATGCTTAGAAATTATGAAAATATTAAAAATGTTGTCTATCAAAATGCTTTCTAGGTTGATAAGCACTAAAAATTTAACTTATCCAAAATTGAATTACTATTAGTATCCAAATGCAATAATCAAGAGTTGTAACTATTGAAAAGGTGTGATTCCTTCAAACTTATGACATAAAAGAGATAATTTCATTTCAGAAAGACATCCACAACATAATTGAAGAATTTAATTAAGAATAGAACCTTAGGAAATTTTGCAAATAAATTAATTTAGGTTCTCACAAATAATGATGATATGATTTATGCTGTGACTTTTCAAAGGCAAAAATTTGTGACGTTTCCAATATGAAAGACTATGACCCTTTTATATTGAAGGGAATTGACCATGCCTAGTGTAGATGTTCCCATTTGGACATATTGGTGCTAATGGTTTGGCCCCATGAACAAAATAAAAAGTAGCCTACCTTGCAAATTTACACTACATGCATCTGATAGTTTTGGGAGTAGCAAAAAAAACTTCACCATGGCCAAATAGCTTGGAGATATGAAAATATGAGAGAGGTTATTGTAGACATACCCAATATGATCTTGTACCTTTAGAAAAAAAAAAATCTAAGTGCCACGGTGTCTGAGCATCAACTCATCAATTTTTTTCCCTTTTGCACTTTGGTCTCTTAAGGGAAATCATTGGTGCAATGTAGCTTGGAACGTTTCAGCATGTTAGGGTACAAAATAGGACCTTTCCTAGCATAAAACTACCCATTCAAATGTGTTGGAGCTATCAATTTTCTTGCACAATGAATAGAAAAAAAATTACACCACCTTGCAACTTTACACCATGTATTTGACACTTTTTCCATCAACTGAAAACTTGTCACCATGGCCAAATGGCTTGGAGATATGAAAATATGAGAGAGGTTATTATAGACAGGCCCTACACAATCATGTAACTTTAGACAAAATATTTCTAAGTGCCATATTTTTTGAGTAATAGATAGTTAAATTTTGTTACCCTTTTGCACTTTGGTCTCTTAAAGATATATCATTGGTGCAATGTAGCTCAAAATGTTCTGGCATGTTGGGGTTTGAAATAAGACCTTACCTAGCATAAAAATACCCATCTAGATGTGTTAGAACTATTGGTTTTCTCACATGATGAAAAAAATGAAAATTACACCACCTTGCAACTTTACACTTGGAATCGAGGAAAATGGGGGAATGATGATTGATATATTTGCACCCACTTTTATAGAGATTCCACTCAAGGATAACCCTAGATATCTCAATACAAAGGAGATTGAAATCTTGCAATGGGGTTATCCTAGGGACTAAAGATGATCTAATGAGGGGTTCACCACCAAGGTTAGAATTGGAAAAGACAATGCAATGCAAGTTGTAAAACCCTAATTTAATGTGATGACCTAGAAAATGTCTTTGAAATGTAAGAAAAATAGAAAATAAAAGAAAAAATTTAAATAATGTGTACTTAGAAATCTTGAAGTGACTGGAAATTTTTTTGAAATTCTAGAAATTTTAACTTTTTGACCAACTGGGACTCATTCGCGAACTTGGTAAAATCAGTCCCAGATCAAGGTTTTTGCACGGGAGTCCATTTCAAGAAAAAGGGTGTCAGAATATACAAACAGATCTAGAAAATAGCTATAGTGGGACTCATTCGCCACTCTTGGCAAATCAATCCCATCTCGCTTTTTCAAAAATTGAAAGCTCTAATCTACAATCCAACACCTACCCTTTCCTTCCAACTTGAGTCTTGAATCTAAATCTATGAAAAATACCTACAAAACATAATTAAATTTCACTTACCAATGGAGGGTTTTCCTTAGTCAAACCCCTATTTTGGTAATTAAACCTTGATAAGAACAATGAAATGTGCATGAAAACCCTAGCCTTAAATGTGTCTGAGACTAGGAAATCTGAAGCATGATTTAATCCTATTTTAATGTGAAATAATATGATGCAATGATGGAAATGTAAAGATGAATAACTCACTTGTGGTGATCTCTAATCACCCCAAATGAGCTGTAATGATTCTTACACCTTCCTTAGGCTGAGTGTAGAGTGATAATGGAGGATGGAATCACTTAGGAAACAAACCTTTAGGCTTGGCTTGATGGCTAGTTGCATCTCCCCAACCTAGAATCCATCATGATTCACCATAGATATCCATGATCAACCCTTGGAAATTCTATATGTTGATTGAAAGTGAGCTTGAAGACCTACTAAATACTTTAATTTTTCTCCAATGCTTCAACTTTGCTTGCTTTTGGAATGAGAATGCTCTTGTCAAAGATTTTCTTGAAGATTCTTGATGCTGAATGCTTGCTCAAAGTGCTTAAAGATGATAAAAATGACTTAGAAGCTTGATTTTATAGGCACCAACACCTAATTGACCGTTATTTAGATCTTAGAGGCCATCATCCACCAAAAACTTGAATTAAATGGATGATTTTTTGCTCAAATTTGAAAAAGGCCCAAAATGGGACTCATTCACCACACTTTTTGAATGGGTCCCACCTAAGGGGACTCATTCACCCAAGGTGGTGAATAAGTCCCACCTTAGCTTTTTGAGGTGGTTTTTTGGGTTTTTTATTGTTTTGAATGATTTTATAGGATTTTTAGGTGAAATGAGCCTCGAGATCTGAAATAATGGGTCTTAGGGGCCTATAAATGATTATTTAAATTATAATTTATGCAAGGATACCCGAGATAGGTCCAAATTAGGCCAAGGATTATACTATCTCCAAGAAGGGAGTACAATTTTGATGGTCACAACACTACATGCATTTGAGACTTTTTCCATCAACTGAAAACTTGTCACCATGGCCAAATAGATTGGAGATATGAAAATTAGAGTGAGCTTATTTTAGATGGTCCCTACATGATCCTGTAAATTCAAACAAAATGTTTCTAAGAACCATATTTTTTGAGTAACAACTAGTCAAATTTTGTTTCCCTTTTGAAATTTGGTCTCTTAAGAGATATGATCGGTGCAATGTAGCTCGAAATGTTCTACAATGCTTGGGTGTGAAATAGGAACTTTCCTAGTGTAAACCTATCCATCTAGACATGTTGGAACTGTTGGTTTTATCATAGGACAAACATAATAAAAATTACACCACCTTGCAACTTTACACTACATGCATTTAGCACTTTTTCCATCAACTAAAACTTGTCACCACAGTCAAATGGATAGGAGATATGAAAAAAGAAGAGAGGTTATTATAGAAGGTCCTTGCATGATCATGTAACTTCATATGGAATGTTTCTAAGTGTCATATTTTTTGAGTAACAACTTGTCAAGGTTTTCTACCCTCTTTTACTTTGGTCTCTTAAGAGATATCATTGGCCCCTCTAGCACCTCTATTTCTTTTAGTTTTGTTTTCAAGTTACATTTTTTTAGGGGTGGATTGATTAGCCATAGATTTCTTTTCTAACCTAAGGGGAGGAATGGAAGGAAGCACATGAGGTTTTTCAACCACTTTTTCTTTGACTTTGTATACTTGCTTTACTCTAGGAGGTGTGATGAGGTTGTTTTCATTATCTCTTGGTTGTTTGTAGGATGTAGGTGAAGGTTCGTTCTTAGGTTGGTCTTTGTAATTTGGAGTTTCTTTAGGCTCAATCATGGTTTCATCAAGGATGGTAGGCTTTGTGGTGGGTGGGGACATGCTTCAAAGGGACAGTTCTACTATCTTCTTTGCTTTGAACTTTTGATAGGACAAGAAAAATAAGTCTTCTCTTGGTTTTAGAGGTTCCATAGGCTCAGGACAAAAGGCATCTAAGGAAATTTTTCCTTTGGAGGACAAGGGGTTAAAGCCACTATGATGGATGGTGAATATTTCATTATCAAAGAGAAACTTAAGCATTAATGCACAACCGAAGGGACTGCTTTCATGGATCAAATCCATGGGTATCCTAGCTTCTCACGAAATTGGTCCAACTATGGGATGATGGAGAATGAAGTATCTAATGTTTTCAGTCCTATTTGCAAAGGAAGAGTGACCAATCCCATCATAGGGAAAGAAAATCGATTGTGTGCCTTGATCTATGCTTTCAGTTTATCGTATATGTCTTGATAGAGCTCAAACAAAAGTAAGAATTCCTCGGTGATCAAATTCACTCCATAGGCGAGATCTATTAGTATCCCATTAGTGGGCTTGTCATAGATATGGTTGGCTATGTAAAGAGGACCATCGGGTGCATGTTTAAGTATATCCTCAAAGGAGAAAGAAATGTCAAGAGGATTTTTATTTCATCCCTTACGAGGAATGATGTCTATCATTCCTACCATTTCATCCATAGGATCATGTTGAATAGAATAATTGTTATCATCATCTGTATCAACATTCATCACATCATTCTTAGTAGTTTCACTGGCTTTGACAAATGAAATATTATGTTTTGGCATGGAGTTGGTGAAAATTTGCAAATTTTCATTGGGAGGGGCAACAAACTTATTTCTTTGATCACTACCACCTCTAATGGAGAGACGATTGGAATCAATGAGCTCTTGCACAAGATGTTTAAGATTACTGCAATGTTTTGTGTCATGTCCATTTTTTTGGTGATAGTGGCAATAAAAATTTGATCTAAAGCTCGAGGGTGAAGGATTATTAGGATCAGGTGATTTCATGAGAGGCAAGGTAATCATTTTTTGATCTAAAATTTGGGACATTATGTTATCAAGGGTATCAGGTAAGGGGGTGAATTGTCTTTTCGAGTCCCCACAAATAAAGGGTGTCACAATAGCTACTTTCTTATTGAAATTTTGAGTTTTTTTTTAAGGGGGATTAAATTGAAGGAACCATTTTTTTCCAAAAGGTTGGGAATTTTTTTGGTTTGTGGGCTTAGATTTCTCAAGTCGGCTAGAAGTGGACTTTGTATCTTGACTACTAACTGACTTTTGATAATCACATAGGGAAGTACACAAGCGCATGAAGGATGGAAATTTCATCATGGTGAGATTTTCTTAGATCTTACTTTGCAAATTTTCTATGAACATTTTTGAAGATGACAGTCAGGGACCTTGACATCAATTTGGGAATAAAGTGATTGATAGAGTGAGATAAATTTAGTTATCTTTTCTTCTTCATTTTTCTTACATCTAATCAAATCAGCCAAGGTAATCTTAGGATTCATATACACTTGGAAATGGTTTGCAAAGGAATTGAGAAGTTCATTGAATGAACTAATTGAGTTGTTTGGTAAAGAGGAGAACCATTCCAAGGCAATATCTTTCAATGACCTAGGAAAAAGCTTAGCAAATATTTTATCATCAAGGAAAAAGTCACTACACAATGCAGTATAGGCATTAACATGGTTAGAAGAATCTCCCTTTCCTTCGTATTTCTGAAATATAGGCACCTCTACACCTTGTCGCGTTGGTCTTTGCAATATATCTCTAAGGACAATGGACTACTTCTGATATAATATGTAGGTGGGCCATTTTGATTTTGACTTATGGTGGAAACTTGCTTTTGAAGGGATGAAACTATTTTGAAAAGCTGGTTTATGAGAGGGTCATTATTGTGTTATGAGATGGAAGTGAAAGTGGTGAAGGAGTGTATGTGTTTGAAGGAAAAGTGAATGGAATTCTTATAGGCGATAAGGTTGTAGGAGATATAACATGCAATGCCACATAGGAACTAGGGATGTTAGCGGGAATACCCAAGGAAGGAATCACATTACTAGTTTGTTGCATTGTTGTTGTGACTTGAGGGTTGGTATAGGTAAGTATTGAGGCTATTAATGTGGGAGGAGGAATTTGAGTCCCTCCTTGGCTTGTGACATTGTTTTTTGGTAAAGTACTACTAGTGTTTGGGGGGGTGTTTTCCAAATATTTGAACTATGTTTTCCACAAGGTCAAGGCCATCTTCACTTTCAAGCATGTGGTGAATATTATCTATAGTAGGTATGGTAGTATGTGAAATGTTGTCATTTTGCACTTGATGTTGTAATTTTGTTAGGTCCTCATGAATTTAAATTAGTTTTTCTTGCAGGACACTATCATTTTTTCTTTCAACTTGTGTACTACTTGAAGGCAAAGAGTTGCTAAAGATGTTGTCCATACCTAGTGTACTAGTGTCAATACTAGTCCGAGTGAAAGAGCTAGACAACCCAAGATCCACAATGATTGTGCTATCATGGGATGACATGAGTCTTAAACTTCATCTCACTATAGTATTATAAATACCACACAAAATACTCATGTAAGGACTACTAGATGCAAGGTTCATTCAAATGTAATGTAAGCTAAAAACAATGAAATGCTTATAACAAAAAATATAGAAATTGAAACAAAAATGCAGTAACAGCAAATAGAAACTCATAAACAACATTTTGAATGCCAAAAAATTTAGTGCAAAATATGCAAAGGGACTGATTCACCCAAGGTGGCGAATAAGTCCTAGTGAGGACTTTTTCAAAAAAATTATAATTTTTCAATGGAATTTTATGCTTTTTATGTTTTACGATCTGTATCTGAGATGCAAATGCATATTTTTAATAATTTTTTATGAAATTAGATATAAAAATGCAAGCTAAATGAGCTTGCACTAATGCAATATTTGAAACCCTAGAATTCAAATTAACTAATGCAATGTTAATGCAAGCCAAATCTAGGATGAAGATGCACTCCAAATCAAAATTATGGTGTTCTAAATGCAAGTTCACTAAAATGGAACTGATGAAAAGGAGGATTTTCTACTTATGGTTTAGGACATAGAGAAAGCACACTTCCCAACTATTCCATTGAAGGGTAACCCTAGATATCTCAATGCAAAAGAGAAAGAGATCTTGCAATAGGGTTGTCCTAGGAGTTGAATATGATCTAATGAGGGGTTCACCACCAAGTTTAGACTTAGAAAAGATAATGAAATGCTAGATAAAATGAAAAACCCTAGTTCAATGAAAACTAAGACTAAATGACCTAGAAAAGTGAATGAAACAACATAGAAAACTGCAAAAGAGAATATGTGCACCTGGAAATCTGGAGAAGGTTCGATGGAGATCTGAAACACTGGAAAATCTAATTTTATTGCTAACTGGGACTCATTTGCCAAGCTGGTTGAATCAGTCTAGTTTTTGGAAAACAATGCAAGAACAAGTTTCAGACAAAAGGGTATCTGAATCTAAAAAATCCTAAAAACTGACTAGAACTGGGACTCATTCACCAGAAGTGGTGAATCAGTCCAATTGGGATTTTCTAGAACTTTGAAAGCTGATCTTTATATTTTATGTCTGCTTTGTCCTTCTTGATTGGTTTCTGGATCTGAAAATAAAATTTGTGACCTATATGTGATCTCCAAGTCTCTCCAAGGCTTGTTGACAACTTTGACAACCTTGAATGACTTGCAACTTTTCTTTAATCTTTCTCCTTAGGAAATTTGCAACCTAGACCTACATATCACAAACAAAGGAGAGGGAAAAATTATGTTGAGTTAGTGGATAGGGGTTTGACTTGGTCAAACCCCTTGTTGGTAATTAAACCTTGAAATGAAAGAAAATAAGAATGGAGAATGATCAACAAATCAAAAAATGATGATGTTGCAACTCACCAAACCCTTCAATGAATCACTACAAATATTCTTGAAATGGCTACAATGGATGTGGTTCTTGAGTTTTCTTGAATGATGTTGAGCTTGAATGAAACAGTTGCTTAGATCATAAAACCCTACAACATAATTGTTAGCACAATAATAAACATGATGCATGAAATATTTGACATGACGGTTTATGCTAGAAGAATTCTCTAAAATGCTTGATAATCTGCCCTTGAATTCTCTTGTGAACTTAATTTTCTAGTATGGATGCTCTCACAAAATTATTAGGTTACTTGATTTCTTTTTAGGATGAAAATGAGTGAAAGAACCTTGTATTTATACTCAACTATGCAAGAATTCTCAAAATTACAACCCTACAAGCCGACGTCAGATTTAGGAGAATAAAATCTCACCAAAATTTTTAATTAAATTTGATTTTGGGTTGCACGAGACTCAATCACCCAAGATGGCAAATGAGTCCCATTTGGCATAATGTATGGGACCAAAAATCAAAAGTTCTTAGAAATGTGTGAAAATAGGTTCAGGGCCAAAATATCCAGGTGGGACCCATTCGCCCAAGGTGGTGAATGAGTCCCAAATCCCTAAATTTGGGCCACACAAGCCAAAAACACCTGAATTATGATTGGTCAATGATTGGTGTCAAGATTATCCTTAACAATATGTAATAAATGAGGCTTGTGGATGCAAAATAGGTCCAATTAAAGCCTAATAAATCCCAATTATTAATTAAAAGCCTATAGAAGTGTGAAAGTGTGTTACAACACTCCAAATGAGGCAAGATTAAAATTAATTTTGATTAAAAATAAGTTTATTTGGTTGATAAGACCTTAAAAAAGTGTGAAAGTGTGTTCCAACACTTCACAACACTTTAGCAAGGTGCCATTTAAATCCATTAGTTCACAAGGGCCCAAGACCTAATTTGAATGTGTCAACCACATTACAACACTAAATCAAGGAAAAATTAATCCTAACTCACAAGGAGGTCCCAAACAAGCCAGAAAAAGTAGAAGGGTTACTTTTTTAGTGACTCTAGGGAAATCGCCAATGTAGTGTAACCTAAAACGTACCAGCATGTTTGGGTGAGAAATAGAATCTTTCCTAGCATAAAACTACCCATAAATTTTTTTTGTAACTATCAGTTTGTCACGTGATGAAAAAAATGAAAATTACACCACCTTGTAACTTTACAAGTTGCATGTATTTGATGCTTTTTCCCATCAATTGAAAAAGAGCCACCACGAGAAAATGGATAAGAGATATGAAAAACTGAGAGAGATTAATTTAGAGGGGCCCTACATGATCCTATACCTTTAGATGAAATTTTTCTAAGTGCCACGATTTATAAGTAGCAACTCGTCAAATTTTGCTGCCCTTTTTCCCTTTGGTCTCTTAAGGGAAATCATCGGTGCAATGTAGCCCAGAATGTTTCGACATGTTTGGGTGAAAAAAAAAATTCCTAGTGTAAACCTACCCAACTAGATGTGTTGGAACTATTGATTTGGTCACATGATGAATTGAACAAAAAATACACCACCTTGTAGCTTTACACTACATCATTTGATGTTTTTTCAATCAACTAACAAAGAGTCACCACAAGAAAATGGATCAAAGATATGAAAAACCAATTGAGGTTATTGTAGAGGGGACCTATGTAATCTTGTACCTTCAAACAAAATTCCTCTAAGTACCACGGTTTCTAAGTAACATCTAGTCAAAAAAATTTGCCCTTTTTCACTTTAGTCTCTTAAGGGAAATTGTTGGTACAATGTAGTCCTAAACATTTTGGAATGTTTATATGAAAAAAAGGACCTTTCCTAGTGTGAAATTACCCATCCAAATGTGTTGGAACTGTCGATTTGTTCACATGACAAACATAACAAAAATTACACCACCTTGCAACTTTACACTATAGGCATTTGATGTTTTTTCCATCAACTAAAAAAGAGTCACCACGAGTAAATGCATAAGAGATATGAAAAATTAAGAGAGGTTATTGTAGAGGCTCCCTACATGATCTTGTACCTTCAGATGAAATGTTTCTAAGTTCCATTTTTTTTGAGTAACAACTCGTCAAATATTTTTATCCTTTTGCGCTTTGGTCTCTTAAGGGAAATCATTGGTATAATGTAGCCCGAAATGTTTTCGAATGTTTGGGTGTGAAACATGACCTTGCCTAGCATAAACCTACCCATCTGAAAATTTTGAAACTGTCATTTTTCTTGCACAATGAACAAAATGGCTTCATGTGAACACTAAAATGCAATCACTTCAAAACCTATGAACTAGCAACAAAATTCAACTACCCGATTAATGAGATATGGTCATTATCATTATTTAAGCTACAAGTACACATACATTTGCACCCTTCATTTTGAATTTTTTTGTTACAAGAATCCCTTTTGGAGAGTTTTTGGTGTCTTATTTGTCCACTAATGGTGCTCTTAGTTATTCAATGGGTAGGTAGGAATGATGTAACAAAAGGTTGAAACATTAGAGTTAAGAGGTCAGGGACACCACATGACAAATTCCACAAGAATATAAGAAAATAAAAGTTGGGAAAAGAGGCATGCCAAGAATGATAACTTCGAAACTTCTAAAACTTGTAGGCTTAAAACCCTTTGGCACCTTAGCAACTTGTAAACCTCATAGGCACATGGGGGAAAAAGAGGAAGAACACAATAAAATTGGATCAACGAAAAATGCTAGGAATAGAAGGTAATCTTTAATTGAAAATTAGATATTACATTATATCTACATTTCTTTCTCAAATTTAGATTATTTTATTCTTGTATACATCAAAAGGGCACACTTTCTCATAATTAATGACTACCTCATACATCATGATCCTTTTTTAGAATTATTTTACATGTTATTTTTCTTGCATACATCATTGATGTCAAGCTATTGAAAGAACTATAGATTTCACACATGCAGTGTTTCTTCTAATTTGTGACAGTTAAGGCAAAGCTCAAAATCATGGTTGGGCATATGTAGAAAAAATAAAAGCGTAAAAATCATTTATAAACCACAAATATACCAAACTTGTGTTTTTCAAATCATGAAATATAGTCCAATTTTAGTTACTTGTACCTTGCTACCACCTAGCTTGAAACTACAACTAGTAGCCCTTTCTAGAGAAAAATTTGATTATAAATTTCTACACACACCTGATTAGAGAGGTATGAAAACTAATTTATACACCCATTAATCCCTTTCTTATCATGTGTGAAAATGGATTGGGGTTTCTTTGCACAGACTGAGCCAAAAGGTAGGTATTAGTAGTCAAATTAGGCCTAATTTGAGGTTTGTTTTGGAACAACAAAGGGTAAATGATTGAATCAAGGCCTGAAAATTTGTGGGAAGATAAATTTGAGAATATCAAGCATGTTTCTAAACTAACAAGTTATTTTCAAACATTAAACTCAATAAATTGTATAAAAATAGTCTTGTTGTCATGAAATAAGCATTAAAATAGGGGTATAATAGATCAGTTCTTTGCACATGTGGGATAAGTCAGATTTTTCACACTTCCCTATGTTCCCACAAGAATAATTATTATAAAATTTGGAGTGTTTTTGACAAGTGGTTTACAAGTTGTGCATGTGCCCTAATTTTGGCCCAAAAACATAAAAATTGAGTTCAAATTCACAAAACTAAGTACCAAGACCTCAAATAAATTTTATAGGTCTTATTTATACCTTGTTCAAGTCTTTGTGTCTTTAAAGAAGTATTATTGATATCCAAATCTACTTGTGTTGATCACTTTCTTGTTGCCCCTGTAACAACAGTCTTGACAGTCTTGGGAAAATGCACTCAAAACTTTCTTCAAATTCATACACCAATCCCTTGCTTATTATAGTACAATGTTTGTACATATCTATCTTAATGTATTTACACAAAAAATATTTTTTTATCAAGTTTATACCATCAAATATTCCCTTCTTAAAGTCTCCCAACAACCTCGTAAAAAAATCAATAACATGCTAAGATAAGGAAATCAGTTTGGAATCTTTCTAATACACTTATCTAACTCTATTTTTACCCCATTTATATAATGATGAGGCTTTATGGCCTTATGTAACTCATAACCACCAAAACTTAACCTTTGCACACATTTATAAGGTTTTATTTGCCTCCTCCATGCTATTTACCAAAATTCCAAATTTGAGCTACCTACAAATGGAGGGAATTACTTTTTAGACACACCTAGAAAAATTAATTATGAAAACATAACTATCTAACTCCTAGCTAAAAAATATGCCCCTACATAAATCATGGAGGCTAACTCATTCAAAACTACATGATTACTTCATGCATCATAATTCCATTATGTACATCACTTTTAGATGGTTGCATGGAGTCTAACTCAGTCACAACCTAATTACTCATTCAAAGTTATTTTTCACCTATTTATAATTATATCCATCATGGATGGAAACTTGGTCACAATTCCATGACTACTTGATACATTGTGATTCCATTTATGTTAAAAACTCCATTGACATGTATGTTAAAAACCTAAGTTTAGCAACTAAGGACTTATTATTATAGGCATCTCCTAGGTCATGATATATGAATGTAACCATGATGGATATATATGAATTTATTCCTCACACAACTTGAAGTATATCAATTAATCCACCTAGAATGGTATGTCCAAGCCCATCATACTAAATTATATTTCCATTTTTTGATACACCAATAAGTGGCTAAACCCATGAAAATGAAGGTCAAAGGAAATTCAAATGATAATCAAAGGATCATGAAAAAGGGTAGTCAAAGATCATGAGAGGTAGTCTTGATTAATTTTTCAAAGATGAATAATGGGCAACATGTTATATTTCATTGAAGGGAATACAAAGTTTTGAGTATCAATACATAGTCAAAGACCTTAGGGCAGCAATCCCATGACAAATGCCAGATGTTAAGATACTAATCATAAGTATGAAGGTATACTTCTATCCAAAAGGATATTATTGTGACTATCAAATGTAAGACAAGACCTCATGTGAACAATAAAAGGAAATCACATCAAAAACATGTGATGAGATCAAAAAATAGATTTCAAATGATGACTAGAGAGGGAAAAACTTCATACTGAAAAATAAATATTAAATAGTAAAGGGCAACAATCATTCAAGATCCTTGATCATAGAAAAATGATCAAAAATAATTGCATTCTTTACAAGACTGAAATGAATAATATGTAGAAGGTGATTTGGGTGTCAAATGGGATCATGATGGGATTAAAAACCATGAGGTTATGAGTTTATGATCAAAATTTAGTGTAAGTTTGAGTTTCAGTCTAAGATACAAATATGAATTCATATTAAAAACTATGAAAGAATGTTATTTAAAAAATTGAAACTGTATAATATATGTTCTTTTCTCATTTCCATAGAAATTAAAACACAAGATAATGATACATATTTGAAAAACCTTAAAAAAGTGATCAATCTAACACGACTTTACAAATTCAAAGTACATATTTATAAATCAATCCAATGAACCATCTGGGTCTGACCTACTCTTAATTGTGTCAAGTATTGCCTCATGGTCAAACTCATGCACCTTCCACAAGTTCTTGTTCACAATTTTGCCCTAATATTTTATCAAATGAACATTGGTTTCTACAACAAGGTTGGAGTAGTCAATAATCTTCAAATGTATGTCGAAGTCCTCAAACAAAAAAACTGGAGCATTCTTAATTGTGTACCTTCTAAGCCATGTTCCAACAAAAACCACCAAACTTGTAGGATATTCTATGTTTTCTCCATCTGTAACTAGGACCTCCAATTTATTTTTGGCCTCGATACAATGGCACAAGTAATAATATGTTCCCTTTTCATTGTCTTCATCTACAATCATTGCATAAACATGTCCTACATTGATATGTCCATCCAATTAGATGTATTTAATTAACATTACAATAAAACTATAAAGTAAGATAAAACTAGGAATTTTGTAAACTACATGTAAGAAGATATATTACCTAGTTCTAGTAGATATAATACATGATCAAATTCAATGGATGATTACATATTCATGATTTTTGAATCCATTGGGATCTGATATGTTTCAATTGGGGTTAGAATTCTTAACAATTAGAATTGAGGAAAATGGGGGATATGTTGATTATATACTATCACACCCACTTCCAAAGGTATTCCACTCAAGGATAACCCTAGAGATCTCAATGCAAAAGAGAGAGATATCTTGCAATAGGGATGTCCTAGGGACTGAATATGATCTAATGAGGGGTTCACCACAAATTTAAGACTTGGAAAAGATAATGAAATGTAAGATGAAATGCAAAATCCTAATTGAAATCAAACTAACACTAAATAAATTAGAAAAGTGGATGAAATGCAATAGAAAACTGTAAAACATAAAGTGTGCACCTGAGAATCTAGAGAAGGTAGAATGGAGGTATGAATCACTAGAGATTCTAATTTCAAAGCTGACTAGGACTCATTTGCCAAGCTGGGTGAATCGGACCTATTTTTGGGAAACTGTGCAGGAACTAAAATCTGCCAAAAGCGTATCCAAATCTGCAGAATCCTAAAAATTGACTGGAACTGGGACTCATTCGCCAGAAGTGGTGAATCAATCCAACTAGGCTTTCCTAAAATTTTAAAATCTAATCCTTCTCTTCTCAGTCTGCTATGTCCTTCCTGATTGGTTTTCAGATTTGAATCTCTGATTTAAAATCTATAGGTCTTCTCAAATGTTTTCCAAGGCTTGATGACAACTTTGACAATTTTGATCACTTGAAAACTTTTCTCCAATCTTTCTCCTTAGGAAATATGTAACCTAAACCTATAAATCACTCACAAGGAGATGGAAAAATGTTATTAGGTTAGTGGATAGGGGTTTTCCTTGGTCAAACCCCTTATTGGTAATTAAACCTTGAAATGAAATCAAATAATGGAGAATCATGAATGAACAAATGATGATGTTGCAACTTACCAAACCCTAGCAATAAGGTGTTGCAAATATGTTTGAAATGGTTGAAATGGATGTGGTTCTTAACTCCTACTTGATTGATATTGATATTTCTTGAAACACTTGCTTGAATCATAAACCCTGAATCACAATTGTTAGCACAATAACAAACAAGTGATCCCACAAAGCTAGTTTACAATTTATGAGAACTAATTTTTTCTGAAATCACATATTTTTAGAAAATATAATGATTTAAGACTTAAAAATTTTCATTTTAAGGATTCCAATTGAAGAGGATTTGATCAAATCCCATTGGATAGAACCTCGTTAGTTTTAAACCATTCCTATAAATGAGTCTCCTTCACACCTATCAAAATGTTGATAAAAAATCACTTTTGATTTACCTTTTGGGGGGTCAAATGAATTGATTTAAAATTTATTTTAAATGATTATGGTAGTCCTCCAAACAAGCTATCCAAAAAACATAATTTTAATATGTTTTGGTTTTATTATGTATTTGTTTTTTAGTTTTATTAAATATAGGTTTTTCATCAAAAATGAAGGTCTTTATTCTGCACATGTGGAAAAATAGCAGATTATCGACAAAAAAATGAAAAATATGAGTGCACCAAATATTGAAGTCCTTGATCCAACAAAAAAAATGAATTTTGATATATATAAAAAAGTTACGCATTATACGGTCACATTATGTCTAAATTGTAATTGGTTTGACTTCGAAACTTGATTAAGGAAAAAATATTCAATAAAAAACTATCTAACTAAGTGGAAGCACTAGATATAGAAGTTACAAATAAAAATTCAAAATAATTAGAATTTTATCCTTCATGGAAAAATAGTTATGTGTTATACGGTGTGCATCACTTTTTAAAAATGTTGTTTTCTGAAAAAAAAACCAGTTTTCGTGGGACATGGAAAAAGTAGTGCAATTTGATTCCAAAAATTTTGAAAAAAATATATTTAGAATCTATAGAAAAAATGTGATGAGACTCAGTTTGCATCATCTTCAAATTCCTCGCGGTTTAGCCGCTATAGGTGCTTGAATGTGAATATTTAGTTAAAAAAGGTAATTTTAGTGTCCAGTTTGGCCAAAAATTATAAACCACTATTGTGGGATCATGCAAACATGATGGATGAAATATTTGACATGATGATTGACACTTGAATGCTACTCTAAAATTATTGTTAATTTTCCCTTGAATTCTCTAGTGAACTCTTTTGAATGCTAGTTGAGAATATGAGTGAAAGAACCTTGTATTTATACTCAATTATGTAAGAATTCCTGAAATTAAAACACTACAAGCCGACATCAGATCTAGGAGAATAAAATCCTGCCAAAATTTTGAATTAAATTTGAATTTAGGCCACACGGGACTCATTCGCCCAAGGTGTAAAATGAGTCCCATCAAACATAATGTATGGGACCAGAAACCAAAAGTGCTTAGAAATGTGTGAAAACCGATTCAAGGCCAAAAGATCTAGGTGGGACTGATTTTACCAAGGTGGATAATGAATCCTAGATGCCTATATCTAGGCCACACAAGCTAGAAACACCGGAATTATGGCTCGTTAATGGTTGGTGTTAGGATTATCCTTGAAAAGATGCAATAAATGAGGCTTTTGGGTGTAAAATAGGGCTAATTAAAGCATAAGAAATCCCAATTATTAGTGACAAGCCTAAATAAGTGTGAAAGTGTGCTAAAAAACTTTACAACACTGTAAATGAGGCAAGATTAAGATTAATTTTGATTAAAAAGAGATTTATTAAGTTTAGTTATTTGATAAAACCCTAGAAAAGTGTGGAAGTGTGTTACAACACTTCACAACACTTTAGCAAGCTACCATTAGAATCCATTAGTTCACAAGGGCCCAAGACTCAATGTGAATGTGTCAACCATATTACAACACTAAATCAAGGCAACATTAAGACAAACCCACAAGGAGGGCCAAAACAAGCCAGAAAAAGTAGAAGGGTTACTTTTTTCAGTGACTCCATCTAGCCCCTACTTTAGTGAGAGGTTGAACTTTCTTCAAACTCACACTAAAGTAGATGAACATGCATCAAGAGGGTTGAAATTATACCAATTCCAATAAGATGAGATGATGATCAAGAGGGGTGATCAAGCCCCCAAATCAAGATCCCATGGAAAACCAACATAGGCACAAAATAACACACATGAATATGATGTAAAGAGCAACAAAAAATCACAAGAATGCATCGTCAAAGATGACAAAGATAAAAATGAAACAGATTCAGATCAAGTTTCAAACATTTTTCCATCACGATATGGATTAGACCTAGGATGTTTGTCCAAAAAATGTATACTCATGCTATGGCAATGGAACTCTTGGCTATCCACTGGGTGAGAAGTCCAAAAAGGTGAGAAACATACTCTCATGTCTAGTATGTACTCACACACACAACCTCAAGTGGCTATGGGTAAATTCATGCCTCGGTCGAGATTCCTGCTCAAACCATACCAAATTTATACCTCTTGATAACTTTAATAAGATGCCATGAAAAATGATCTTGAAGATTCATGACACAAGCAAAACTTTGTATGCTTGGAGATAATGAACAAACAAGATGGATCCACAGGCATGCAAGTCATTTTGTGCAAGGTGGCCATATAACAACAAATGAAAAATTCCAAAATAGGAAGTTTTTAAAGGAATCTTGCTTAGTTCATGTGAGGTCTTTAACTTAGGGAACATTGTACGTAATATCTCCAAGAGAGGACCAAACAAAGAATATAAAATTTGCAACTTAGGGGATGCAGTGTCTCGCATCAAGCCACTAAGAGAAATTTAATATGCTAAGACAGATCAAGCTCCTAAAATACATCACACCCAATGTCATCCACAAAGCAAAAAATGCATCGCAACAAGTAAGAAAACTGCACCATGAACCATGAAAAAGAAACATGCAAAAGAATAATTCCAATGTGTGCCCCCACTTTAAATAAACTACTAAAAACAATATTGTGAGCAATTACTTTAAAGTAGAAAATGAAAAATGAAAACAAGAAGACATTAGAGCCATCTTGGAAAGCCATTTTCCAAGTCATATGTTTCTGAGTAAAGCTACGTCATGTAAGAGAAAAAGAAAAGAGAGGGGTTGCCCCAAAAATGAAAACACTAAACACATAAGGGATTTATGGATTTGGCGTCAGTATGTTTGTTATACAATGTTGTCATAGAGTATGGAACTGCCATCATTCCCCAAATACACATAGATTTGGAAGAATGACACAAAGAGAGAAAAAACAAATAAAATCCTTTCGGGTCAACATGGAAGAAACATGAATGTCTCGATGCCTTGTGCCATCCCCAAAAGGAAAACATAGGACAAATGAAAAATATAAAGAAAAATATTTTGGGTCAACATGGAAGAGAGATGAATGTCTCAACGCCTTGCATCATCCCCAAAAGGAAAACACAAGATAAATGATAAATAAATAAGGTGAAAAGTAAAAGGTGTACAACACAGAGAAGAATGAAGTTACAAATAGAGGAATTCCACAAAGAGAGAGAGATACATAAAACAAAACTTCATGGGGGATCACATTACACACATGCAATCACACCAAAAAAAATGAAAAAAAAATAATGCAAAAGACTAGTAAGGCACATGTGATTCAACCTATGAGTAGGTCATTTGCATCCCAATCATGTTTATTGTATACAGAGGGCAGAAAACTAGCTAAAGGGACAAGAGAAAGTGTCAAACTAGGAGAAGTACCAAGTTCAACAATCTTTGTAGGAGATATTTTGTTTAAGCTCATGGAAGAGGAAAACAATGTATTCAATTCATTATGCACCTCTTCGTCATTTTTAGCAACCTTTTCATTGTCATCTATGTTAATCACAAGAGGTTGAAGGATAATTTTTGTGGAAGAGTTCAACTCTTGTTGTGGTTTTTGTATCGGATTTATTTTTTTGGGCAGGGGTAGAGTCATCATGCATTGCTTCAGTCAGGCTTGGATCTTGATTTTATTTGTTTAATTTTTCATGTAACCTACGAGAAAGGGCACAATGTATACACCTATACTCTCTAGCACCTCTGTTTCTTTTGGTTTTGTTTTCAATTTGTGTTAGGATTGGGTTGATCAACCATAAGTTTATTTTCTTGCCTAAGGGGAGGAACGAAAGGAACCATGGGAGGTTTTTCAACCACTTTCTCTTTGAATTTGTATACTCATTTGATTTTAGGAGGTGTGAAGGGGTTTTCATTATCTCTTGGTCGTTTGTGGGATGTAGGTGAAGGTTATGTATTAGGTTGGTCTTGGTTGTTTGAGACTTCTCTAGGTTTAAGCATGGTTTTTTCAAGGATGGTAGACTCAAAGGTGGATAGGGACATGTTTCAAAGGGATAGTTCAACTATTTTCTTTGCTTTGAATTTTTGGAAGGATAGGAAAAAGAAGTCTTTGCAAGGTTTTATAGGTTCCATGGGCTCAGGCCAAAAGGCATCTAAGGAAAAATTTCCTTCGGATGACAAAGGGTTGAATACGCTATGGTATAAAGTGAATATTTCATTGTCAAAGAGAAAATTTAAACATTTATGTACAATAGAAGGGATAGCTTTCATGGAGTGAAGCCATGGATGGCCTAGCTTCCCATGAAATTGGTCCAGCTGTGGGATGATGGAGAATGAGACATCTAATGTTTTTGGTCCTATTTGCAATGGTAAGGTGATCGATCCTATCGTAGAGCAAGAAAAACCATTGTATTTCTTGATCCATGCTTTTGGTATATTGTATATATCTTGATAGAGTTCATGCAAAAATAATAATTCCTTTGTGATCACATTCTCTCCATAGGAAGGATCTATTAATATCACATTAGTGGGCTTGTCATAGATATGGCCAGTTATGTAGATAGGACCATCGGGTGTATGTTTAAGTATATCCTTAGAGGAGAAAGAAATGTCAAGAGGATTCTTGGTTTGTCCCTTACAAAGAATGATGTCTATCAACCCTATCATTTAATCTATAGGATTGATAGTATTATTTTAAACAAAATCATTTTTATCATCATCTGTGTCAACATTCATCACATAATTATTTGTAGTTTCACTACCTTTGACAAATGAAATATTATGTTTGGGCATGGGGTTGGTGAAAATTCACAAGTTTTGGTTGGGAGGGGAAATAGAATTATTTCTTGGATCACTAACACATCCAACGGAAAGATGGATAGAATCAATGAGGTCTTGCACAAGATGTTTAAGAAACTTACAATGTTTCGTGTCATGACCATTTTGTTAGTGATAGTGGGAATAAGTATTTGATCTAAAGCTCGGGGGTAAAGGTTTATTAGGATTCGGTGTTTTGACAAGAGGCAAAGTAATCATTTGTTGTTCTAAGAGTTGGGACATTGTGTTATGAAGGGTATCGGGTAAGGGAGTGAATTGTCTTTTTGGGTACCCATAGCTAAAGGGTGTCGTGGCTCTAACAAAATATTCTTGTTTATTGAAATTTTGAGTTGTTTGTTGGGGGGAACTAAATTGAAGGAACCCTTTATTTTGTTTTCTAAGAGGTTGGGAATTGTTTTCGTTTGTGGGCTCGAATTTCTAAAAATGGATAGAAGTGGACTTTGTATCTCGACTACTAACCAAATTTTGATAGTCACATAGGGAAATACACAAGTGCATGAAGGATGGGAATTTCATCATGGTAAGCTTTTCTTGAATCTTGCTTTGCAAATTTTCTATGAACATATTTTAAAGGTGAGGATCGGGGACCTTGACATTGATTTAGGAATAAAGCGATTGATAGCATGAGATAAAGTTGGTTATGTTTTCTTCTTCCTTTTGCTTGCATCACATCAAATAGTCCAAGGTCATCTTAGGATTCATATGCACTTGGAAATGGTTTAAAAATGCATCAAAAAGTTCATTGAATGAACTAATTGAGTTGTTTGGTAAAGAATAAAACCATTCCAAGGTTGTATCTTTCAAGGACCTTGGAAAACGATTTTCCAACAGTTTATCATCAAGGACAAAGTCCTACATAGGGCAGTATAGACATTAACATGGTTAGAATGTGTTGAGAAGGGTAATTTTCTACTCACGAGTTCTCTTCACTTACAGAGCCTCACAAGGCGAACTACCCTAAAATACCTCAAGGAAAAATGGAAAGAGTTCTAGAACTAGAAAGAGTACGTCACAAAGATTCTTTAGACAAACTAACAAGCTCTCAACCAAAGGATGGCAACGCGAAACCTGGATGATAGTGCGGTGAGTCAGCATCCCCGAGGCACGTTGTTGTCTCATACGGACCAGAAAGAAAGTGTGTCACAAAAAATGGCAAAGTGAATGCTTCTATTCTAATTGTTGAGAACTTCTAGAAAGTGATAAAGTAATAGAATGTGATAAAACTAAAATAGGTTGAAATAGAAATGATAAAGACAAGGATAAGGGAAAGGAAATACTTACAATCATGCGGGTGACAAAGCCTCCAGCTCGTGGATGTCTTCAATACCTACACACAATGGAGAGAGAGAGAGAGAGTGTTGGGGCTGGATAGGGGTTTGCCTCAGTCAAACCCCCATTTTGGTGTTCCCACCTCCACGAACAGCTAGATAGATAGAGAGAAAAGTAGAAATAAAGTAGAGAGTACTAGAGCACTACAAAATGGTACATGATTATTCAACCAGATAATAGAGGATAGGATTTAAATCTTACCACCTCTGCCCAAAGCACTCAAGACTAGTGGGGGAGAAAATGAGAGAACCTCAAGCCTCGGCTGTAATGGTGTTTTGTTCCACACTTGCTCTACTGAAGTGATGGAGTGTTGATGTTGTTGCTATGAAGTGTAAAGTGTTTGAGAAGATAGTGAAGAAGTTTCTTAGAGCATGTCAAGAGCTAGAGAGTGGAGAGGTCTAAAGATGAAAATGGAAGGAATGAATAGTGAATATGAAGGAAAGAGGGAATAAAATGGCCATGTTCAGGTCGGTCGACCGAAGAGGGCATTACAAGTCGACTCCCAATGGGAATGGTAACGCCTCTATAGGCTCCAAGCATGGGAATCTATCAGGGACGTAAGCATGTTGCACTGACATCTACGCACCTCATGGGCATCCTCGACAGTAACTCCTCTATCGACACACAAAATAGACACCAAGTGGAACGAAGGCAGTGGGTTTACATGGATTTTCACCTTCGGACCTGTTTTTCTAAAGTGAGGAAGGGTGCAAGGGTAATTTTCCTAAGGAGTGCAAATTCACTCCTATAAATTTTTCCCCCACTTTAGCAAGCACGAATATTGATGAGTGATTTGGTAAACTAGATCAGAATTAGCTGAGTTAGAAATGTATACCTAAACCATCAAGGAAGCAGACCCCAATCTGGAGAACCTAAGAGTGCAGGACAAGTGAAGGAAGGAAAATCATATACTCAGGATGAAGAAGATGTATAACTTCGATCTAGTATATAGAATTGAGAAGAAAAAGATAGAAGTGAATGCAAGAGTGATAAAATCAATCCCCGCTCGAGCAGGAAGACCCGTATCACTAAGTAAAAGTGATAAAATAAATCCTCACTCGAGGAGGAAAACCTGTATCACTGAGTAAAAGTGATAAAAGAAATCCCCACTTGAGGAGGAAAATCTGTATCATTGAGTAAAAGTGATAAAAGCAATCCCCACTTGAGGAGGAAAATATGTATCACCGAGTAAAAGTGATAAAAGAAATCCTTGCTCAAGGAGGAAAACCTGTACCATCGAGTAAAAGTGATAAAATAAATCCTCTCTTGAGGAGGAAAACCCATACCAATGAGTAAAAGTGATAAAAGCAATCCCTACTCAAGGAGAAAAACCTGTATCACTGAGTAAAAGTGATAAAATCAATCCCCGCTTGAGGAAGAAAACCCATATCAATGAGTAGATAGTCATGCAGACCATCATTAAGCTAGAAGACTTTCAAAGGGGTCCCTCAAGAACCCTTCAAAAGGAGGGGTCCACTCAAGGGATGCACTATTTGAAAAGTAAATTCTAGTCAGGCTGCCCCCAGGCTAGATGTAAGGATGTGAAATAGTTCTAGTCAGGTTGCCCCCAAGCTAGACGCCAAGATGTGAAATAGGCCTAGTCCGGTTTCTCCCAAGCTATATGCCAAGATAGGAAGTAGGTCAAGTTGGGTTGCCTCCAAGCTAGATACCAATGAATTCATTTGAGATAAAAGCTTTCAACGAGGTCCCTCGGGAACCCTTCAAAAGAAAAGGGGGGTCCGCTCAAGGGACACTTCATTCAAAATACATAGAGAAAGAGGGGGTCCTTCAGAAGGACGCACATCTCTAGAACAAGTTATCACTGTCCCCAACATATAGGGGAGAATAACCACACAAGATACTTAGAATAGGATAGAGGTAAACCTCAATATCAGTTGTCATGCAAAGAAAAGGCAGGTGCATCAACAGGCACCTAAATCATGAAGTTGTTGTATCTTATCCTTCAAGGCCTTACATTCACTAGTGGAATGGTCAGACACTCGATGGTATGCACAAAAATAATGTTTTTCTTTATCATTTTTATGATATTTCTTGTGTGTAGGAGGAGGAAGAGTAATTAAGCGGGCTTTAAGAAGTCCCAAAAAAATATGTTCATGCTCAAATAAAGGATGAGGAGCAGGAAGCAACCCTTTCTCATGTGGAGAAAATTTTGACTGCTCACTAGAAGTAGATATGAAGACAAAAGACAAAGGAGAATGGACCAATCCATGAGAACAAGGTTGAGAAGACATTGTGTCAACATTCAACCGTGGTTTCTTCTCAGATTGTTTATTCAAGCAACCAAGCCCCAAATTATGCTAATGAGGTACAAATTCTATAGGGACCCGAATGCCTTGTTCGTTATGACCAAAACCTTTACACTCATAGCCATACTTAGAGACAAGCTTAAAGTAAGGTCCATAACATGTTTACAAATCACGAGAAGAGGGAGGATCTACATAAAGGGTATTATTCCAACAAGGGGGGACATGTTATTCTATAGGATCGTCATCATCCTGTTTAATAGGACTGCCAACATTATCCTCTTTAGTAGAGGTGTAATCATCTTCCTCAGAAGCAGGATCAATACTAAGTACATTACAATTTGCTTTCGCATTATCCCGCGATATAGAAGAATGACCATTTTTGATAGCGAGTGTGAACAAGGTTGGAAAAAGGTCTAAGTGGATCGGATCAACTTTATATTATTGAATTAAGGAATTTGTACAGTTTAGAGGACCTCAATCATCACCTAAATATGCACTCCTTTGAGAAGAGGTAGAAGGAGAAAACTTAGGATTTATCGTTTTAAAAGGATCTTCTCCAGGGACATCTATCTCAAGAGTATCTTTTGTAGTAGGTACTGTTGGAGTAAACATTGACATATTGGAAGATACTGAAGGAATAAGAGTATGCACAACCGAAGCTTGTCCAACAACTTCCATCTCACACAAGGGCATAGCATCAGGATCAACCTTGACTGTAACTACTCAATTATTGAAAATGAACTTAATAGATTTATGTAAGGTAAACGAGACTGCACCCATAGCGTGAATCCATGGTCTACCAAGAAGGAGGTTATAAGGTAACTTCTCTGACATAACATATACAAGAGTGGGTATAGTAATGGGTCCAAGCTGCAAAGGTAATACTATTATACCTAGAGCTTGTCATACAACATTATTGAACCCATGGATGACAACAAAAGAAGCATTAATAGAAGATGGGTCAATATTAATCTTAGGTAATAGATCAATGCTACATAAATTGAGTGTCGAACCAACATCAGTGAGAGTGCGTCTAATGCCAATCTTATTAATGTTAACTAGAATCATTAGAGGATATTCTTCCTTCTATACTTCTGAGGGTGAGAATTCCTAGGGATAGAACATAACATTCAGTGAATCTGCATGAATATATGTTGTCAACGCATCAACATCTACCGACCTAGGAAAAGAAGGCAAAAGGATCTTTTGTAGGGATTCCTTAAGCATGCCTTGATAAACCAGAGAAAACTGAAGCAAGTCCCACAGTGAGATCTTAGTCGGAGTAACTTGAGGTTGCTCAACAAGATCACAATCACTAGGTGCTTGAAGAAGGCTTAGTTGTTTATTCATTCTAGTATCATAGTTATGGGCTACCACTCTATAAGAGGAAGTCATAGAAATATAAAGGGAATCACTATCAAATGGAACACCTTCAATATAACAAACCCTTTTAGAATAAGGACTAGCTGGGGTCATGTAAATGATTAGTCTCTTAGGCCTTTGAGGGGCATTAGAGACATAGATTACATTTATAGAATCATCACAACTAGTAGAATAATTATTTGAAGACATGTTCGCAACATTGATCCAAACAAGATCAAATGTGGAAGGAGATTTAACATGCACCAATGAATCATCTCTAGAAGAGAGTGCATTGGAATAGATAATAAATTCATCATTCACAAATGGAATGTCCCTAGAAGAGAGTGCATTGGAATGAATAGAAGGTAGAGTAAAATTTAGAAAGGTATCAATGATTTCATCTTCTTGCAACAAGATATCCTCTGAAGTACGAGGACTCTCATGAGAAGGATCAAAGACACCAAGTTACATGGGTAAATCCAAGTCACCATCATATGCATGAAATGGAATATCATTAATACTTTGAAAAAAATTAGATACATAACTAATAACAGAAGATATTAAATTCATTATGATTTTTTTGGTATTTTCTATGTTTTAGTAATTTGCATTTTCAGAGGTCTTTGGGGCAGAATTTGGGTTCAAAACTTGCATCAGTCCTTAAAATCTGATTATCAAAGGCACTAGTATTTTAGGGGCTAAACTAGTTCTCTAGGAGACCTTTCCAATGGTTCAAACGGTTCTAAAATCTGAGCACCGAGTCAAAAGTTATGACCCCGCCAAGCAGGGGTAAATAATTTCCTAGTTTTCAAAAAAAACGTTCTTCACGTCGAGCTCACCAAAATGTAGAGAAGGGAGATTCACTACTCATGAGTTCTCTTCACTCAGAGAGCCTAACAAAGTGAACTTCCCTAAAATACCTCAAGGAACAACGGTGAGAGTTCTAGAACCAGAATGAGTGGGTCATAGAGATTCTCTAGATAAACTGACAAGCTCTCGGCCAAAGGACAGCAGCACGGAACATGGATGCCAGTGTGATGCACTCATGTCCCCGAGGCATGTTGGTGTCTTGTATGGACCAGAAATCAAATGTCACAAAAAATGGCAAAGTGAATGCTTGTATTCTAATTGTTGAGAACTTCTAGAAAGTGATAAAGTAATAGAATGTGATAAAGCTGAAATAGGCTAAAATAGAAATGATAAAGACAAGGAGAAGAAGGGAAAGGAAATACTTACAACTGTGTGGGTGATGAAGCCTCCAACTCGTGGATGTCTTCAATACCTGCACACAAGAGAAAGAAAATGTTGGGGCTGTATAGGGGTTTGTCTCAGTCAAACCCCATTTTGGTGTTCCCACCTCCACGAACAACAAGATAGATAGAGAGAAAAGTAGAAATGAAGTAGAGGGTACTAAAGCACTACAAAATGGTACGTGCTTATTCAACCAAATAATAGAGGAGAGAAGTGAAATCTTACCACCTCCGCCCAAAGTGTTCAAGGCTAGTGGGCGAGAAAATGAGAGGATCTCAAGCCTCTGCTATAATGGTGTTTTCTTCCACACTTGCTCTAGTAAAATGATGGAGTGTTGATGTTGTTGTTGTGAAGTGTAAAGTGTTTGAAGAGATGGTGAAGAATTTTTTTAGAGCTTGTCAAGAGCTAGAGAGTGGAGAGGTCCAAAGATGAAAATAGAAGGAATGAATAGTGAATATGAAGGAAAGAGGGAAGAAAATGACCATATTTGAGTTGGTCGGCCGAAGAGGGTGTTACAAGTCGAATCCCAATGGGAATGGTAATGCCTCTGCTGGCTCCAAACATGGGAATCTATCAGGGATGTAAGTTCTCTCGTGAACGTTTGTATGCCACGTGGGCATCCTCGATAGTAACTCCTCTACAGACGCACAAAATGGATGCCAAGTGGAATGAAGGCAATGGGCTTATGTGGATTTTCACCTTCGGACTTGGTTTTATAAAGTGAGGAAGGATGAAAGGGGAATTTTCCTAAGGGGTGCAAATTCGCTCCTATACAGAATGATCTCCCTTTCCTCTGTATTTCTCAAATCTAGGCGCCTCTACACCTTGTGGCATCGATGTTTGCGATATCTCAAAGGATAATGGACTGCTTCTGATATAATATGTAGGTAGGCCATTTATATTTTGGTTGATGGTGGAAATTTGGTTTTGAAGAGATGAAATGGTTTGGAAAAGTTGGTTTATGAGAGGATTATTGTTTTTATTATGATATGGAACTAAAAGTGGTGAAGGACTGTATGTGTTTGTAGGACAAGTGAGTGGAATGATTACAGGTGGTAAAATGGTAGTAGATATAACTTGTGATGCCACATAGGAATTTGGGATGCTAGAAGGAATACCCAAGGAAGGAATCACATTACTAGTTTGTTGCATTGTTGTTGTGACTAGAGAGTTGGTATAGGTAGGTATTGAGGCCATTGTTGTGGGAAAAGGAATTTGAGTTCCTCCTTGACCTGTGACACTATTTGCTGGTAAAGGACCACTAGTGGTTGAGGGGAGGTGTTTTCCAAAGATTTAAACTACCTTTTTCACAAGGTCAAGGCCATCTTCATTTTCAACCATGCGGTGAATGTTATCTATAGTAGGGATGGAAGTAGTTGAAATGTCATTTTTCACTTGATTTTGTAGGTGTGCTAGGTCCTCATGAATGTGAATTATGTTTTCTTGTGGGACACTATTATTAATTGGTTCAATTTTCATAGTACTTGAAGGAAAAGAGTTGTTAAAGGTATGGTCCATGTCTAGTGTACTAGTGTCAATACTAGGAGTGAAAGAGCTAGGCAACCCAAGATCCACAATGATTGTGTTATCACGAGATGACATGAGTCTTGAACTTCATCTCACTATAGTATTAGCAATAGGACACCAAATACTCATGCAAAGGCTAATAAATGCAAGGTGAATCAAGTGCAAGGCAAGCTAAGAACAATGAAATTCTTATAACATAAATTTTGGAAACTAAAACAGAAAAGAAATAATAGAAAAAAAAATCAAAAATTGAATTATAAATGCCAAAGAATGCAGTGCAGTATGTGAAGAGGGACTTATTCGCCCATGGTGGTGAATGAGTCCCAGTGAAATTCAAATTTTTTGAATTATATTTTATGCTTTTTATGTATTTTGATCTATGTCTAAAATGAAAATAAAAAATTTGAATGATTTTCAATGAAATTGGATGAAAAAATGCAAGCTAAATGAGCTTTCACCAATGCAAAATTTGAAACCTTAGAATTAAAATTAATTAATGCAAATCTTAATGCAATGTTAATGCAGGATAAATCTAGGATGAAAATGCGCTCTGAATTATAATTATGATGTTCTAAGGGTAGGTTCACCAAAATGGAACCAATAGAAATGGGGGATATGTTGATTATATTCTATCACACCCACTTCCAAAGGTATTCCACTCAAGGATAACCCTAGAGATCTTAATGAAAAAGAGAGTGATATCTTGCAATAGGGCTTTCCTAGGGACTGGATATGATCTAATGAGGGGTTAACCACCAAGTTCAGACTTGGAAAAGATAATGAAATGAAAGATGAAATGCAAAATCCTAATTGAATGCAAACTAACACTAAATAACTTAGAAAAGTGGATGAAATGCAATAGAAAGCTATAAAATAGAAAGTGTGCACCTAGGAATCTAGAGAAAGCAGAATGGAGGTCTAAATCACTGTAAATTTTGCTTTCAAAGCTAACTGGGACTCATTCACCAATTTGGGTGAATCAATCTTATTTCTAGGAAACTGTGTAGGAACAAAAATCTGCCAAAAGGGTATCCAAATTTGTAAAATCCTAAAACTTGACCGAAACTGTGACTCATTCGCCAGAAGTGGTGAATCAGTCTAGTTGATCTTTTTTGCAATTTAAAAGTCGATCTCACTCTTCTCGATCTGCTATGTCCTTCTTGATTTTTTTTCAGATCTGAATCTCTGATTTGCAATATGTAGGTCTTCTCTAATGTTCTCCAAGGCTTAATGACAACTTTGACAACTTTGATCACTTGAAAACTTTTCTCCAATATTGCTCCTTAGGAAATATGAAACCTAAACCTATAAATCACACATAAGGAGAGGGAAAAGTGTTGTTGGGTTAGTGGATATGGTTTTTCCTTGGTCAAATCCCTTATTGGTAATTAAACCTTGAAATGAAATCAAATAAGAATGGAGAATGATGAATCAATAAATGATGATGTTGGAACTTACCAAACCCTAGAATTAAGGTGATGCAAATATATTTGAAATGGTTGCAATGGATGTGATTCTTGACTCTTGTTTAACTGATATTGATCTTGCTTGAAACACCTTCTTGAATCATAAACCCTACATCACAATTGTTAGCACAATAACAAATATGATGGATGAAATATTTGACATGATGATTGACGCTTAAATGCTTCTCTAAAATGCTTGATAATCTACCCTTGAATGATCTTGAATTCTCTTGTGAATTCTAGAATTCTCTTGTGAACTCTTTTGAATGTTAGGTGAGAATATGAATGAAAGAACCTTGTATTTATACTCAATTATGCAAGAATTCCCAAAATTAGAACACTACAAGCTGACATCAGATCTAGGAGAATAAAATCCCACTAGAAATTTGAATTACATTTGATTTTGGGCCACACGGGAATCATTCTCCCAAGGTAGCGAATGAGTCCCATCAGACATAATGTATGAGACCAAAAACCAAAAATGTTTAGAAATGTCTGAAAACCGATTCAGGGCCAAAATATCTCTAGGTGGGACCCATTCGCCCAAGGTGGCCAATGAGTCCCATATCACTAAATTTGGGCCACACAAGCTAGAATCACCTTAATTATGATTGTTTAATGATTGGTGTCAGGATTATCCTTGAAAATATGCAATAAATGAGACTCGTGGGTGCAAAATAGGACCAATTAAAGCATAAGAAAACCCAAATATTATTGACAATCCTAGAGAAGTGTGAAAGTGTGTTACAACACTTTACAAAACTCCAAATAAGGCAAGATTAATGTTGATTTTGATTAAAAAGAGGTTTATTAAGTTTAGTTATTTGATAAGACCCTAGAAAAGTGTGGAAGTGTGTTACAACACTTCACAACACTTTAGCAAGGTACCATTAGAATCCATTAGTTGACAAGGGCCCAAGACTTAATGTGAATGTGTCAACCACATTATAACACTAAATCAAGGCAACATTAAGCCAAACGCACAAGAAGGGCCCAAACAAGTAGAAAAAGTAGAAAACTTTCTTTTTCAGTGACTCCAACCACCAATAGTCAACCCACTCTTTTGAGTCACAATCATTCCATGCTTGGAATATACTTGAAGAAAAAAAGCGTGCCATCTTCCACATATGGATATTTCATGAACCTGTTGGATGTTGTGATGGCTGCTACTCAGGGGGAGTAGTCAGATGATTCAGATACGTGGTTCAAATCTTGTGTGTATCTTTGTCATTGATGTCAAAGGGGAGAAGAGTAATGTGAATTTTTTTTGAATAATTAAGGGGGAGAAGACAAATATGAAAAATTGGGAATTATCTGAGGAGAAGAAGTCAGAATCTAAGGGGGAGTAAGTGTTGAAGTTAGTTGTGTTGATAGTGTTTTTCACATCATGTGTTGCCATCAATGACAAAGGGGGATATTTTTGGATGTTGTGGTTGTGTTTCTGATATTTGGTTGTCATTGATGTCAAAACTATTAGCATTAATGTCTTTAAGACTGTATATGTTGAGGATATTGAGAAAATTGTAATAAAATAAGTTGCAGGTTGTTTGTGAAGCGGTGAAGATCAGTATGATGGAAAGTTTAGTATGTTGATGGTGAGAAGTTATGGATTAAAGGGTTGTTTTTTCAAGCCTATCTAGTTTATCCACTGAAATTTTTAGAGGTGCGCATGAATATTTGAGCAAGCTATGAGTTTATGTGTTTTGACAGTTATTCGATTACTATAGCTGGTATTCCTGGAAGAAGATAATGTGATTCTGGTAATCTGAGTTTTTGTGTATGCTCCTATGGTGTTTTTTGATGTTTCTAGATCATGTTATATGTATGTTGCATGCCTGTATTGATCATTATGCTCACGATCAGCGATTTTCTCTTGCATGTTCATGTCTTTCATGTTATGGCCGATAGGGTATTTGAAGCATGTTGTGGATCTTTGAGGAATAATGTTTGAAGGGTTTTTTTGTTCGAGGACATTGTTTTGGGTCTCCACTATGTTGTGGCTGACCTTGGTAGATTCACATTAATAATATTTATTGTTTTGGGTCGACAGTTTGTATTCATCTTATTATTTTGTTGAAGCTGACATGAAGCGATGCAATTACTTGTTGCAAATATATATGAGCGATTTTTTATCTCATTTGAGACATGCATGATGCAAATTTTCTGAGTGTTATGTTTGAATAAATTTTAGATCATTCAAAGGTAGAGCAGAGTGTGAAGAAGAGTGAAGAAGAGTGAAGAAGTGTTCATGTGCTTAACTAGAATTGTAATCAGGCATTAGTAGATGCTACTTTCTCAATTCAAAATCTTCAAATCGATTTAATCCAAATTTTTCTATAAGATAGTGAGTCTTCCCTTATATATGAGTAGTCATCTCTAGGCAGTGTTCTTGAATGCATGTGCATTCCTCATTTATTCTTCTTATACTTCTAACAAAGTATAAACTTGTGGATTAATCTCCACCGTGGTTTTTCTCCTAACAGGGTTTCCACTCTAAAATCTTGGTGTAATGTGTGTCTCTAATGTGTTGTTGATTCATGCTTTCATGGTTATTAATCAAATCTGATAAAAAGGGTTAATAAGTTTAATAAGTTTGAAATTATGTGACAATTGATTCACCCCCCTCTTAACTATTTTCCCTTGTGTTGCCAACAAAACCTACATTGGAGCTTCCAAAAGAGTGCAGCTCATTCAATCCTATCAGTGTACAATAGTCCTCATATGTTGCAATGTTAGTATCATCTACCAACCAAAAAAATATACGAACTAAATAATTACCTTCATTACCTAGACCTATAGCATGATTACACCACTAGAAAATTGATTGTGCATCTGTCAACTTTGGATTGTCTTTTTACTTTAATTCTTCTCATGCTATGGCTCTTTCAATACACGCTCCTACACCATCATGCTCCCCCTTTCCATGTCCGACCTTTGAGAAATTCCACATATGTTGAAAACCACTAATCCTATGCATCTGCTCTACAAATAAAACATTATGAAGTGAATGATATGCCCCTGCTAGCCAAATCAGTATAGAACATCTAAAATAAACCTTGCACAAACTCTGTAGAATGTGTGTGATCATCATTGATGTAAAAAGGATACTCCCTCAATACCTTCCTATTATCCTCTATACTATCACCTCCATGAATTAATTCTATATGCACAAATATAGAAACCTATGTGGAGTTGTAGTATTGTGATTGCACCTTGTTTTGTAGTTGTAGTGTGCAGTTCTCTACAAATTCGACAATTGAAACAATTCTATGAAGTAGAAATATTTCCTTGCATAATTTGAACTATGAATCCAACCATCAAGCTCTATGTGTATTCCTTGCATACTCATAGACCACATGGTCACAAAAAATGCCCATAAACTGATACACTAGAATCTTATCACTAACCAATTCACACTTTTTTGCTTATTATTTCCCATCTTTTAGACTATAGGCCATTGTCCTATATTTTCGAAATTCCACAATTTCATTTCCAACTGCATGTGTACTATCCATGTGTTGGAAATTTGAAAAATGTTGCAAGCTAGCACAATGAACACATGTGTCATCCAAACATGATTTCCTGTAAAAAATTTGACCTGCCACTCTTTCACATAAAATGGTAGATAAGAAATCCCTTGAAGATCTAGGTGGAGGCCTTATGTTACATTCCTGCAAAACATTATTAGTATGCATATATACACATATGTTGATAAACATCATAATGCTTAGAAAACTTAATATGTACTCTACAACAATAAGTAGTGCATGTGTGATTTATTTTGACATAAAAAGGCTTTAGCATTTCAAAAAACCTTTGACAAATTTTAACTTGAGGATACATCTCTACAAATTTAGCAAAAAATTGGGTTTCAGTCATATCCAAAAAAAATTTGGATGAGGCTCATGGATTTGAATACCAATTCTCCTTTTTACAACATCTCTTCGATTGGGAGAGACCCTTGTTTTATTCTTCCAAAATTCTTGTATTAGAGATCTCAAGGCTTGAACAATTTCTTTATCTTTTTGTGGTAGTCTACCCAAGAATGATCATAACTCATTGTTATTTGGATCCTCCACTCTTTCATGCCTTTTTTTGACTCTCATTATAGATGATCTACATATTTCCAAATTTTTACTCATCTTTGAAAGGATCATCTTATTCCTATTTTGATTGCTTACCAATGTTGATGTCATCACACATCGCATGGCATTACTATCTTTCATGTGTGAGGTAGAAACCAAGATCTCATATGGGTAAGTGCACCAAGATGGTTCCCAAAAAGGGCACTTAAGTGGACAACATTTTCTGAAAGCGGGAAATACTGACCTTGGACGTGAAATTGAGGATAGTTACACTCAAAATTTTGAGATGGAACAAAAACAAGGATCAAATTTCTCTGAGTCTACTTTCTAAACTACTAATTTATTTTTAAAATGGTTGAGATTAAGGGGTTAAAAAGAGAGACATACACAAATTGGTGTTGTTTTTTTCAAAAAAAACATAACATAGCAACTCTTGTACGACCCTCGTAGGATGAACTTTTTTTTAGTATTTTTAAAATCGCAACGGTCAGAAGTTAGCTAATAGTATGTAGTTGATGCACAATTTTTCTAATAATTTTTTATGAATATTTGATTTTTACTAATTTTCGAAGTGGACACTTCTTGAGAAATAGAATTTTGGATGTGCTACCCCTACAAATTTTGGAAACTAATTGAATTTTTTTTTTTTTTTTTTTATAATTTGTAGAATGGAGTTTAGTTTCTAAAAATGTAATTTATTTTGAAAATTCGATGAAAGGTTAATTTATAATGAAAAAAATACCAAACACTGCTTTCTGGCAAAAAGAGATATACAAACAAAAGAAATTATGGATGAAAGGCTTAATTTTGTTAGAAAGTGAAAAAAATTACATCGTTGAATAGCTAAGAGAGAACCCAACATTACCCATGTGTTATTTTTTTGATATTGAACCACATGCAATCCAAACGGTGAGCACGAACTCGATTATGTGAAATATGGTAGATTTTTTAAAAACATGTCTTTGGTCATTAGGAATGCCCTCCAAGCCTTTGGGTTGGTATTCCAAGGAAAATACCAATCCTAAGGCTTGGTAATTCCTAAAGCAAGATATAACGTGAGCACGCTATAACACGTTCACATTATATCTCAGTTTTCACATGGTTTTTTGCTTTTGTGGGAAACATGTCAACTAAGACATAACGCGAGCACATTATAACACAATCGTGTTATGTCCTCATTTATGTTAAATGCAAATCTATTGAATGTATGTTGATATATTTGTATGTTTTTATATACATGCATGCTTGTATGTCATGTATGTATGCATGCTTGTATGTATGTATGTATGTCTGTATGTATCAAAGCATGTATATTGTATGTATGCATGTATGAATGTAAGATTGTATCTACACATGTATGCATGTATGCTTGTATGGATGTAGGATTGTATGTCAATATGTATTATGCTTGTATGTATGTAATTATGTATGTATTTACATACGTCTTTAGAGAGAGGGAGAATTTAGAGAGAGAGAGAGTTTGGAGAGATGGAAAGGGGGTGGAAGTGAGAGTTTAAGAGAGAGGGAGTGGGAGAGAAGAGGTTGGAGTGAGGAACTACCTAGGTAGGGTCAGAGGGATATAGGGAGGGAGGGAGAGAGAGGGGAGTGGGAGAGAGAGATAATTGAGAGAGAGGGAGAGAGAGGGAGTGTGATTCAGAGACCTGAGAGAGGAAGATGGTGTGGGAGGGAGTGACCTGATAGAGGTAGAGAAAGAGGGGGGTGGAGTGAGAGGGACTTATCTAGGTAGGTTGGGAGGGACATATAGAGAGAGGGGAGAGAGATAGAGAGAGAGTTACCTAGGTAGGTTTCCAGAGGGAGAGACCTGGGAGAGAGAGGGTGCGGGAGGGAGAGACATGAGAGAGAGGGAGAGAGAGGGAGTGGGAAAGAGTGGGATAGAGTGGGAGGGACATAGAGAGAGATGGATAGAGGGAGCGAGAGATGGTGGTCGAGATTGATTGAATGAGAGGTATGTAGAAAGAGGGAGAGGGTAGATAGAGACAATTAGAGAGGGTAGGAGGGAGGGAGGGAGAGGTGAGATGTATAGATAGAGAGAAAGTGATAGGGGTTAAAGGTATAGGGTTGAGGGATTAGGGTGGAGGACCTATAGAGTTGATGGTTTCTAGGGTATTAGGGGCTAAGGTTTGAGGGTTGAGGGAATAGGGTCGATGGTAGAAGGTATTTGGTTGGAGGGTATAGGCTATAGGGTTGAGGGTTTAGGGTTGAGGGTCCAATGTATTGGGTAGAGTTTATAGGGGTTGAGGGATTAAGGTTTGATGGTTTAGGGATTAGGGTAGAGATTTTTCTTGGATTTAAGGGTGTAAGGGTTGATGGATTAGGGTTTAGGGTTTAGGGTATTGGGTTGAGGGTTGAGGGTAGAGGGTTTAAGAGTTTAGGGTTCAAGGGTTGAGGATTTACGGTCTAGGGTTTAGGGTTGAGTGTTTAAGGGTTGAGGGATTAAGGGTCAAGAGGGTTGAGGGATTAGGCTAGAGAGTTTACTAAGTGGGTTTAAGGATTTAAGGGTTGGGGGATTATGGTTGAGGGTAGAGGGTAGAGGATTAAAAATAGAGGGTAGAGGGTTTAGGGGTTAGGGTTTAAGGGTTTAGGGTTTAGGGTTGAGGGATTAAGAAGTTATAGGGTAGAGGGTATAGGGGTTGAAGAATTAGGGTTTAAGGGTTGAGGGTTGAGGGTTGAGGTATTAAGAGGGTATAGGGGTTGATGGATTAGGGTTTAAGGGTTGAGGGTTGAGGTTTGATGGATTAATAGGGTATAGGGGTTGAGGGATTAGGGTTTAAGGTTTGAATGTTGAGGGTTGAGGGATTAAGAGGATATAGGGGTTGAGGGATTAGGGTTTAAGGGTTGAGGGTTGAGGGTTGAGGGATTAAGAGGCTATAGGGGTTGATGGATTAGGGTTGAGGGTTGAGGGTTGAGGGATTAAGAGGGTATAGGGGTTGAGGGATTCGGGTTTAAGGGTTGAGGGTTAAGGGATTAAGAGGGTATAGGGGTTGAGAGATTAAGGTTTAATGGTTGAGGGTTGAGGTATTAAGAGGCTATATGGGTTGAGGGATTAGGGGTTGAGGGTTGAGGGTTGGGGGTTGAGGGTTGAGGGTTGAGGGATTAATAGGGTATAGGGATTGAGGGATTAGAGTGTAAGGGTTGAGGGTGACCTCCCACTCTCCCACTCTCTCACACTCTCTCTTTCTCCCACTCTCCACATATCTCCCTCCCTCTCTATCTCCATCTCTCCCACTATCTCTTTCTATACCTCTCCCTCTCCCTCCCTCTCTCCCTCTTTCTCTCCCTCTCTCTCTTTCTCCCACTCTCGCCCTCTCTCCCTCCCTCTCTATTTCCATCTCTCCTACTTCTCTTCTCTCCTCTCCCTCCCTCTCTCCCTCTTCTATCCCACTCTCTCTTTCTCCCACCTCTCTCTTCTTCTATCCCTCCCTCTCTATCTCCATCTCTCCCACTATCTCTTCTCCCTCTCCTCCCTCTCTCCTCTTTCTCTCCCACTCTCTCTTTCTCCCACTCTCCCCCTCTCTCCCCCACACTCTATCTTTCTCCCACTCTCCCCTCTCTCTCCACCCTCTCTATCTCCATCTCTCCCACTATCTCTTTCTCCCCCTCTCCCTCTCCCTCTCTCTCTCCCTCTTTCTCTCACACTCTCTTTCTCCCACTCTGTCTTTCTCTCCCACTCTCCCTCTACCTCTCTCTCTCTCTCACACACACACTCACCTCTATCTCCTCTAGTTTAAGGGTACAAGGAAGAGATATAGAATTAGGATAGCGTGTATAGACAAACAGGGAGAAAACAAATATATTCAAAAAACCACATTTCATATAACACGTGCATATTTTGAAGAAGTAGAGATGTTACCATTTTAGTAAGAAATAATGCGCTCGTGTTATTTCGCAAGTGTGTTTTGTCTTCCACTAAAAATGGTAAAAAAAATTAATATACCCATGATGTCAAGGCCCACAATTTGCATATTCTCCTGGTTCTGTGCATGCTTCGATAAAAAGTAGCTTTTTGATGATGTTGTGAAGTATGCAAGAATTTTTTTCATATTCCACCACCTTTTCCATGATCTTTCTACCACCTTTGAATGAAATAGTAGAGTTTCCACGTTGAAAGACATATAATATCAATTCAAGTTTGAATTCCATTGAAAACTGATATGCAATTGAAGTTTGGAGGGGAACAAGCTTTTGAAAAAGTCAAATTGTTGTGGAGTTTGAAGAAAGAAGAAGCTAAGGCTACATAATTGGGTTAAAGTACTCCATTGGAAAGTTTGTTTTTTCAGGTATGTGAAGTCTTTACACATTTTCTTTCATTATATTATGGCTTGCTTTCATTTTGGTTATTTTGTATATTCCATGTTGATCATTGTTTGTTTGTCATTATAACCTTAGGTTGTTAATGCACATTTTAAATTACACAATTATATAAACTTGCCAATTACCATTTTAAACCTGATGCAAAGCATCTACCAGGATCCACAAATCATCAAGGGTACTTCTGACCCTAACTTAAATTGAAGAAGATCAATCAACAAACTCAGTCATCTTTTAATCAAAATCCTTCAATTTTACTTGATTTCATATTTCCACAAAACATTAGAACTTGGCTTCAAATATTTTTTAGACTCAAAAATAGATTAACCATCATAAAATTTATTGTAACATAGCATAAAACTTATTAGAAACTTAGAACCATTCAATTTTTTCATGATTCACTAATTCAAGAACTCAATGTTGTAACTTACATGGAAAAATAACAACAAATCATGGAAGGTAACTACCAAACTTTATCCAGACATCCAAGACACTATAATCAGCATGTTATTGATTTAAATATACCAAATACACATTCCAAATATCTCCCCAAAATTCATCCTTTGATCGTGCTTCCCCTAGCAGTATTGCAAACCCGAGGTGCAAGGGCACCTACAACCATGTTTAAAAATTTACTTTGGTGACAGTTTGTCTTAAGGTCTTTGGGTGAGTTCAAGATTTTTTAGATGCTTTTTCATAGATTTTATTGAAAATAAGGTCTAAATAGACCAATATTTCATGTATTTAGGGATTTTGTGAGTTTGGTGATCAAATGTGCAAGTATGCACTCTTGCTTTAGAAAATTGTCAATTTTGCCATATAATCTTTGAAGGAAAATTATTCAAATTGTAAATGGAAGTGTAAGAAAAGAGTCTAGAATTTTTATTAGGGATGAAATAAATGTTTTTGAGTGGTCTTAGGTGTCTTGGACAACAAAGTTGCATAATGTTGCTTATTTAGCAAAAGCTGTCAATGTTAGAAATTTTTAAGACAAATGAAGGTCTTGGTAGTTAACAGGTGGTTATAGGTTGGTTATGGACGTGGATCAATTGGAGAAGGGCCTAAAATTTTATTTAAAAACCTAGTATGGCCTCGTTTAAGAGGTGGGTGGAATTTCAATGAGAAACAAACTTGCATTTACACTATTTTTATGAAGATCTCACTGCTTTTTGTGTGTTTGCATACCTTGTATGGGTTGTACAGGCTTAGTAATGGTGTGAAATTGATATTATTACATAAATTAATTTTACTAATTTCATTTGGCTCCCTTTGAAGAGTTTTTCATTGAACTTTGTGTTTGGAATTCATAAATTTCTAGAAATCGGGTTCTTGGACAGTCAAGGGTTTAAGGGCAATTTAATGTCTTAGATGGCATCCCACCTATTGTGCTCTCTTTGAATTGGTGGGGTGACCATGAAGGATGTACTTAGGATTTTCTTAGGAGTAGATAAGAACAAATTTAAAGTTTCCTCATGAATGATGTTGGTTTAAGGGGAAATACCCTATTTTCTCATAGAAAACAATGGTGCAGACCTAAGAAAGAGGGGTGCAGCATTTCCAGAGGGTAGATGAGGGTTCCTTAAGCTTGGGGGGGTCTATAGAAAGGTTTATGGGCAGTTTTTTTGAATTGGGAATTTGTGGAAGGTAGACTTTCAGTAAGGAGGCCTAAAAACCCTTGTTTCCTAGGTTCTAGAGAGGATTTTGAAATTTGTTAATGGAATGAGTACTTGGGGTCCTCAAAACCTTGATAATTGTTAGTTTTGAAACCTAAGACAAGACTATTTTTGGTCATGGAAGCCTAGTGGTGGGTTCTTGATGGGGTTCCTTCGTAAAATTGGTTAATCTGGGCCCTAAAACAGTGAAATTTGTCATTTTGAGGAAAGTGTCTTAAAAGAGTAATATGCTGATTTTTTATATGTCTCATACCACTGAAATGGATATCTAGATCAATAATTTGTTTGATAGGTTTTTTGGGAGGTTTGTGAAGCCTACAAGGCAATTTTGGGTCAAAAGTGGCTTTTAGAAGAGTTTGTTTGATCTTCTTTTTGTAGGTGGTTGAATGTCAAGATGCTGGCATTTTGAAGGTGTTGGCACTCTTTCCTTGAATCAAATTTCAATTTGGAGTCATAATGAAGAGTCATGATTGATAGAAAACCTTGTTGTCCTATTGAGTCAATTGAAGGTTGATATCATGGTTGGCATATTTGAGAGAAGTTGTGTCAATTTGTATCTTGGGTTCCCACCACTTTGCATCAACACGGTTCTAGGAACACAACATACATTAGAACTAGGGGTGACTTCTTTGGACTATGTTTGACTTCCAATAAGCCTACCTAGCAAAAGGCTTCCCAATTACCCCAAATTTGCAAAGGAAGTACCTTTTAAAGGTGAAATTTCCACCCAAACACCAAGAATAGTCAATGTTCATGATACCAAACCACCAATTTCATGATTAATTTTCCCGCATAAGTTCATTCCTCTATTGTCCCAAGAAACCCCCCAAAACACAAGCAAAAATAAGGGTTTTCAAGGATTTCACAACTTTGAGCTTCTCCCATTCCTCCCAAGGTTCCAAAAACCTTCCAATACCTCTGTAAAAACTTATCAAACACTCACAATTCCATTACACTCATTAGATTTCAGAATCACCATCATCGTTATTCACTTTCACATAGAAATGTGCTCTGGCCAGCCTAGTGCATCACTCCACCGACCAAAACCATGCTCTTCCAAACTCCCAAACACATTTTAAATCTACATTATTATTTTACACACCAATCCACCAATTTATAGATCTATCATAGTGGGTGGATTGGTGGAAATCAATACATTATAGCCTCAAACCCTTACATTGTCAACACAGGGAAAACTTGGAGAAACGACTGAAAATATCTTCTAAAATGGTATTAAGACACAAAAAATTATTCAAGTGAAGATAAATTCATGCATAAATTATCTCCCAAACCTTCAAGGCATCCCACACCTATACAGATTCATACACAAAGAAAGAACACAGGAAAACACAGGGAAATCACAAAAATAAGAAAATTCCTTTATTTTATTTTCTTCAAATCTTGAAGAGAAGCCTCCATTCAATAATTTACATGATATTTATCTTTTTTACCTTCAAAATCAACTCCCTCTATGTATCTAACTATTTTTTTAACTTCTTAACTAACTTATCTCTTGACAACTTCTCCAAAAATGCAATTTTTTGCAAATGTCAAGCCAAATCTCCCCCCTAAACACCTAGAATGACTCAAAATAACTAAATACATATTAAGAGTGGTATTATATAACTTATTTAACATAGATCATTATCTTAGACTCAAAAAAAATAAGAACCTTGCTTTTACCTATCTTCACATGCCACCAAAAACCCTCCTTTTTACCCAAGAAACTAGTAGTTTATTGAAAAACACTCATCCAACCCTCACACAATCTTATGAATACTTAAAAAAGGTATAAAATGGTCTAAAAAAATTAAATTCAACAAGAAACCACTCTACCCCAACACAAAACACACTTTAGCATATCAAAACCACTCGAAATCTCATGGAAAACTCAAAATATCACTCTAGGGCTTCATGCCCAGCACCCTTTTAGACCTCCCCTGCACACTAACAACATTCCCTCACCTATTTATTGATGATCTTCCTTCAAATCTTCTGAATCAGTCTTTGCATTGATGTTTTCCTAAAGCCTAGACATCAACTTCTTGAATTGACAATTTTCATTCAATGGTTCTCCCACACCATGTATGCTTCCACAGTTTGTATACATATATATGAAATAAGTTGAAATTTTGTATGCTTGTCCATGCTTAAATTTTGAGCCTATATTGCAATCATGGCATGCCATGTTACCAATTTTCTTTAAGGAATTCTGGATTGAAAAAAATCATGTCACCTTTGTCTATGCTAGGTTAACTCTTGTACAGGATGATTGTAAGTATTCTTTAAATGAAGCCTTGAATGCCATATATTTTTCAATTATCTTGAATGGATACATTTCTTAGGAACTAATATTCATATCATTACCATGGTACAAATAAAATTATCTGCCATGCTGAAGAAAAATATAAATAGGAAACTAATAAACGAAGAGAATAGAACCTTCAAAGAAAAGGAGAGAGTTCGGGTGGCAGAATATCATGAAAAGAAGAAATTGGAAACGATTGGAAAAAACAAGCTAATTGAAGAGGAACCTCAACCATCAAAAAGGGAACAAACATTGATAACACAAAAGGCACGAATGCAAAATCATCATCGTAAGACAGATTCAGATACCATAGTTGGAGACATGCCCTCTTCGACAAGTGAATATGAAGGGCCACCATTAACCACAAGCGAATATGGAGGGAAACCATCTACCATAAGTGAATATGGATGGAAACCATCTATTGCAAGTGGATATGGAGGGACACCATCTACCACAAGTTAATATTGTTGGACACCATCCAACACATCTAAAGTTGAGAGTACATCATCTCTTAGATTTGATGAAGAAGATATGCCATCATCCCCACATGAACCTCAAGGTATGTCTTCTTCCCCCCCCCCCACCTCAATCGAAGGTACACAATCTAGACCACCTCAATTAAATATTGATGAAATTCCTAATGTTGAGATGTATGTACCTAGGAGAACACCACCTATAATTTTGCGTAGATATCTAAAGTATTTGATTAATATTGATGATGATATTTTTCAGCTCACAAGGAAGGTAAGATCTCAACATGAACTTGTAGAAGATATGCTGATTAGATTTGAGAACGTTTCTTTGAAAGGATAAATGAGACCGCAAGATGTCAACTATTTGTTGAAATGATGTGGGGTGTAAAGTATAGGAACATCATGAAGACTCTTGGGTTGAGAACATCGAATGCATCAAGTGAAGACACTATTGTGAAGAATCTAATGGATGCTTATGGGAGTGTGGGTAAGACCTCACACTCAAAGGATAGTAATTTCACCCAACGTTTCACTACATAAACTTTGGTAAGCTTTCAAACAAAGATAACTCATCGCATTAGAAAGATGAGTGAACAAATGGGAATTAGTAGAAAAACTTTATCAAGAGCCATTCAAAGGTGGCAAAGAATTGAGGGCACTGATTCAAATGAATTATGGGTATTCTCAGGGAGACTGTCAAGAAAAGATAAAGAAGTTGTCAAAGCCTTGAGAAGACTAATTGAAGAGTATTGGAATAATAACACAAGGCCATATTTGAATCAAAGGGATGTGGTAAGAAGGAGAACCGATAGTCAGAATCATGAGCCACATCAAAAGCATTTTTTGGATATGACTCAAGCCCAATTTTTCATAAATTTGAAAATGATTATCCTAAAATTAGTATTTCTCAAAGATTTTTTGAAATACTTAAACCTGTAAACCACACACGCACTACTTGTTGTTGTAGACTACATATTGAATTCTCTAACCATTATGATGTTTATCATTCTATATGTTTAGATTTGCATACTAACGATGTTTTATAGGATTGTGGCATAGAAGCCCCACCAAAATCTTCAAGAGAGTTCTTATCAAAAAAATTATGTGAAATAGAGGATGGCCAGATATTCTACAGGACATCATGCTTGGATGGTTCATGCGAGCATTGTGGTGGCTTCCAACGTATTCCAGTATGTCAACATATGGAAAGCACAGATGAGGTGGGACAAAAACTAGTAGAGTTTGGGAAGTATAAAATAGTGGCATATGCTACAAAAGATGGGTCTCAAGAAAAAGGTGTGATTTGGTTATTGGGAAGATTCCAATGTACCAATTTATGTCCATGTTTCATGACAATATATTGTCTGAGTATGCAATGCATACCCATAGAGCCCGATGGTTGGACACACAATTAAATCTATGCAAGGACACATTTCCAGTTGGAAGCATAGTATCAGTGGTTGAATTTGCAGAGAACTGCACTCTATAGCCGCAGTGTGAGGTGTAGTCATAGTATTACAACTCAACACAAGTTTCTATATTTGTGCACATAGAATTCATTCATGCATCTGATAGTACAGATGACCAAAGGAAGGTATTGAGGGAGTACCACTTTTACATTAGTGATGATCACACACATTCTCCAGATTTTGTGTAAGGTTGCTTCCAGATGTTTTATAGTGGTTTGACTCGGAGGAGCATAACATACAACTGCCATATAATATGGTCGGATAACTGTGCAACACAATTCAAGAACTCATGTATGTTCTACTGGTTGTGCAGAATGCATGTCATTACAGGTGTTCAACATATGTGGAACTTTTGTGAGGCCAAACATGGAAAGGGGGAGCATGATGGTGCAGAAGCATGGATGAAAAGAGCATTAGCACGAGAAGAATTAAAGTATAAAAAAAGTGCAAAGTTGATAGATGCAAAATCAATCGTCAAGTGGTGTAATGCTTCGATGGGTCCAAGTAATGAAGGTATGTCTTCAGTTCATATATTTTTTTGGTTGATGGATGATACTAACATTGCACCATATGAGGACTATTGTACACTAACAAGATCGAGTGAGGTACACTCTTTCCTTAGCTAAAATGCAAGTTCATGGAGTATCAATACATGAAAGATGGCATGCTTTTGTTCTTCATGTACACTATTGTGAAGAATATAATGGATGCTTATGGGAGTGTGGGTAAGACCTCACACTCAAAGGATAGTAATTTCACCTGACGTTTCACTACATAAAATTTGGTAAGCTTTCAAACAAATATAACTCATCACATTAGAAAGATGAGTGAACAAATGGGAATTAGTAGAAAAACTTTATCAAGAACCATTCAAAGATGGCAAAGAATCGAGGGCACTGATTCAAGTGAATTATGGGTATTCTTGGGGAGACTGTCAAGAAAAGATAAAGAAGTTTTCAAAGCCTTGAGAAGACTAATTGAAGAGTATTGGAATAATAACACAAGGCCATATTTGAATCAAAGGGATGTGGTAAGAAGGAGAACCGGTAGTCAGAATCGTGAGCCACATCAAAAGCATTTTTTGGATATGACTCAAGCCCAATTTTTTCATAAATTTGAAAATGATTATCCTAAAATTAGTATTTCTCAAAGATTTTTTGAAATACTTAAACCTTTTTATGTCAAGATAAACCACACATGCACTACTTGTTGTTGTAGACTACATATTGAATTCTCTAACCATTATGATGTTTATCATTCTATATGTTTAGATTTGCATACTAATGATGTTTTACAAGATTGTGGCATAGAAGCCCCACCAAAATCTTCAAGAGAGTTCTTATAAAAAAAAATTATGTGAAATAGAGGATGGCTAGATATTCTACAGGACATCATGCTTGGATGGTTCATGCGAGCATTGTGGTGGCTTCCAACGTATTCCAGTATGTCAACATATGGAAAGCATAGATGAGGTGGGACAAAAACTAGTAGAGTTTGGGAAGTATAAAATAGTGGCATATGCTACAAAAGATGGGTCTCAAGAAAAAGGTGTGATTTGGTTATTGGGAAGATTCCAGTGTACCAATTTATGTCCATGTTTCATGACAATATATTGTCTGAGTATGCAATGCATACCCATAGAGCCCGATGGTTGGACACACAATTAAATCTATGCAAGGACACATTTCCAGTTGGAAGCATAGTATCAGTGGTTGAAATTGCAGAGAACTGCACTATATAGCCACAATGTGAGGTGTAGTCATAGTATTACAACTCAACACAAGTTTTGATATTTGTGCACATAGAATTCATTCATGCATCTGATAGTACAGATGACCAAAGGAAGGTATTGAGGGAGTACCACTTTTACATTAGTGATGATCACACACATTCTCCAGATTTTGTGTAAGGTTGCTTCCAGATGTTTTATAGTGGTTTGACTCAGAGGAGCATAACATACGACTGCCATATAATATGGTCGGATAACTGTGCAACACAATTCAAGAACTCGTGTATGTTCTACTGGTTGTGCAAGATGCATGTCATTACAGGTGTTCAACATATGTGGAACTTTTGTGAGGCCAGACATGGAAAGGGGGAGCATGATGGTGCAGGAGCATGGATGAAAAGAGCATTAGCACGAGAAGAGTTAAAGTATAAAAAAAGTGCAAAGTTGACAGATGCAAAATCAATCGTCGAGTGGTGTAATGCTTCAATGGGTCCAGGTAATGAAGGTATGTCTTCAGTTCATATATATTTTTGGTTGATGGATGATACTAACATTGCACCATATGAGGACTATTGTGCACTAACAAGATCGAGTGAGGTACACTCTTTCCTTAGCTCAAATGCAAGTTCATGGAGTATCAATACACGAAAGATGGCATGCTTTTGTTCTTCATGTACAATGCGAGCCTAGAATGATTGTGAGTTAGGGGATTGGTTTGACAAATGGTTGACAAGTTATCTTAGCCCACTTCACACATATCACCCTTCGACGTCATTGGAACTGCCACAAATTGAATCATCGGTCGACTTTGACCACGTATCAGATCTAGTTCAACTAGGTTATATATGTACTTGCTTATTTTTTGAAATTTGATATTGTTATCTTAATTTTTACTATATTTGTAATGTTGACTAATTTTAAGAGATTTGTTGTAGATATCAATGTAGGGCATGTTTATGTAGTTATTGCAAATGAGGACAATGAAGAGGGAATAGACTATTACTTGTGTCATTGTGTTAAGGCCAAAAATAAATTGGAGGCCCTAGTTATAGATGGAGAAAACATCGAATAACCTATAGGCTCAGTTGTGTTTAGTGGAGCATGGCTTAGAAGGTACCCACATTCAAGTGTTAAACATTGGCTATTTTAGGACTTTGACACACATCGTAAGATTCTTCATTACTCGAACCTTGTCATGGCATCCAATGTTCATTTGACCAAATATGGGAGTAGAATTTTGAACAAGACCTTGTGGAAGGTTTGTGAGTCTGACCATGAGGAAATACTTAACATAGTAAAGAGTAGAGCAGACCTGGATGGTTCATTGGATTAATTTGTAAGTATATGCACATTGGTTCTTATTAATTTTTACTTGTATGCACATTAATTTTTTTGATGCCAATGCTATCATCTTATTTTACTTTTCCTATTCTTAAATAACCTACTAAATAGTGATTGGTGTCCCCTTGCAAAAAATGCAGATATAGGAGTCATCCAAGAGAATGTCGTCTAGAAAAGAAATGCAACATCCTTATTTTGATGATCTTGACAAATATCAATCATGATTTGAAGCCATTATAAAAGTGTGTGCAAATATTGGTGAGGGAATTTCAAGTTATTAATTTGAATTTAACCTTATCATGAGCAACTATAATGTAGATATTATAAGAGCATATGAAATTTCAACTTACTCTATTCATGAGAGGTGTTATGTGCAATAGGTATGTTGGAATTCCTAGTGAAGATGTATGACCAGGAGTGACTAAGTTGTGAGACCTACACACCTATCTTTAAGAACCTTCCATATATTTTTATTTCATTTCCATTTTGGATGCTCTTTCTTTTTCTCTTTTACTTTGTGTATTTGTAAGTAAACTACTAAAAATTGATTGATCTCTCATTGCAAAAAATGTTGATTTATGAGCCATCAAAGAGAATCTCATCAAAAAAAGCAATGCAACATCCTTATTTTGATGATCTTGAAAAATCACAATTCTGATTTCAAGCCATTATAAAAGAGCGTGTGAATCTTAGCGAGGGAATCTCAAGTTAGTCAATTGATATTCTTCTCATAATGCGCACCTATGATGTAGAAATTTAAAGAGAATCTTGAATGTATGAGTGACATTGTAAAAGATCTATGAGAACGAAGTACCTAAGGCATTGTAATGATATTTACTCAAATACTATGATTTTGGAGTTCATGTTTGGTGCAATAGCACCTTGTTCTGTAAATGCCTTCAATAGGCAAATTTGCAAAATTTGAATTTTGAAATGTAAACAATGTAAAAATGTCATGTAAAGTTCATAAATAATATATTCAAAGTCTCAAAAAGGTCATTAGGTGATTAGAGAAGTGATATTAAGCATGTAAGGTCGAGCAAAACAAAGATATTTTGTATTCTTGAATATTTACAATCAATAAAGTCCCCATTTTAGTGATTTTATGAGTTTTCTAGTTGTTCATTAACTTGTACGGCCTGTACAATAGTTTAAGGCCTTGAGTATTGTTGTTTAAGGTATAATAGTGAAGTATCTTTCATTTGAATCTATTTAGGAGGGTATTCATTGAGTTTACCATTAGTTTGAACTGATTTTTCTCAACTCGCTTTGTAAACCAATAATGACTACTCCACTGAATTTGATAGTTTAAATCAGTGGAGTAAGTTAGTATTAGGATTTTTTAGGTATGTGTTTGTTTATTTGTGTAGGGGAATTAAAGAAACAAAGATGGAGTTGTTGCTAAAGGGTTTTATGATGAATTTTCAAGTGAAAAGTGTGGCTCCAAGTGGTGTTTTGAGGAAAACTTCTCAAATGACTTCACAAAAAAATTACTGATCTAGATAGATATTATTGAGTTACAACACATACTTCAAAATCAATAGTGACTATCCTGGAACATGTGCATCAAAAATGACCTTCTTCATTGTCCTCATTAGGCTAACTAGGCCTAATTTACAAAGGAACATATAGTTAAACATTTGACAACCCCCTTAACTTGTCGGGGTAGCAATTATCATATATCCAAACCCTCAGATCCACAATTTGTCTCAGGACAAACTCACTCCACCATGCCAAACCAAAACCCTTATTTTATGCTAGAATAGGGAGGGTTTATTGAAATGAATGGTTCCACACCTTAGAAGAACATGCCACCACCCCAGAACTTCTTAAAATCACCTGCACAAACTCCAAAGACAATCACCCAACCTCTACATGCAATATTTTATCAAACCCTAGGGTGAAACTTCATTTTTCATGCCCTTTTCCATCAAAATCTACATGGGAAGCAACAAAAATCCCATAAAACTTATTCCCTTTCACTTAGAAAATTCTTGTTTGATCATATATGATTGCATTGGGCCCCTCTATAAAAAAATCTCTCGGTTTTGGCTATCTCAGAGTGGTTTTCCTGTGGCGGCGAGTTTTCACTTGATGGAAAAAGCGTCAAATACAAGCAGTGCAAAGTTGCAAAGTGGTGCAAATTCTATTCTATAACGTGTGTGACCAAGTGAACTATTCCAATGCATCCAAATAGGTATTTTTACACTAGGCATAGTCCTCTTTCGTACCCAAACATGCAAAATCGCTTTGAGCTATGTTCAATCAGATCGTATCCCTTAAGAGTCCAAAGTGCTAAATGACTGCAAACTTCAGCATGTTGTTACTTAGAAACTGTGACACTTAGAAACTTATTGTCTAATCCTACAAGATCATGTTGGGCCCTTCTACAAAAACCTCTCTCGGTTTTGGCTATCTCAAAGTGGTTTTCCCGTGGCGACGGATTTTCACTTGATGGAAAAAGTGTCAAATGCAAACAATGCAAAGTTGAAAAGTGGTGCAACTTTCGCTCTACAACTCGTGTGACTAAGCAAATTGTTCCAATCTATTTGAATAGGTATTTTTATACTAGGCATAGTCCTCTTTCACACCCAAACATGCGGAATCGCTCTGAGGTACGTTCAACTAGATCGATCCCTTAAGGGTCCAAAATGCTAAATGAATGCAAACTTCAGCATGCTATTACTCAGATACTGTGATGCTTATAAAATTCTATTCTAATCCTATAGGAATTTGTTGGGCCCCTCTACAAAAACCTCTCTAATTTTTAGCTATCTCAGAGTAGTTTTCTCGTGGCAGCAAATTTTCACTTGATGGAAAAAGTGTTAAATGCAAGTAGTGCAAAGTTGCAAAGTGGTGCAATGTTTGCTCTGCAACTCGTGTGACCAAGTGGACTGTTCCAATGCATCTGAATAGGTATTTTTATGCTAGGTATGGTCCTCTTTGACACCCAAACACGCGGAATCGCTCTGAGGTACGTTCAACCAGATTGATCCCTTAAGGGTCCAAAGTGCTAAATGGCTGCAAACTTCAGCATGTTATTACTCAGATACCATGATGCTTAGAAACTTCTCATCTAATTCTACAGGATTTCATTGGGACCCTCTACAAAAACCTCTCTCGGTTCTGGCTATCTCATAGTGGTTTTCCCGTGGCGGCGGATTTTCACTTGATGGAAAAAATGTCAAATTCAAGTTGTGTAAAATTGCAAAATGGTGCAACTTTAGCTTTGCAACTCGTGTGACCAAGAAAACTATTCCAACACATCCAAATAGTTATTTTTATGCTAGGAATGGTCCTCTTTCACACCCAAACATGTTGAATCACTCTAAAGTACGTTCAACCGAATCGATCCCTTAAGGGTCCAAAGTGCACATTGGCTACAAACTCCAGCATGCTATAATTCGGATACCGTGATGCTAAGAAACTTCCCATCTAATCCTATAGGATTGTGTTAGGCCCCTCTACAAAAACCTCTCATTTTTGGATCTCTTAGAGTGGTTTTCCCATGGCGGTGGATTTTCACTTGATGGAAAAAACGTCAAATGCAAGCAGTACAAAGTTGCAAAGTGGTGCAACTTTCGTTTTACAACTCTCGTGACCAAGCGAATTGTTCCAACACATCCGAATAAGTATGTTTACACTAGGCATGGTCCTCTTTTGCACCCAAACATGTGGAATCACTTCGAGGTACGCTCAACCGGATCGATCCCTCAAGGGTCCAAAGTGTTAAATGGCTGAAAAATTTAGCATGTTATTACTCAGATACCGTGATGCTTAGAAACTGCTTGTCTGATCCTACAGGATTTCCTTGGGACCCTCTATAAAAACCTCTCTTGGTTTTGGCTATCTCAGAGTGGTTTTCCCATAGCAACGGATTTTCACTTGATGGAAAAAGTGTCAAATGGAAGCAATGTAAAGTTGCAAAGTGGTGTAACTTTCATTTTGGAATTCATGTGACCAAACTAACTACTCCAACGCATCCTGATAGGTAGTTTTACGCTAAGAATAGTCCTCTTTCGCACCCAAACATGCAAAATTGATCCAAGTTATGTTCAAACAGCTTGATCTCTTATGATGGCATGCAAAACAATGGAAAAGAGAAACATACAAATGACTATTGAGAATTTAGAGTATTCCACACAAAAAACATATGATCATTGGTGCAAAGCACCTTGTTCCTCCATTTGATGAAGAAGGTCTAGTTCAGTTGTTTTAGTGATTATTTGATGGAGAATAGGTTGGTCAATAGGTTGTTGTGGGTATTTTGAGCATTCTTTGTTTTGAATAAGGTCAATTAAGACCATTAGGTATGTTTTAGGGTGACTTTTGGGTCTAGTGATAAAAAATGTGAAAATTTCAATCTTGCACTAGAAGTTGTCTTTTTAGCCTTTGAAGGAAAATTTGTGAATTTGTATATGAGTGTGAAAGAATGGAGTTTTTTTTATGTAATAAGGCTATTTATAAGCTATTTGTGTGGGTTTAGAGGTCATTAGTTGTAGTCATTAGGTTGGAGGAGTCTAAAGTTGCAAATTTGTAAGTTGCGTAAAGCAACAAATTTGAAATGCAACATTTACTTGTTTTGAAAGTTGGTTTTTAGTTAGTTGAGTTTGTGGATCAAATAGATTACCATGTATAATTTGATTCCATGTTGGTTTCATAGAATTTCTTGAAGGTGGAGAGATATCTTTGGCATTCTAGGCCTGACATCTCTATGTGGCAGGCCTGATTTTGTGTAAAATTTGATTTTTGATTGTTTTCATAAGTGTTTTGTGACAAGGGTGATTGGGAGAATTTGATTTGTGTTGTAAAAGGTTGTAAGAACCTATTTGTGGCTGAGGGGTGTTGGGGTGAGCCAAGGTAATTGATTCCTTGTGTGGAGTAGCCTTATTAGGCGTACCTTGTAGCATTATGTTTTGGCCTATCATGGCTTTGTCTTTTGTTGTCAAGATATGGGCCTTTGAAGAATTATGGGAATTGGTATAAAATGCATAGAACCAGTGTCCTTGTTTTGGTTAATTCCTTTTGAGTGGTTGTTGTGTTGACTATCCTAGTTGGTTAGGCTGCAAGGAATAGGAGGCCTAGTTTGGAAGCAATAGGTCAGAGGTGGTTCCCAAGCATAAGGTGAGTTGTATTGAGTTGGGTTGCTCATGTTGTGAGTTTTCCATGTCTGCTCCAAGTTTGGTCATGTCTGGTTTGATAGATTCCATGATTGGGTAGTTGTGTTACCCTGTTGAGTCAAATGAATGTTGGAGTCTTAGTGGGCATATTTGAGAGAAGTTGTGTCAAATCACAACTTGGTTGAGCCACTCTGCATCACCAATGGTGCTTTGGAATTCAAAGAGTGATCGAGAGCATGATTCTCTGTTAAATAGACCTATTCAAGGGTCTAGGACAATGTTGAGTCCATTTCTTATTTGTATTATAAATTATAACTTCCTTTCCCCTAAGTCCATTTCATATACAAGAAATAATATTGCAAAAAATTGATATATAAATCTTTCAATGGTGATGCATCAAGAACATATTGGAATCTTTTTATGAATCATTTCATGGAATACCAATTGAAAACATGTTTTTTTCATTTAGATAAAGTTGTTTAGCATCAATCAATTAATATTCAAGACAAACCATGAAGGACAACAATGATCAATGCTAGGGCTAACCAATTAATAATTATAAAAGTGAATAAGTCAAGAATGTACATGTCAATAAGGGAAGCACAAGTACTCAAAAACATGTAAGCCTCAAGAAGTATACACATGAATACATAGTATACACAAATTAATACAAAGTATATGCACGAATATAAGGTATATGCATGAAAACACATAAGCCACAAAGTATACATTTGAACACACGTAAGTCACAAAGTATACACATAAGTTGTAAAGTATACACTTGAATACATGTAACTCATATCTATTGAACCATCAATTTAGAATGCAAATATGGAAACCATCAATAAAATATATTTGTATTAACCAAATAGCCATGTAGGCATACATCAATATATGTCGATATAAGTACAAAATATATGTAAAAAATAACCATATAGGCTTACGAGAATGCCATACAGGCATACAATGTCAAATATGTCCAATACAAAATATGTACAAAACTGCCATGTAGGCATACAACAAAGGGCTCTGGAATCAAAAGTCATTGCTCTCCATACTCTGCAAATAAAATATTTCCCTTTAATTTTTCGATCAGATGGCAATATGGTTTTCACTTGTTTTTGTTGTGTTCGAGGAGTGCTCTTGCTCCTCCTCCTAGTGTTTAGTTCATGGTGAAGTTTTAACTATTACAATAAGAAGTAAAGACATGAATATATATAAATTATATTATTAAAAATGATATATTTGACAAAATAATCACTTACTGCTATATCCTTATGTCTCTCCATGAGAGATATATTCTCACGCCCATGCTCAGGCATGCTCAAGCCCTGAATAAACCATACAAATAGAAATTAAACTACGTGAATCAATAATGGTTTGATTTTTCACTAACATCTATAACTTGATGAATGTAAATTGAAATTTACTAATTTACTAATTTACTAGCAGATGACACACCAATCTCCATTGCCCTCATCACATTCGGAGGTGTTTCGACTTGCAACATCTGAAAATAAAATAACAAATTAATCAACGTAATCAACGATGTGCATATAAGCTAAACAAATCTATTAAGTACAATTCATTAGTTAAACTCTTTATTCTATTATCTCAATGTAGGTTTGAGTAAATCCACCGCCACTAGGAAGTGTTCCATAGAAACCTCCAATATTAGTCTGTTCAACATCCAAAATCACATATTAAATTACCATTCGTAAAACAATGCTATTAACATATAATAAATTTATAATTGTTTTCTAGTTAGATACCCTAGGGATAGGTGTACTACAAAAATAAGTAGGTGGGGGGCCGGTGTATCCAGTCTCAATACTGTGACCCTGCAATTTTATTAAAATCATAGAACATTTTTAGTTAATCTTGCATTTCAAAATCAAAATTTATAAATTAAATTCAATGAACATGCTAACTTTTACCTGACTATCAATTCCATATGCCTCATGCAAAACGTCAGTTACCCTCTCCATCTCCATAGCTGCAAATAGATCCTATGTAGCAGCCTCCTGAGTTTCAGTGGATTCAGATGAACAAGTTGCCCCGCAAGATTGACACACATGGGCTCAAAGGCCACCACTTGAAGACTCCCCTGGATGGCATTGTAGAATATGGCTAGTATGATGGATCACACTCTAGGTCAAAGTGTCGATCACCTACAATGTCTCTATGTCAACAATTTCCTTCATGACGGAAGGCATAACAACTTGCTCACAAGGTGGCCTAGCGAGATCTCATCTACCTTGCCACATAGGAACTGGTTGTGCACTAGGTCTATCCTGAGATGACCCCCCACCGCTCCCTTGGAAATCCCTCATATCAAAATAATTTTGGATTTTGTTCAATATGCAATCAATGTATAGTTTCCTAAGGAAATATTGTAGGACCTCACAATTGTTGCACGATGGGTAATCAAAGACCATGTACCACCTATTATAAAACTGGTCCCTAATCTGTTGGTGGTGGCACCAATGGATAGGAAACATCTTCACATTGAGGGTAAGATTTTTATTTGTGTGTGGGTCGGTGAATAATGAGCACAAATCACCTTTTCTAAGTTTTAAATCCTTTACATCTTTGTATGATAGTTCATTTTCATAATAATCCCTAGACGCCTGCCTCCTATCTTGCCATCCAGTTATTTGTTTGCTAATTGAATCTACATTTTTTAACATATCTTTCAATGAATTTTCTAGGGTCATTCTTTTTGCAATTGAACCATTTGGATCACTCAACCTACTAATCAAATCCTCAATTTTCATTTCGTTCTCAATTTCACTCATTAAATTTTGTTGAGTGTCAAGAGGGTTTTGAGTGATTGGTGGAGGAGGTTGTTGTTGTGGTTGATTTTGATCTTGAAGATTTGGTTGGTCTTCTTTTTGAGGATCTTGAGGGTTTGCAGACCTTGATTTGCATCTCCTAAAAATTCAAACAAATATATATCAAATTCAACCTAGAACTAACTAATTCAAAACAAAAAGCACAGAATCCTTACCTCTCACACCTCCTCCTCGTCATGGCGCCATCGTTGTGAAGAAATAGCAATTGTTGGTGAAGAATTTTGTTGAATGGATCCTCCTAGAATGCAAGTGTGAAATATGGGGGTTTTGGCCATGGCTAGAAGAAAAAAACAGTCGAAATAAGAATGACAACATTTCTCTTTTTTTTTGCTTATAACAAGCAATAACACGAGTGCGTTATAATGCGCTCACATTATTTCTTTTCAAAAGGTTTTTTTAATGTGTCCATAAAATGACTACCCATTTCCATGCACCCACCCATATGCACTCATTAGATTCTTTACAATTGATTTATCACTTGAGTCATCCAATTTTCTTAGCCAAAGAATCTTCATGGTGTGCCTATAATTGAGTTGCCTCATCATTTCAACAACTAGTTGACATCTTCTAGCCTCATTTAGCTTCTCAAAAAATAATCTCCATATCCTCTTCACATATCTTTGACATGTGCATTTTGGAACCTTATCAACCATTGGTTTCAAAACATTAGCATTAATATCAATCAAATATTTAGGTTTTCTATGCAAAACTCTAGGAGTATTTCTCAAAGGTAAAGTTGTTTCAACATTAGTAATGTCAACAACATAGGGGATAGATGGTGTAATTTCAATCGGAAATGAAATAAATGATGTTTCTTGAGATGTGGTACCTTGAAATTGACATGTAAACAATGTTGTACCTCAAACTTGAGATGTGGTATGTGGAGTGTCTTCAAGTAGATATGTGTTTGTTGATGTACTTTCAAAACCACAAGTTTTAGATGGTGTGTATTCAACTAGAGATGTGATTACTAATGTACTTTGAACATGACATATTGTAGATGGTGTTCCTTGAACTTCACTTATGGTTGATGATGTTCCCCCAACTTAAGGATTTTTTTCCCTCCTTGGACAAAGTTTTTTCATATGTTCCCTTTGTGATGGCAATTTGACATCTCTCTTAGATTGCATGGGAATTTCTTCTTCTATGGGGTTCAATTTATTTTCTTCACGAGATTGCCTCATACTTTCTCTTTTTCTTTCATTTTTGGCTTCACATTCATTTGGTGTTAGAGGGTTTACATATTTCCTTGGCATGATGGTCAATGCTACATGTTTGAAAACACAAAAAGAACAAAAGTAAGTAATGCTTACTAATACAAAATATCAAAATCAAATCAAAATGATTGCAATTAATTTATTTGCGAAGGTGAAAATCACAAAAATTTAAATTCAAACAAAAAAAATCTTGATAAACAATTGAATCGTACAAACATGACAAATATGACCTCATATAAACAATTGAATTGTGCAAACATGACAAACATGACAGTCATTTTAACTCATGAACGTGCGATTGTCTTCCTTCTCAAACACACCTAAATGTAGAGGGCCAAAATAATACTCTTTCACTAAAGGAAGAAATAATATTCTTTCACCAATGGTATATCCTTTTAGTTCATGGGTCTAAGGGGCAACCTTTCCAATTAGAAAGGACAATAGAAATTTTGAGAGGGTACTAGTAAAAGGACAATCACTTTCAATCCAATAAAGGATGACAATATAAATATGAAGGTTATACAATCAAGAAGCCAACCACATGGTCATAATGAGAATAGGAGACAAACAACTATTTAATGAAGGAGGTTTCAAACAATGCAGAACTATGATAGTCTTAAGTAATAAACCATGTATATGAAAATAAACATGCACAAGACTAATGAAGACATTTGAGAGAATCCTAAAATAAAATAATACAATCACAATCTTCTTTAAAGAGGACATCCTAAATGGATATGCATTGTCAATCATGAAGAACCTTTAAGAGGACGAATATCATTAAAGTGAATTGTCAAGAGAAGAATCCATGTAAGGACAAACCTAGATGGCAATGCATGATGCTATCAAAGAGGAAAACTACTGATTCAATAAGGGAAGCAAGCACACCCTCTCTACCTTCTCAAACACACCTAAATGTAGAGAGCAACAATAATACTCTTTCACCAAAGGGCAGCAATAATACTCTTTCACCAAGGGCACCAATAATACTCTTTCAAAATCAATACATTTATGAAAGTCAAAATGGACTTGTCCACAAAATCATTTTTTATGGGATAAAATTTTCATATGTATATTATATAGTAATAAGTAGAATAATTAATGCAATATAAGGTAACTTCTTCTTCTTCCTCATACTTAAGAAGAAGAAAAATATCAATCAATACTTGCATGAAGATGTCTATCTAATTTGTCTTATCCATGGTATAGGAAGCACTCATTACATATTCCTCTATTATTTTGAAATAGATTTCACCAACATCCTCTCCTCTACCCATAGCTCTTATACCCCTAGTCTGCCACCTAGTTGTAATCTCAAGTTTGTAAGGAACTGTACCACATTTGTAGTTGCATCCTCGGATAATACATGTGCCAGAATTTGGAATCTGAACTAAACATTCATTGTTTCAACTTCTTGAGTTGATGGAATTTCTTCTTGGGCCTATGAGAACCTTGCAACACAGGAATTTATAAATTGGAGGTTGCATTGGTTCTGAAAAATGTAATAGGAGGAAAATTATGATATTGTGCCTTCTCAGATTGATGGAAGAGGGAATAATTACTTGTTGTTTAGATTCTTCTTTTAGAATTAAGCATAACAATTTTATGTAGTATTTTGAAGAGGTGGAGGGCAAAGGAAAGGAGCGCAACAACAAACAAAAATATGTAGTTAATGGAGCAAGGGGAAAATTACATCCATAGCCAAGGTCTTATTGAATGGAATAAGGGGAAAATTGTATACAATCATTTGTACACTCATTGAATATGATAGTTTTCTACATAATATACGTAATAGGCAATTGCAACTAAAAAGCAAAGGAAAATGACAAGAAATTGATCTATGTGAGAAGCAAAGGAAAATATGCAACTAATGAAGGAAGGGGTAGATTAATTCCATATCCAAGGTATTATTGAATGGAATAAGGGGTAGATTATAGCCAATCATTTGTACACTCATTGAATATCACAATTTGCTACATAGTCTAGGTAGTAGGAAATTGCAATTTCCATAGTCTATTTTTTCCACTACCATAGTCTATATTTTCTCTCTTAAGAGGGTTTCTAGGATAAGTATAGTGTTCTTAATTCTTCATTATAGTGGTGGAAAATGAAAGGATCACAAAAAAAAACACAAATATGTAGCTAATGGAGCAGGGGGTAGATTACATCCATAGCCAAGGCCTTATTGGATGGAACAAGGAGTAGATTGTATCCAATCATTTATACACTCATTGAATATGGCAGTTTGCTACATAATATAGGTAGTAGGAAATTGCAACTAAAAATAAATTGACCTATGTGAGAAGAAAAGTAAAATATGCAGCTAATGGAGGAATGAGCATATTACATCATAACCAAAGTCTTATTGAATGGAACCCATAGAAATTAATGGTATATCACTAGACCCTTTACACATAATCGATCTAGATACAATAAAAAAGAGTGAATTCCACTAACCATGATGGAAATGGAATAATATAAGAAATGAAAATGGAATACATAAGAATTCTTGTGTTGACATGAAATCATTTATAAAATTTTACACGAACTCATCTAAATTATGTCATTTTTTTCATTTTCCCCTTATAACTCCTAAAAAAATATTTTTGTATACAAATTTAATCTTATTCAATGTTGAATTCTATGTAAAACTATTATGATTAATAAAATTACGAAAGGAATGGTTTATATTGTCAAAACTAAATAAAATTAAAAATTCAATATAAGCATTTCAATTCTACAAAGATGAATATATTACCTGAGATAATCAAATATGAGGTAGAAAATTCAAATTATATTCTTCTACATTGTACAACAATAAAATTGGTGCTCAAAAGGTGATGGAGCAAGAATAATATGGTACTAAAACAATTCAACTACATAAAAAGGCATTTTCCTATCAGAGAAAGTGCAAAACCAAAAAAATGCAGAGAATTGTGGGCCTGTATCATGGGTCAACTCCCCTTTTTACTATTTTTGGTGCAATAAATTTTGCACATGCCAAATAGGATGCAAAACATCTTTACAATTAGGTGAATGCAAAAATTAAACCCTATACCTTAAACCCTAATCCCTCAACCTTCAACACTTAAACCCTCAACCCTTAAACCCTAATCCCTCAACCCTCAACCCTCAACCCTTAAACCCTAATCCATCAAACCTTAAACCCTCAACCACCAAGCATGAACCCTTAAACCATAAACCCTCAACCCTCAACCATTAAATCCTCAACCTTCAACCCTCAACCCTTAAACCCTCAACCCTTAAGCCGCAACCCTTAAACTCTAAACCCTTAAATACTCAACCCTTGACCATTACATCCTCAATCCTTAAACCCTAATCCCTCAACCCTCAACCCTTAAACCCTAATCCCTCAACCCTCAACCCTCTACCCTATACATTAAACCCTCAAGCCTAATCCCTCAAACTTATACCTTAAACACTAATCCCTCAAACCTCAACCCTTAAACCCTAATTCCTCAACCATAATCCCTATCTATAAACCCTCAACCCTTTAACCCTAAACCCTCAACCCTCAACCCTTAAAACCTTAAACCCTCAACCATCAACCCTTACACCCTTAAACCCCCAACCCTCAACCCTATACATTAAACCCTAAAACCTAATCCCTCAAACCTATACCTTAAACCCTAATCTCTTAACCCTCAACCCTTAAACCCTTAATCCATCAACCCTTAAATCCTTAATCCCTCAACCCTCAACCCTTAAGCCATCAGCCCTCAAACCCCAGACCTCTACCCTATACATTAGACCCTCAACCCTACTCCCTCAACCCTCAACCCTTAACCCTCAACCCTCAACCTTCAACCCTAATCCCTCAATCCTATACCTTATACCCTAATCCCTCAACCCTACACCTTAAACCCCAATACCCTAAACCCTAAACCCTAAACCCAAAAAACCTCAACCCTGAAAACCTAGCCCCTCAACCCTCAACCCTTAAATCATAATCCATCAACCCTATAACCCGCAATCCTCAACCCTTAAACCCTAAACCCTTAAACCATTAAACCCTCAACCCTATACCCTATAACCTAAACCATAATCCATCAACCATCAATCCTTAAACCCTAATCCCTCAACCCTATAACCCTCAACCTTCAACCCTCAACCCTTCAACCCTCAACCCTTAAAATCTAATCCTGCAACCCTCAACCCTTCAACCCTCAACCCTTAAAATCTAATCCTGCAACCCTCAACCCTTAAACCCTCATCCCTCAGCCCTTAACCCTTAAAACCTCAACTCTCAACCATAAACCCTCAACCCTTAAACTCTCAACCCTCAACCCTTAAACCCTAATCCCTCAACCCTCTACTCTATACATTAAACCCTCAACCCTATACCTTAAACCCTAATCCCTATCCCTAAATCCTCAACCATCTACCATTAAACCCTCAACTCCCAACTCTAATCCCTCAACCATCTTCCCTTCAACCCACAACCATTAAACCCTAATCCCTCAACCCTATACCTTAAACCCTAATCCCTATCCCTAAATCCTCAACCATCTACCATTAAACTCTCAACTCCCAACTCTAATCTCTCAACCATCTTCCCTTCAACCCACAACCATTAAACCCTAATCCCTCAACCCTCATCACTTAAATCCTCATCCCTCAACCCTCAACCCTTAAACCCTAATCCGTCAACCCTATAACCCTCGACCTTCAACCCTCAACCCTTCAACCCTCATCCCTCAACCCTTAAAACCTCAACCATCTACCCTTAAACCCTCAACCCTCTATAATCATTAAACCCCCAACCCTCTATCATTAAACCCTAATCCCTTAACCCTATTCCTTAGACCCTAATCCTTCAACCCTCTACCCTTAAACCCTAATCCCTCAACACTATAACCCTCAACCTTCAACCCTCAACCCTTCAACCCTCAACCCTTCAACCCTCAACCCTAGAACCCTAAACCCTTAAATCCTCAACCCTCAACCCTATACCTTAAACCCCAATCCCCCAACCCTCAACCCTTAAACCCTTAACCCTTAAATCCTAATCCCTCAACCCTTTAACCATCAACCCTAGTCCCTCAACCCTATACCTTAAACCCCAATCCCTCAACCCTCAGCCCCTAAACCCTCAACCCTTAAACCCTTATTTGTCAACCCTCAACCCTTTAACCCTCAAACCTTAAACCCTATAGCCCTCAACCTTAAAACCTCAATCCTTCAACCCTAATCCCTCAAACCTTAAACCCTCATCCCTCAACACTCAACCCTTAAAACCTCAACTTTGAACCATCAACCCTCTACCCTTAAACCCTCAACCACCCTCTACCCTTAAAACCTCAACCCTCAACCCTTAACTCTCAATCCTAATTCCCCAACCCTACTATACCTTAGACCATGATCCCTCAACCCTCTACCCTTAAGACATAAACCCTAATCCCTTAACCATGAACCCTTATACCCTCATCCCTCAACCCTCAACCCTCAACCCTCAATCCTCAACCCTAATCCCTCAACCCTCAACCCTCAAGCCTTAAACCCTCAACCCTCAACCATCTACCCTATACATTAAACCCTCAACTTGAATCCCTCAACCCTATACCTTAAAACCCTAATCCCTCAACCCTCAACCCTTAAACCCTAATCCCTCAACCCACAAACCTAATCCCTATCCCTAAACCCTCAACCCTCGACCCTTCAACCCTAAACCCTTACATCCTTACACCCCCAACTCTTAATCCTTTACATTAAACCATCAACCCTAATCCCTCAAACCTATACCTTAAACCTTAATCTCTCAACCCTCAACCCTTAGACCCTTAAACTCTCAACCCTTAAACCCTCAACCCTCAGCCCTCAACCCTTAAACCTCAACCCTCTAACCTATACATTAAACCCTCAACCTTAATCCCTCAACCCTATGTACCCTAAAACCTAAAACCTAAACCCTCAATTGTAAACCCTCAACCCTATACATGAGACCCTCACCCCTAATCCATTAATCATATACCTTAAACCCTAAACCCTCAACCCTCAACCATAATCCCTCAACCCTAAACCCTAAATCCTCAATCCTCAACCCTCAACCCTCAACCCTATACATTAAACCCTAAACCTTAATCCCTCAACCCTATACCTTAAACCTTAATCCCTCAACCCTCAAACCTTGAACCCTAATGAGGGAAGTGGATAATTAGATGAGGGAGAGGTAGAGAGGTAAAGAGGGAAGGAGGGAGAGTCATGGAGATGGGGACAGAGAGAGGGTGGGAGGAAGTGATAGTGAGGAAGAGAAAGGAGATAGATGGGAAAGAAACAATAATAGAGGGAGAGAGAAGAGAGAGGTAGGGATGCAAGGATATAGATGTGGATAAGGAGGGAAGGAACCGTATAGAGGGAGATAAGGAGAGAGAGTGGGAGAGACCTACAAAGGGGAGATAGAGAAGAGAGGGAGAGTGAAAGGGAAGTATCGATAGAGGAGTAACAAGGGATGGCTGGAGAGGTACACATGGAGGGAGTGAGAGACACAAGTAGGAGGAGATAAAGAGGTGATGACCTAGAGAGGGGATGGAGAGAAAAGAAAGAGATGGGAGATAAAGGTAGCGATCGAGAGAAAGGAGAGAGATGGGTGAGAAATAGTAATGAAGGGCTCGAAAGAAGAAGAGAGAGGTAGGGAGGAAAGGATGGAGATGGGTTTAAGGAGGGAAGGAAAGGTAGAGGGTGGGAGAGAACTAGAGAGGGTTGAGAGAGAATAGGGTTATTATTAGTTAAGAGGGAAGGGGATATAGAGGGAGTGAAAGGTAAAACCTCGACTATCCATCATCAATCATAACCGTAAAATTTAAGCCTTAGAGCCATTTTTGTGTCACAACTTGGTGCACATACCCTTGTGTCCAAAAACTATTTGGGAGTCACCAAAATCTGAATTTTTTACTCCTTTTAGTACATATACTTTTCTCTTTATGAATCCAAATATAGTCATGTTGATGTCATTATAGGTTTTCAAAGTTTAGGAGCTAGGCTTTTAATAAGAAAATGATACTTAGAAGCTTAATATTATATAGAATTGTTAGGTTTAATAAAATATAGAACTTTTATATGATGGGTGTACAAATGAAAAAATAGTATAAGATATTTGTAGATTGTGTTATATCACAAGTCTCTACTAAGAGCTACTATAACACATGACCATAATATAACAATAATTACATATTTAATATAATCAATAAAATACAAGGTGATATACCACAAAATTCTTAAATTGACATATTTTGAGTATACATAAATCTTATTATTGTAACTAGAACACAACAAGATTACATCAACATCATTATCGAATCACATGGAACTATGGAACACACTTTACTAATAATCATGAGTAAGGAACATATGAATTCAATGAAAGAATTAAACACCAACATAATTAACATTCATATCACTATCCAAGAGCATTGTCATTAGTAGTGTATTCTTTAACTATAAGGTTAATAAAAATACAATGTCCAAGGTACATTTTGTTGGTATAAATAGGTGTTTTACCTATCTAGGTCCTATTTATATTGTTAAGTCCACTTAGGTCCTAGTTGCTTTTTATAGAAGTCATATTTTATTTAATATCCTAGGTCATTTAGTATTGAGTCATTTCATTTAATTATGACATAGCTATTTAATGTTGGTGCATCATCACCCTTGCTTATAGAAGTAAGGCTTCATATTTACATATCAATCAATCAACATCTATGAACAACAATCTACTTCATTCTAGTAATCTTGCATCCATAATCATAGCATGATATTTATATCATCTCTCTTGTGTAAGTTATTTTTCCTTGTCGGTGATCTTGGAGTGTTGAGGACTTCACCATAAACTCCTACATGGTATTAGAGCTTTAGTGTTGTCGACTTTCTTCCCAAATCTGAGGGACCAATATTGGCATGACATTTTTGTTGGGTGTGAGTTAAGGTCTTAAGAACCTCACAATTAAATCCAGGGTATTCTCCACATATATGTCATGTGGTTTCAAGTGAAACCAATTTGACTAAAATCATTTCAATTGAAACTCTATCACTTGAGACAATTTTGTTGGCTTAAAGTGTGACATAGATTTGTACTTTTACCCTCTATAAATGGTCAATTAAATGAACATTATGGACTGGGTCATTGAATTCCATGTTAAATATCTAGCTTCACACATGTGCCCACATACCTAAACCCTAATCATGGATCTAAATTGTTTCAAATTTCATGTCAGGAATCTATTTATCTTGATGTTTGGAACCTTCATTTGGAAAGGTGTGATGTTAATGGAGACTATTTAGGAGGTTGATAGGCTATGAAGGTTCACCTTTATTCAAACCCTTTTTATGATTAAATATTTTGGTGAAAATAATTAAAGACTGTGAAGTAGGAAAAACGATCCTAGATCCAACCAAGATTGACCTCTTTTCAGTTGAATTCATATTGGGACACAAAATTAACCAAGATTGATGATTAGCTTGCTACCATAAGGGAGAGCCAATCTCCTAGGGCTTTGTTTCCTTTTTGGGTTTAATAGAAGATAAATTTGATAAGTGTTTTAAAAATCCTATTTGACGTATAACCATAGATCTAAAATTGTATTTTACCACTTTGATGAAAACAAAAAAACTAACAAAAAAATCTAGACCTAATAAATGGTGGCAAAGAGGAACTTGTGACTAAAAGTTGAGGTTGAATTGTAAAGATAGAGGTGTAGGGTGCCCTAGACCTGAGATGCTTCCTCTTAGGATCTTAAAACTCTAAAATGTAGGTTGTACTTTGCTCTATGTTTCTTATAATTGTTAGTTGTCATTTTTTTTGAATTAGACCTACACACATGAAAAGAGGGGGAAAGGTTGTGCTATATATAGGGGCTTTCGTAAGTCAAACTCCATTTTGGTATTTCTACCTCCATGTACAACAAATGATCATGATCAAGAGGGCATATTCTAGGTCAGGCAGATGCCAAAATCCTAATTGATTGAAATGATAAATGATAATTGGCAATATTACCTTTGGTATGAAATCCTTGATGAAGTGAAGCCACACCACAAGTTGCCATTAATGTCGATATATGGACATCTTGATTTCTTGATAGACCTGCAAGAGGTTAGTTTACAAAACACAAAATATTGTTGTAGATAGCATGTAGAGGACAACTCAATGCATCTTCAGAATTTGATCATAATAGCTCTTTGTTTCTTCTTCATAATCATCTCCTTTTCTAATGTTCAAATGAGAATAAAACTTGTTTATATATGCATCTCAATTGATATTTTCAATTATAGGTCGACCTAGGATCTTTTTGAACCACCAAAGATTAACCCCAAAATCTAATTTTGAATTAGGACACCTTAAGGTCAAGGGTGCTCCATGCCCTTGACTAGGTGAGTTTTACTCAAATTTGTCAGGATGTAGGGGATTTAAATATATTTTATCAACCTAACCCCAAAATGAATAAATTATTATTATAATTGGTGTTGTATGTAAAATAGGGTGTCAAGGTAGTGTGAAATGGTCGAGGGTGACAATTTACGATGCTACAAAGATAATAAGAAAACATATAATGATGCTAAGCATATTGTAAGATCATAATGCAATGTTGATGCTCTATGATAATTGTGTGATAATTCTACTTGAATGAGAACTTCTAGATCACCTAGATGGATTAAAGTGAATCAAGGCTTTTCTTTGAATATAACACCATAGTACACAAGTTAATGAATTTCATGCTCAATTCCACACATAATGACTAATTGGAGTGAATTGACTTGGACCTAAAATTTAAATTTGACATCAAGTTCTAAGATTATTTTCACACTTATGAAACTAAACTAAACCAATTTCACACCTATAGATTTATTTCACTTGAGATAACATATAGATATACTTAAAATGAAGATAAATCTCTAGAAATATATGCAGATGGAATCCAATGTGGTCCAAAATATTTTCCAATTTTATATTGAAACATACCCTTTATACATTAATCATCACATTACGAACAACCCAATCAAAATAAACCTAAGAAATGAAACAATATAACTACACAATTTTTACCATTACAAATATAAATTTTCAAATATTATAATTGAAATATAATAAATGCAAGTATAAATAAATAATATATTAAAAAACTAAATTGTATGTTCATTCCAAACTATCATGAACTAAATTCTAATTTCATTCGAAACTATTTACATTGAATTCATTAAAACTAAGTGCAAATACCGTGGTTTGTCCAAAACTAAGTGGAAAAAGAGAGTTTGCTTCGACGAAATTACTATTTTATCAGACAACTTAATTTGATTCTCTGCAACATGGTCGAGACTAATTAAAGGTGCTAATTGGAATCCCGCCCCACCTATCAATTATGCTTATAATTGTACGGCAACGTCCTAGTCATGTTTGTGCGAGGAGCAAAATAGATTAGAATAGCTGACGATGGAACCCCTTGTAAAGAGACGGCGACGGGTGCTTGAAGTGAGCCGACAGCTAGTGTCTACGGAGGACCACCTGATCATGCACTCACTTCAATGTTGAATTTATCGAGTCTCTAGGACAGTCGAGACTCTGAATCTTGCTTCGTGGAAGCTGAGGTGAATTTCCTCTTTTTTTTTAATCTTTCTTTCAACGGGAAGCATTTATAGCAGAGAAGTTGCATAATCGGAGACTCGGAGAAAACCCGGGAGATATGACCAGCATTTTAGAACTACTGGTTGACAAATTCAAGGAGTTTCAGGCTTCACAAGAGTTTGACAAAGAAGATCTGATAGAAGCACATGAGAAAACTTACAAGGGTTTGTTGCAGAATGAATCAATGGGAGGACACAGAATGGGGTTTACGTTTCGCAAACCGTCGGAACATTGGCGGCCTTCAGTTCCACTGAAAGGGCTTCGGCCCATTCGAGCAAGGGATCTTGAAATTGATAAGCACCATCAAGGCCGTGTTCTGTTCGGAACGTTGTGTGCTGATGCGCACAGGATTGTGGGCATTATGACTATCTTGGAAGACCAGTATGGAGATGCTGTTCGACTTGCAATATATAATGCTTCCCTTTCCACAATGGAAACGGAAGGTCCGCGCAAGCTTTATTCCAAAGGCTCCAAGGTCGCAGTCAAACAGCCTTACTTCAAGCAAGGCGCCCAAGATGGTGCTTTCATGCTGCGCGTTGATAATCCTCAAAACGTCGAGATTTTGGCTTCCTTTCCAGGAAATGAAGAAACTTCATCGGCTAAGAGTTTGCTTGAATTGCGTAGTGAAGGAAATAAATACTTCCAGGATGAGGATTGGAACAAAGCAATAGACTGTTATTCCAGATGTATAGCCTTGGCTCTCTCGCGCTACAAAATTGAGCCCCAAGTTCCCGGTGCTTCCAACATCCGGAAGAAAATAAAGGAGGCCCTTCTGTATTCTTATTCTAATAGGGCAGAGGCAAAGTTGAGATTGAAGGAGTACGGGGATGCTGTACAAGACTGTGACAAGGCATTAGCCCTTGATCACCACCACCTCAAATCCTTGTTTCGCAAAGGCCGTGCTTTTCATTATCTCAGAGAGTATAAGTTAGCTTGTCAATGCTTTGATAGAGCTCTGGAGCTGTCCCCAACCGCCAACGACATCCAGTTGCACTATGAAAGATCTATGGAACTCAGCTGTCAGAACCAGCAAGGTAAGTTCGATCTCTCTGCCTATTTTATAAACGGTTGTACTGCGGCTGAGTTGAGCAATTATACTGGTCCGGTGCTCATTAAAAAATCAGTAGGGCGCGGCAGAAGATTGTTTGCCACTGACAATGTAGATATTGGAGATTTTCTGCTCGTGGACAACGCCATTGCTTTCAGCGGCATCGAGGCAACAAGATTGAAAGGAAGCCTTGAGAAAGTCATACCATGTATGATAGAAATGAAGACAAAACTTGGTCATCTTAAACGGGATTTAGAGGCTAAAATCATGTCCTCTGCAGCGTCATCTCCGAGGATATTGCAGCAGCTAGAGTACCTTGCTGATTCAGATGAAATGAAGGTGCCACCTATGGATCTGTTCCGGATAAATAATGCCAGCTGGAATAACTACGATGTTCCCAATCAAGGTTGGGAGCTTGACCAGCATTAACTTGCAAAGATAATGCGAAATGTAGGGTGTCAAATACAAACAATTGAATCAAATAGTGACATGTCAAGACAAAATGAGCAATATGGTTTGTGGGTGCTTCCCTCTTTCATTAATCATTCCTGTTTTCCCAACGCCAATTGCATTGTTGTAGGAGACGCCATGTTTATCATAGCTGCAAGACAAATTGCAGCTGGAGAAGAAATAACAATCCCTTATTTTGACAGTCTTGAGCCATTGTTCAAACGAGAATCGGTATTCAGAAGAATGGGATTTAAGTGTGATTGTAAGCGGTGTATGTTAGAAAGATCCTTAATAGCAGCCGAGGAATCGCCATTGCAGGAAGTTGCTGAAATCTTTTACTATATGGACATCACCATGCTCTCTGATCTTGAGTTATGGAGTATTGCTATGCGAGTGGAAAGCACCATAAATGTCCTGACCACTGAAGAAAAGCAGATGATAAGAGCATCCTTTTTCCCGCTTTATTACAATTTTTTTGGGTTACAGCGCATTCATCCATATGCCAGGACAACTTTGCCTTCTTTGAGGGAAGTATTCGATGGAATCCAAGAGGTTGTTCCAGGGAATTGCATGTGCTTTGAGTTGTTTGCAAGGTTTCCTGTTTATGCCAAGAACGAAGCTGAAACAGACACAGTTCTTTTTCAGAAGGCATTGGAAATATGCACTGCATATATGGGAAAGCACGAAGAAGACCTTCTAAAAGCTGTATTGAACTCTGTTGCAACAGACATCTTCAAACCGGGACTTACTGTGTTCGGCATCACTGAGGTCAACAGCTAAGCTCCTGTTCTTGAAGTAGTAGCTGTGGTCCTTTCTCAGAAAATGGGCAGAGCTTTTCTTTGTTCTTAAAGTTGAAGCAGACATTATATTTGACTTGTGAATCTGTGATAGAGAATATGAAATTTTTGCTGCATGTCACTCGTGTATGTGGGTATATGTTAGTGTAACCGAAATAGAGCTATACTTTGGTTTAGGCCGTTTTGCTAATCTTTCCACTGAAGAGATAAGAACTAGTCGTATTGTTCTATGTAAAAATTATATGATTATATATGATATTTCCCTCAATCTACTTTTATGGGTTTCTTTTATCTACAAACAAGATTTTATTTCTCAAGTTTTTGAAAGAAAATTGTAAATGTAAGCATAAAAAGGAACGAATTTTTATTTTTCATTAAAATATTATGAATTTAACTTTTAGGTATAAATTGGCTAGTAAATTGTTATACGAAAATTTAGTGTAGTAAATTTTAAAAGTTTTATTGAATTAAAACTAAAAGTTTTAGGCAATGTTTAAATTATAAGTTTAATTCTTTTATGTTTCAATTTTAGAATTTTATATATATATATATATATATTGACATTTAATTATATAGAATTGTTCAAAATGTATTTATTTTAAAAGAAATTTAATATAGTTTATAATTGTTTTAGGTTTTCGAAGAAGTAAACAATTTATCTACTATAATAAAAAAATTAAGTTTTTTTTTATAATTATGCAAATAGAAATAAATGAAAGTAGATAGATTGAATAAAGAAAAGCAATATTAATAGCATCATTCTATTTTTTTTTTGTTAATATATTAATGTATGTATGTATATGTATATTTATATATAAACAATAATTTATGAATGCAATTCTAATAGTCTATATATACATTCAAAATAATAATGTGTATTTAATGATACTAGTAAAAAGTAAAGACTTTAAATGTCATCAAAATGGCATTAGGGAACAAAATTAATTTCTCTTAGTTGATTCACCATGATTGGTGTGACTAAAAGCCTCACTCAACCTCAAATTTATCTCTTTAGTGGAAATAACTATTATTATTAGAGCACTAAGATGAAGATTATTTTATTCACACAATATATGAGATTTAGTAGGGAATGGTTTCTCTGAACTAGCTAATTAGGAAGGAATTAATTTTTTAACACAAATAAATAATGGATCTCCTTAAGGATAATAGAAACAAAGATACAAAAATCCTTGTTCTTCATACAATAATGGATTCATAATATATTTTGAGAGTCATAATAACAATTAGGTCTAAGAAAACATTGGAAAGCCTATAAACTAGATTTCAAGTAAACTTTGATTTACAAGTAAAGATGTTCAACTAGTTAAATTAAAAATATTCAGAAGTGAGTTAAAAAATTATAAATGATATATTCTGAGTTAGTAGATGCGTTATTTATCTATGTAATGTATGTTGTTAATAAAACAAAATATCATAGATATATATTAGAATATCAAAGATTAGTGGAGAAGTTATTAAGAATTTTGTTAATAAAGTTTGGCTCAATTGTTATTACAACATAACAATAAACGGATTTGTGAAAAATACTTATTACAAAGATGATGCAATTTTTAAATAATTATGAAAAAATAATAAACAAAGAAACAAATACATCTCTAGACTGAACATTTAAATCACAAGTATCATTCAAGAGAAAAAATTTAAGAGGAGAATTTCAACAAATACATAGAGGAAGATGACACATCAAATGCAAAGGGGGAAGAGGATTCATAAGAGGTGGAGCCAATTGGTAGAGGAAACATGAAAAGATTCTAAGGATAGAGGATTGTGAGAATTCATGATGTCACTAGAACTCTATCTAAATGTAAATAAGGTAGGATTCACAAGACTATGTAATATATTCTTAATAAATAAAGTAGGGTTAAGGATTGGACAAGTTCATCAAAACGAGAAGGAATTTAAAAAACCTTTTAATATTTTCTAATAAATTTTAAGATAAATTAATAATCAAACACAAGGAAGCTATGAATTAAATAAGTCATGATGAATTATGCTACTAAAATAATTATTCAAATTTTAATAAATAAAATAACAATACTTAGATCTTCAATTGATGAAGATTCCTTGTGACACATGTCTCCAATTTATTGGTGCTTTGAAAATATGATCATATGAACACTATGGATCACTTAATTCCATGTCTAATGTGACCTAGTTTTACTTTTGTACCAACAAATATGAACTATGTTGATGTAACCTACATCAAGGTGAATATATTTAGTAAAAGTGTTTGAAGACAAAAAAACAAAACATTCATTGATGTCTAGAATGTTGATGTAAGTTGACGATGCAACATGTTTGATGCTCTATATGTGATAATATTAGATGAATGAGAGCTCCTAATCTCCTAGATGGATTAAAGTGAATTGGGGTATGCCTTTAGATAGAACACCCTAAGACACAAGTTAATAGATTTGACATTCAAGTCAACACATAATGACTAGTTGGAGGGAGTCCACTTGGACCTAAAACTTAAATTTAAATTTGTAAGTTCTAAGATCATTTTCACAACCACAAAATTAAGCTAGATTAAATGTAGATAAACTGAAAGTTGTTCGATATATATAGATGGAATTTAAAATATTGAACAACTTTAATCCAAAATTAAAAACAAAAATATGAATATACAATTTTACCATCACAACCATAAATATTCAAAATACCATAATTTTGACATAATAAATTTAAATAAATAATATACTCAAACCTAAATTTTAAGTTCCTTCGAAACAGTTTCAACATTTAAGTTCATTCCACACCATTAGATAAATCGATATAAGCACCCTTTGTTTCTGAAACCATGGATCTTCAAATACGGTGGTTTGCCCAAAACTGGGTGCAAAATGAGAGTTTTCTTACAACCTAAGCTACGAGGAAATCAATATTTTATCGCACAAATTAATTTGGTTCTCTGCAACTTGGTGGGCCACTGGCCTCAGGCAGCGACTATCCAGCCCCAGGAATGCACCGGGGCATGGATACCAGGCCTGGAATTTGACGGCCACCCCTACCTGTCATATGGAATTTTTTTTACAATTTGTTCATTTAAATGCCTATCACTTTACGTTTTATGAAAAAAGTTAACTATAAAAAAAAATTAAATATCAATTTCAAATCTATTCAGAAATAATTATATAAAATTAAAAATAGTTTAATCCTTATTCAATTCATTATCTAAAATTTAATTTTGAATTAATAAATATATTTATAATAAATCATATATATTAATATAAAGTGAAATTAGAAATAATTATTTCAATTCTAAACTAATTTATATTTTTATCATAAACATTATTTATATATATACTACAATAATTTTTTACGGTTTAATAATAATTTTAAGTGTCATATTTACGGTTATATAAAAATATAGCAAGTCAAATGATACGGTCGAATAATTTTTTAGGTTGTAATATACGGTCCAAAACTCCATTCTTGCAATTTTTTAATTGAGTAATGAGTAATGAAATATTTTTTAAAAATAATTATGAAAATATAAAGAATACAATGGCGTATTATATTGTTTATTTTAAATATTTTTATTTATTAATAAATTTTATTAATTTTATAATATAAATATTTGAAAAAGCTAATAAATATTTTTTGTTGAATATAAAATGATTAAATAATTTGTTTATTATAAGATAAATTATATAATTAATGCAAGTTTTTAAATATTTTTTTATAAAATAAGTCATATAATTTGTAAAATGATGTCAAAATTTCAATTTTTAAATATATAAAATGATTAAAAGTTATTATGTTCATATTTCAATGTGTATGTTTATTAAACATTAATATATAAAAAATACATTAAATAAATGATAATTGATGATTAAAGTTGGAAACCTAAAATATTTTGGTTTTATATCTCCACAAGTCTTTTTTTTAATTCAATTTTAATTAAGAAACATATCTACCAAAATATAATTTGATAAAATATTTGTAATTAATTTTAACATTGTGTTATATATAAAAGAAAAAAAATTATGAATATTAACTTATGAAGATACATTTATTAAAAAATAAGATTTATTATTTTATTGGTCAAAATTAATTTTTAATTATTAAATAATAAATTATATTATATTTAAAAATAGTTAATAAAGAGTTACTTTTTTATGATTTTGGAATTGTCAAAAAATTAAAAAATAGATAGAAAAGAAAATATCATTGATAATTACTTAAACAATAAAAGATAATTGAAAAATCAATAAGTAAAACTAGAATTTTAATGATGGTGTTCTTTATGTTTTTGAATTTTTAAATAATTTTAAATTTATTTTATTAAATAAAATTGAAATCTTTAATCAAATTGTGTTTGGGAAATTTGAAAATTGACCTATTTTTCTCATGTAAAATTTACCTATTTTAATTTTTCTAATCTTAGAGTTTTATAGTTTATTTTCAAAATATTCTTATTTATTCATCCTTTCTCTTATTCCTTGTATCTTAAGTTGTTGCTATTTAAGTGGTTATATATATTTTTTCTCATACACTATTATATTTAGTTGCATCTTTTATGATTTGTTTATGTTTTCTCTCATTTTTTATGGTCATTTATTTTTCTTTTTCTAATTTGTTCCTGGGTCCTTGTGCTTCCTTCCCACTCTTTCCCCTCTCTCTTTTTATTAGTGTTAATCTCCAATCAATCATTTTTTCTCCTCTTTCTCTAAGATTTAATGGTATTCGATATTCCACCAAAATTTATTCTATGCTTATATAGGGAGTGCCTACACTAAGATTAGGTTATTTTATTAAAGTTTTTTATTTAAAAGATGCCTACAATACACTAAATTTGATTTGTAATTTAGGAATTGAGTAGAACCATTATATTTGTTGATTGGTTGTATGTCATTCAAAGTATTGCTTCAATAACTTTATAAAGAGCTTCTTAGAAGAGATTAGAAATTGAAAACAAAACACAATAAAACAAGACATAGACATGGTTTTTTTCTTTTATCTCAAGAGGACCTCCCATAAGAATTTCCTTAAAAATATTTTAATTTTAAAAAATACTTTTTAAGGAAGTGTTGAATTTTTTTTAGGTAATTTAATTCATCTAAAGAATCAACAAATCATTCTCTAATTAATAAATAAAATTTTAAAACTTTTGTGCACTTTTCTTTCTTAAAAAGAGTTTTCTACTAAATTGATTATTTGCATACTTAAAGTATGTCTTCAAAATATTTCATTATTTTAAAAAGAGAGATATATCATTTCAATTGAAAAAGAAAGATATTTTTGTAAGTTCCTTTGTTATGCTTCCTCAAAAGAAACATAAAAAAATTTACTTCCCTAATTTAATTAGGTGCATAGATTTTGAATTAAATTAATTAATTGATTAATTTAACTCATTTTTTAAAATTAAAATCCTCATAAAATAATTTATTTAACTACAATAAAACTATCCATTAAAAAATCCTTATGGTGGAAGAATGAAGGTACATTGTACTATGAGATGGGCAATAGAATGAGTTTGGAAGGAAAAAATTGTTGATCACTTTTGAATAAAGCAAGTTTATATATATAGAAAATATTTCTAAATTATAATTAATTTGAACTCAAAATTAATAATAAATAAAATATACACCATAAAATTAGAAAAATATATGCATGTACTAGAAATCAGTGTTAGTGATCTCTTCTAAAAAAAAACTTATACTACATGAAATATCAATTATTATAAATATTATAAATAAATAAAAAATGTTATTCACAAATGTGACAAATTTTTTATGGATGCAGGAATCCATACCGTGCCGTTTTGAGGGCTGCATAGCCTTTGCCCCCGTAACGTGTCTGCCTTGTCAAATCAACCGAGCGCCGTCATGGATCTCCGAATCTATTGTTCGATGGGATATTTAATTAATAACGTACACTATACTGGGCTACGGACGTTTGAAGTGATGCCACAACTACACAACTACACTCTACGGGGACCACTTGCGCTGCACATAATCGATTTTCAGAGTCTCCTCTACGGTCTAGACTGTAAACAGTGCTTCTTCGTGGAAGACGAGATCATTTTCTTCTTTTTTCGTTATTTCTTTTAAGGGGATGCTGGGGAACATCTATAGCAGAGAAGCCGCATTGCTGGAGACGGAGAGGAATCGTGGCAGATATGGACATGTTAGAAGTATTGGTTGAAAAATTCAAGGAGTTTCAGGCTTCACAAGAGTTTGACAAAGAAGCCCTCGTAGAAGCCCATGAGAAAGCTTTCAAGGATATGCGGCAGATGGCTTCAATGCGAGGGTGTAACACAATGGGCTTTACAATACGGAAACAATCGGAGCATTGGCGGCCTTCAGTCCCACTGAAAGGGCTACGGCCCATTCGAGCAAGGGAGCTTGAAGTTGATAAGCACCATAAGGGTTGCGTTCTGTTCGGAACGCTGTGTGCTGATCCGCTCAGAATGGTGGCCATTATGACTATCTTGGAAGATCAGTATGGAGATGCTGTTCGACTTGCAATATACAACACTTCACTTTCCACAACTGAAACGGAAAATGCGCGCAGGCTTTATCCCAAAGGGTCCAAGGTTGCAATTAAACATCCTTACTCTAAGCAAGGCGCCCAAGATGGTGTGCTCATGCTGCATGTTGATAATCCTCAAAACGTCGAGATTCTGGCTTCCTTTCCAGGAAATGAAGAAACCTCTTTGGCTAAGAGTTTGCTTGAATTGCGCAACAAAGGCAACAAATGCTTCCTGGATCAGGATTGGAACAAGGCAATAGACTTTTATTCCAGATGTATAGACTTGGCTCTCTCACGCGACGAAATTGAACCCCAAGTGCCCTCTGCTTCCAACGTCCACGATAAAGTAAAGGAAGCCCTTGTGTATTCATATTCTAATAGGGCAGAGGCAAGGATGAAATTGAAAGAGTACCAAGATGCTGTACAAGACTGTGAGAAGGCTTTAGGCCTTGATCAGCACCATCTCAAATCCTTGTTTCGCAAAGGCCGGGCTTTCCATTCTCTTGGAGAATATAAGCTAGCTTGCCAATGCTTTGATAGAGTTCTGGAGCAGTCTCCAAATGCAAAAGATATCCAGTTGCACAATAAAAAATCAAAAGAACTCAGCTATCAGAACCAACAAGGTAAGTTCGATCTCTCTGCCTATTTTATAAACGGTTGTACTGCGGCTGAGTTGAGCAATTATATTGGTCCTGTGCTCATTAAAAAATCAGTAGGACGCGGCAGAGGATTGTTTGCTACTGACAATGTAGATATTGGAGATTTTCTGCTCGTGGACAATGCCATTGCATTCAGCGGCACCGAGATAACAATATTGAAAGGAAGCCTTGAAAGATTCATACCTTGTATGATAAGAGCGAAGAAAAAACCTGATCATCTTAAACGGGATTTAGAGGCTAAAATCATTTCCTGTGCAGCGTCATCTCCGAGAATACTGCAGCAGCTAGAGTACCTTGCTGACTCAGATGAAATGAAGGTGCCACCCATGGATCTGTTCCGGATAAATAATGCCAGCTGGAATAATTACAATGTTTGCAATCAGGGTTGGGAGCTAGACCAGCATAAACTCGCAAAGATTATGCAAAATGTGGGTTTTGAAATTCAAACTATTGAATCAAATAGCGACATGTCAAGATGCAATCAGCGACATGTATTGTGGGCACTTCCCTCTTTCATCAATCATTCTTGTTTTCCCAACGCCAATTACATTGTTGTGGGAGAAGCCATGTTTATTATAGCTGCAAGAAAAATTGCAGCTGGAGAAGAGATAACATTCCCTTACTTTGACAGTTTTCTGCCCTTGTTCAGACGAGAATCGGCATTGAGGGGATTTAAGTGTGATTGTAAGCGGTGTATGTTAGAAAGATCCTTAGTATCAGCCGAAGCGTCACCGTTGCAGGAAATCGCTGAACTCGTTGACTCCATGGACGCCACCATGCTCACTGATCTTGACTTGTGGAAAATTGCTATGCGGGTGGAGAACACCATAGATGTCCTGACCACTGAAGAAAAGCAGATGATAAGAGCATCTTTTTTCCAGCTTTATTACAATATTTTTGGGTTACAGCGCATTCATCCTTATGCCAAGACAACTTTGCCTTCTTTGAGGGAAGTATTTGATGGTTTCCAAGAGGTTGTTCCAGGGAATTGTATGTGCTTTGAGATATATTCAAGGTTTCCTGTTTATGCCAAGAACGAAGATGAAACAGACAAAGTTCTTTTTCAGAAGGCTTTGGAAGTATGCGCAGCGTATATGGGAAAGCACGAAGAAGGCGTTCTAAAAGCTGTATTGAACTCCTTTGCAACAAACGTTTTCAAGCCGGGACTGGCTGTGTTCGGCTTAAGTGAGGTCAACAGCTGAGCTCCTCTTCTTGGAGTAGTAGCTGTGGTTCTTTCTCAAAAAATTGGTCATAGCTTCTTTTTGTTCTTAAAGTTGAAGTACTTAGATATTATATTTGACTTGTAAATCTGTGATACAGAACGTTGTGCTGCATGTCAGTCGTATATGTCCATCCTATGGGTATGTTAGTGAACATAAGTAGGTCAACGTAATAGACGGCATTGGTTTTTCAGTCTATGAAGTATAGATCAGATTGCTTCTTGATTTTAGTGTGTATGTTTTTCAATCAATTCAGAAGCAATTTAATTTTGTATATTGTTTTATGTTAATGAATATATGATATTATTGAGATTTGAAATTGTTTGTTCTATGTTAATGAATATATGATATTGAGATTTGAAATTGTTTGTTCTATGTTAATGAATATATGATATTGAGATTTGAACTTGTTTATTTGATATTTAGTAATTAATTGTGTGTTATCATTTTTCATTATAATGATTTATATTTATTCTGATGAATGTAAATATATAATTTTTTACCTAAAAATATCTCTTATTACAAGCTTTACAAAAATTGAAATGATAAAAAATGAAGTATGAGGTTCCTGTGACAGTATTGCTGCAACTATTGATATTAATGGTGTTGTCCGAGTTCATACAACATCTAACGGTCTCTCTGATGCAAATCTCGACAATTCTCTGCAACGATTAATCTAAAGATTCAGAAAACGCTATATCTAAAGGTGTTTTTCTTTCATTGCTCTGAAAATTCTTCTTCATAGGTCTCTTTGCAGTCTGTACCTTGAGTCAATTAGCTACTCCGAATATCTCCTGTGTTTTTCTTTTGATGTAATTCTAATTTTTTAAGGGTTTTATTTCAACTTCTGCAATTAATTAGTCAAAACTTTAAAATTTTATGGGCTCTGATATTTATGCAGTGATTAATCGATTGAAAACCTTGTATTTGCAAGGGTTATCCTGTTGAGCTCTAAACTAATCGATCATAACTCTCATGTTTTTGTGTGGTTTTATTTTTGAGTTTGGAAAAAATAACAAAACCCTAAACTTTTTCTTAGGTTTTTGTTGCTGAATTCTGTGAAAAATCAATCAAAACCCTATTTCACTTTTCAAAAGCTTATTTTGTTTTTGAAATTTTCTATGTTGCGCAGTAGATTCTGGAGTTATGATTTAGAATTTGATCATATTCTTTTAGAATCTAATTTATAATTCTTCTAATATTTTCCCTTTTTTTCTCGGTGAAAAATGTTGGGGCGCAGAAAGGGCTGGTGAAAGGGAGGATCAAAACGGCACAGAGGTTTTGAGAGATGATATTCAAGTAAATCAAGTGACTATTCAGGGGAAAAATTATTAGTCCTGCCTATCTATAGGCGGAGATTTATGTTTTCGGTAGACTGATTTTAGCATTAGTGCATCTGAAAACTCCCGCCAAAAGATGATAGTTTTTGGAAATTTATGACTGGCGGACGGTATTTTGCTGGTGCTTTTTGACTTTTTCCATTTTCAAATTTGGAGGAAAAATCTTACAGCCAATAAAAGGTGAACAGAAGAAAAAATTAAAAACAATTCGAATGTTGGGGATGGGAAAAGAAGGCAGAATTGTGGTGTTATTGGTGATATTTTTGAATTTTATTGAAGCTCAGATTTGCCTTATCTTGGTTGAATCGAGGATTATTGTTTATTTATGTTGTTATTTTGAAAAAAAAAATTGTATGGATGGATGAGGTTTGGAGATGTGTGCGTTATTTCGGGTAGCTAAGGTTTCAATTGTGATTTTTTGGCGATGTTTTCTGAAACTGGGAGGATATGCTTTCAAACTTGTGTTTTTGCAATTTATGTATTTTAATTTTGTTCCAGCGGTTGCATTTTGTGGATTTGATTGTGGAGGTGATGTTGAATTGTACAGGTTTGTGAAGAATTGGTTGTGCGTCGACTTGTTTCTGATTGTATTTGTTCTGCTTATTGTTCTTAAGAATAGTTTGTATTAGTTTTTTCTGCAAAAATAATTAACATGTCTTGCTGTGGAGGAAACTGTGGGTGTGGGACAGATTGCAAGTGTGGCAGTGGATGCAAGGGGTAAGGAGTTTAGTCATATATGTTTACTTCTACTTTTGACTTACTTTAAGGGGATTCAATATATAGCTTTTATTTTCTATAGTTGGTGTCCTTGTTGCTCTCAATAGAGGTGAAAATTCAACATAAACACAAGGAGTTCTTTAACAATTCAGTTCATAGATGGAAATACATTGATTTATAGAAGGCTGTTGTAATTTTAAACACAAGGAGTTCTTTAACAGTTCAGTTCCTAGATGGAAATACTTGATTTATAGAAGGTTGTTGTAATTTTTTGTGGTGCAGAAGCAGCATGTATCCTGATCTCACATTTGGGGAGAGATCAGTTTCAAAGGCAATTGGGTTGGGCAGCTCTACCTCAGACATGGGGTAAGCCATTCATCCAAATGGAATTGCTAGAGTTGTCTAATTCATTCAGATTGGCATAAACTGATTTTGTTGTTGCTTTGATAATCCAGGTATGTGGATGGTGTGACAGTTGCAGGAGAGAATGATTGCAAGTATGGCTCCAACTGCACATGTAACTCTTGCAACTGTAAATGATGATATTATCTACTGCTTTATAGTTAGTATAAGTTGCATGATGTTATGCAAGATTAGCATGAAATATATAGACTAGAATAAGTTGCAGCTTTGTTTTATGTTTTGTTATACCTGCGTGACTTTGTATTCAAGGAATGGAACATTGAGTGTGAGTTATTTGGAAAGTTTGTGGTATAGATTTGCTATGGTGCAACTTTCTACTTTGAATACAAAGTATGGTTATTGTATACATTTCTGGTTGTGGGTAATTGGGAAAGATCGCTTTCCTGGCCACCTATTTTAGTTTATCAGTAGCTCTGCTCTTTTTAGTTTATACAATAATTCTAAGATTTAAATGGATTGATAAGCTGATCAAAAATTTGAATTCGTAATCAGAAAACATAATCACCTACAAGCATGAGTTTGTTTTTCAGAAAGCAGTGTACTGTGGAGTTGTTTTTCCATTTCAGGAAGAAATTCTAACATTGTCTCTAGAACTGTAACTTGCACATTTCCACCACAATATACATAAACTTTGACACACTCGTTAGCAGAGTACATGAAAAGCATTGTTTCACAATTTAGTCTCGTCTTTTGGATCCTTCAAATTCATTTAAGTAGTTTACTTACAAATCTATATTCTTATAATGAAAATTTAGAATTCTAAGGAAATGTGAAGGCAGATTTTATGTTTTCTTGAGGATAAAGTTGTTTATACAAATCATGACTTCTAAATTGCTCAATTTTTTTTGCTGATTTTACTCTGAAATTGTTATAACAAATTCTATTATTATTAAATTCTGCCCTGTTTTCTGAATTTTGTTGATGATAGCCCTGCTCTGTTTTGTAAATCCGAGATTATTTTACATTCTGCTTTAGCAACCTGCTATTTACAAGATATAAAATAATATAGGGCTTATACATATGCAGAAAACCGACTCCTTGATCAAGCACCCACATCTTCTAAAAATATCACTACTGAATCTGCTATAAAAAGATAGTTTTGCTTCATCACCTCTGTTCACAGCTAGGAGAATTCGAAGCAGAATCCATTATACATAATGCTTTTGTTTGGTTAGAAACCGACTCCAAAATAATCATAACACTGTTCTCCCTACAAACAGACCTGCTTAAGACAGGGACTCCAGCTCACACAGAGCGCTTGTTTACATATAGTAATAGCATTTCGATTTTTCATCCTTTTCTTTTTAAGTTATTGAAGTCTGTAATCGGGCGGCTTGCCCAGCGTATAAACATAAATTCATGAGTTGCAACTATTTGACGGTTTGGTAATATTGTGTTTTTCATGGATCAGCTCATCTTTAATCCGGATGTGACTTATTTCAACAGATAAAACGTAAACTATTAATTGCAATGATAATAGCCGACAAAAATCCCCCTTCCATTGTCCTTTGATACATGTTCCCATTTCGGCACAGGGAGGCAGGATACAGGCACAAGTTACAGGCTTCAGCTTTATAGCTGCAAGCTGCGTTTGCTTGGAAATATCAAGTAATTTAAGTCAAATTCCTCAATATTCATGCTATTCCTCTTCATACAAACTCTGCTTACTTTTCACTCTCTCCATTCCACGATTGGATTTGCACTAATGGCCAGCTGAGCAGGCACTCCATTCACCCCCTCGATATGTCTCATAAACTAGGTTTCCAGATGCCATCTTTTTAACGATTCCAATCAGTTCCTACAACTTTTGTATTCTCTTTCTTTAGGATGCCCTGTTGTTCAAGTAACACAGGTGTTGGAGGCTATTTTTTATCGATGCAGGGGAGAATCCATTTGAGCTCAAAATCGAGTCTTTCAAGTATGCTCACAAGATCAAATATTAAAAATTTGGTTTGTGATATTTACAGTATGTAAGATTTGCTTGAGAACTCCTCTAAGAACTACACAAATCTTTTACTAGTCATCAAACAGGGGGTTGGAGAAGCAAAAGGGCACATTTGTTCACAGTGTAAGGAAGAAGGTAAAGCTTAATTGAGTGATCTATTTGAAGTTTCATCTCATGGATACATGTTTTTATACATAACTTGATTCTTAACCTTCGTGAGCTCAGAATCCATTAATGTGATTCATAGCATGCATCAGTCTTATGTTGTTTTGTGCACATTAGAGGACATCCTGTTCAAATTTTGGCTCTTAACTCTTAGAAAGAATAATAAATTGGAAGACTATTTTCAATGAGTTATCATTGCTCTCACACTTCTACTTGTGACCTACAAAGGAATGATTACTGATCTGGCTAGCATCTCTCTTTAGTTTGTTATTTGTTTTGTTTTTGAATGACAGACTCCATTCCTACTGATTTTAAAATTTGCAAGGATATTTATTCTAATTATTAATGACTTTATATTGTGGTTGGATTATTTATCATAAGTTCTAAAGGTTTTTTAAACTTAGGTTTGATCGAGGGAATAACATTTAAATATTTATAGAGGGAAAGAAATTTCTTTTGAATGGTGCAGTGGTTCATATGTAATTTCATATTGTCTTTATTTGAGAGATCAAGATATGTTTTTTTTATCAAAATAATAACCATTAATATAATTGAAATCAATTTTTTTTAAATAAATGTTTCTTAAATACATTGAAACAAATATTTATTATAAATAATTGTAACAATTAATTTTTATTTTTTTATAAATGATAATTTTAGAAAGATATTTTATAATAATGAAGTTAATTTTGTATTTTAGTTATATAAGTATAAAAAGAACTAACTATTATTGCTAAACTATTTTTTATTTTTAATTAATTAATTTATAATATTTAGAAAGTTAAATTATTGTTATTGTTATTTCAAGTTAATTTTGAAAAACTTGATTGTTTTAGTAATTTTTGTTAATATCTATGTTCTTAATTTTATTGAATTTGGAATATTTGCTAGACGGGATATTAATGATGTTCTTAGTATGTTGTATAATAAATGTATAATTAAAACACAATTTTTAGTAAAGAATTAATTTTTTATTTTATTTTTATTTGAAGAGCTATTTACTTTGTTAGTAGTTTTTAATTTTACTTTTACAAAAGCTCTCATTTATTGTTTTTTTTTTTAATGAGTGTAGTATATACTAGTATAGATATATTAAATACAACTATCTAAAAATTGACAACAATATAGGCTTGTCTTATTTTATTTATTGAAGAATTTTTTTATTTTACTTTAGACATTTTAAAAAAACTTAAATTATATACTTGTAATTTAAGAGCTATTTTTATCTGTAAGAATTATTATTTTGTTTAATGAAGAGTTATTTTATTTTATTTTATTTACTTAAGAGTAAGTTAATAGTTTTAAAAAATGTATCAACTATGTTTTGGTTTCTATGTACATCATAATAATACAAAAATTTGTGCATTGATGCAATATGAAATGCTTGTCAATGCAACCAACTTACAATTAATACTTTTTATTAAAATCTTAAATAGCTTTCTAAAAATATATAAATTATTTATTATCATATTTAGATTAGAAAATATCATTCTCTATAAATTTTCAAATTTAAATATTTTAATTATAGTAATGTAAGAAGATTGGAATTGTCTTGTCCATTTGATGAATTCAAGAAATTATTGGTATTTGCGACTAGCTTGAGTAAAAGGTGGGCTATCAAAAATCAAATGTTAGGATTCATAGGCATAATTTGGATATTTGACCTATTTTAGCTTCTAGTGAATAATATTCCACCTCGTGGACCTATTGACAATAAATCACATGCTTTCATCTACTCATGTTCCTTGTCTATGCTTTTAGATGTTGCAAACATGTCTAGCATGACACTTGTAACTACAATATTTGACTAAAGTTTTCCTTTTGTTTAGCTTTGATGGATGTCCACAAACTATTTGGAAGCTCCCATTTTTGTACATGTTGAATTGAATAGAAAGTAGGGGACTATCATATTTTTGTTGTTGGGTTAATTTTACTAGCCAACCCTTAAGCATACAACATGTTTCAAATTATGGGTCAACCATGTGAGTCTTTGGTACACATGAACTTTTTTCTTTATACTTACATAGAGTCATGTCCAACACTACATAATCACTCAAATGCATGGCTTGTTCTAATTGGCTACGCTAATATACGAGAGTTTATGGAAGAATAATAATGTGTTTACAAAGTAATTAAATGGTTTCCATATTTTATTTAAATCTAAGGTTAGAAAAATGTGGTCAATGCATTAGATGACATGTGCATAAATCTCATGGTTTTGAATTAAAATTCAACTTTTAAGTAAACAAAAAATATTTAAGTAGATGTATTTAAGATGCCTATATTAGTTTTATTTACATTAGAACTATTTAATTTTATTTAATTTTACTTTATAACTATAAATTGTTATTTTCTATTTTATAGTTTTAGCTTTTTAGACATATGTTGTCTATAGTTTTTTTTATATTATTTTTATTTACTTTAGAACTATAAATTGTTATTTTCTATTTTATAGTTTTAGCTTTTTAGACATATGTTGTCTATAGTTTTTTTTATATTATTTTTATTTACTTTAGAACTATAAATTGTTATTTTCTATTTTATAGTTTTAGCTTTTTAGACATATGTTGTCTATAGTTTTTTTTATATTAGTTTTATTTACATTAGAACTATTTAATTTAATTTAGTTTTATTTAATTTTACTTTAGAACTATAAATTGTTATTTTCTATTTTATAGTTTTAGCTTTTTAGATATATGTTGTCTATAGTTTTTTTTTATATGCATAGTTATGAGATGATGTCGTGTTTCTTACTACCATTATAGAACCTCTTGCTATAATAATTTTAACTATTATATTTAACTATTGTAATTGTATTTTTTTTTTCCATTTGTATTAAAGAAACATTTATTTTAACTAATAAGAATTAAAATCTTTGTCAATGTCACTCATATCTCTCTTGTCTCCCCTATAAACCTTGGTGCTTGTTTCAAATACTTCCTTGGCATGCCCTACTGTCACTAGTGAAATCAATGGTGATAGATTAGATTTGGGATTCATGTCTCCACTAGTTCTAGACTCTAATTATATAAAAAAAAAATTCATATACACCTCTAATGGCTATTTTCTATCGCTCTTATATATGTTGAACTTGGTGACAACACTAGTTTTTCAAGTAAATCTATACTCTTGATGGTGTTGGTTTAGTTTTTTAGTGAAGGTAATGGTGTTGGTACCTTTTAGGTCTTATCTTGGTGACCATAGATTCTTTTGATTGTCATGTTACTAACAGAGTGAAGTTTGGTGCTTTGGGGTGGACTTGCAACTAGTCCTGCGTGACCATAGTTCATTCAGGTATTCTCGCCTACGCTTTGTTGCAAGATAAAATACCCCTTACTTGTTCACATTCCTCTCTTATGACCTAGTTTGTGGAAATGTAATTTAAAATGAAGTCATTTATTTTTATGGGGCTTGGTTTGCAAATTTAATAATGTGTGGCCTTCTCTTTCTAACTTACACAATTAAGTTTTGGATTCATGGAAATATTTCTCATTGATGGCAAGATTGATCTATTTCCTTGTGCTAAGGGCTTCTCCATAGAAATATTTTCCTCTTCAAAGTAAATGAATTTGGTGTTTGACAACATGGTACAAATGTGGGGATAACACTGTCTCGGTCATGCCTTGGTCTATCTCCTTCAACCCCCTTTTTGAACTTCTAAATATTAGACCAATTTGGTTTCATATTTTGAATCTTTCTCTCCATCTATGAAAAGATTATTTCTTTGAGGCCATTAGCAATATAATTGGTTATTTATTTAGGGTTATTCTACTACTTCCTACATGGTTCACTCTATGTTTACCCATATTTTGGTTGACATATAGATATCTGCAAGGATTCTCATGGGAATATTTTTCTAATGGTGGGGTAGGTCTTGGACTCTATCACTTGCCTATGAGGGTCCACCCTTTATAAGTAAATATTTTTTTTCCATCTATCACTTGGATTTGAATTATTCACTCTCTCAATGAAAGAGTGTGGCTATGCAAAGGAATACCCATAAAGGTTGCTTGACTATTAACAATTTCTACTTTGGTTGATCAACTGTCTTAGGATGACAACTCTTCTTGTGATGTAGGGTCCTCTCTTCCTAGTCACCCTTTGGTGATTCATGTTCTCGAGGGGGTATCTCATGTGGTTGGTGCAACTCTACAAAGTTATGCTCCTTCGACTCCTATTGGTGAGTCCCATCCACCTCTAATCTAGTTTCTTAATGTAGTATTTCATATGCTTCTATCATACCCTCAACTTTAACATCACATCTCCTTTCTCCTAAGGTAGTAGGTCAATGATTAGCAACACTAGCTAGATGTTCTATTTTTACCATTCCCATGGATGAGTCCTCTAGGGGGAACCCTTGTTCTCCTAGGTCTATGAAATTATATGATAGTATATCTTAGATAATTATTCAAAGGAGAGAATTTTTTTCGCAAATATGTCTTTCAATCACTCATTAGAGTGAAGGATTTGAGATTGAATAAGTTAGGCTATGGAATTGTTTAGGCTAGATCATTGGGTACTGTTACCAATTTTCACTGTAGCTCAATTGGTAGATCTGATTAGCTTGTTTTATCTTAAAGTGAAAGTTTAGTTATTTTTTGCATATTCTTTAAGTGGTGTTTGCACTATATTTATCAAGTGCCAGTTATGCATTGTTTCAGTGAACAAAGTTCCAAAGTTATTACCCAATGCTTTATATTACAAATGAAGTACAAAATAGAATGTACAAATGATTAAGCATAACAAGTGCTTTCATTTATCTCATGATGCTATTCACATTACAATATTTTATTTGTTTGCAAGAACAAAATGATTGTACAATTTTGCATTTTGATGCACTTCTTTCTAGAATGATAGAAAGAAAAAAAAGAAAATTAAAGGATCCACACAAGCCATGGAGATAGCTAAAACCATTCATTGCAAGAAATGAATTCTACAACTGAAGGTGGAAAATAAGTAAGCGAGCAAATAACATAAGACATATCCATCATTGCATGTGTTTTGATCTTTAGTTGATATTCTTGCAGCTTTCCCCATCCTGCTTCCGATTTTGAGTGGACCTGCAGAAAATTGGGAGAGTCATGTTAGAGATCTGGAAATGAGTTGCACTACATTCTCTACTAACAGAGATAAAATTCTTTCCTTGAAATGCATAGAATCAACTAAGAATAAAAGAATACAATGAGAGCCTGAAAATGAAATGCCATATCATGAAATCTTTTGAATTTTGTTTATTTTTGCTAACATTGTTTGTTTCTTGTGCAGGTATAGGAAAAGTCATGTAGTTGATTATCTTATGAAAATAAAAGCATGTGGAGTAAAAGGGGCTCCCACAAGGGTAGAGCTCGACATGTTGCCCCTTAAACATAAAAGTGGGACGAGTAAAGAAATACAATATCATGCTCATCTAAGCTATTTATGAAGGAGTAAAACAAAATTTAAGTCATCAAAACATCAAGGACATTGTTCACTAATAACTATCAAGTCTGAGAAGAAATGAAATGAAATTTACAAGTGAACAATGGGCTAGATTCACATACAAAATCAACTAAGCAAGTGTTCCATGTCATAATGGTGATAGTGAATAGGAATACATAATGCCTCATCAACAAAGCTTTAATAAATGATGAAAGCACATAGAGAGACTTCATTTCATAAAAAAATGAGCTGAGAATGAATGTTTCTGAAGCATTCAAGTATATGGAATGAGTGGAAATAAGCATAAAAGTAATCATACAAGAAAAGTTACTCATAGCGGTGAGTGAAGCAAAGGTCATCAGATGCTACCACTAGGGATTCTTTGTTTGTTTCATGTTGTTTGGATATTGCTACAAGAGTGGTATTATAAAGGAGAATAATGTTGTTTCATTCAGTTCTATATCAGCAATTGAATAGTTGGTGTTATTTTCCTATCAAAGGTGTTTACCATTTGTGAACTTATCCAGAAGTGCAAGATGACAGTGGTTTTCAACATTTCCAATTTTTGTGATAATATTAATTTGCTATAGGAAAATAAGGAGTTTTTGAGTGTTTCATACAACATGAAGGTGAATGTAAATCTACATATCATGGAATGTGTAATTTTCTAAGATTATATGCAACAAGTAAGTGAAGTAACAACAGTAAGGTGAGACAATTGCTGCAGTATTTATTTTCAAAGCAAGAAAGAAAGCTTACTTTATTAAAAGACTTTCTAGAGAATACATGGTTTCACCCCAAAATATAGATTTTTTGTTGATTTTACTGAGTACCCATGTTGGGTTATCAACTCGAAATGCAGAATAAAATCAAGATGTGGATTTCATTTCAAAATACATAAGGTTTTCTTTCATTTTCACAAATACCCACATGGGGGGTTTTAGTATAAATGCATATTTCTCATTATTTCAGCTTACCCATGTGAGGGTTATTGTCAAAAAATACAAAATGCATATAATGCTATCATGGGTCAAGCCTAGTACATGGAGATATAAAATAAATTGTAGGAAAAGGGTAAGAAGAGTTTTCTTCCTTAGAAACAAAGTTTTCTCTTTGAGTTTGAACTCAAAATAGTGGAAAATGTAGTGTTCCAAAATACCCAGATTGAGCATAGAGTGGCCGCAACCTAGAAGAGGAGTTTGAGTCATAAATTTTCACAGAAAGGAAAAACCATTTTGAGTTTTGTCAAAATTTCAAAATCTGAAGCAAACAATGATTACAATGCAAGAAGTTCTTTGTAAAAATTCATTATCAAAAGCATACATGGTGCAACCTACATAATGGGTCTTGTGTACGTTAGAATGTGTAAATCAAATTGAATCTAAACTAATACACCAATGAAACATTAGATTAAAGAAATCAAATTAAAGAAAGTAAATGCAAACTCTAAACCACAGTTTCTTCAAATTTGTCCCATTGTTCTCTATCTCCAAGAATTCGTTTCAAGATGCTTGCTTTCAGTTGTTTAAAACAGCAGCTTGTAGAATGGCGGCTTGAGAGAATGACATTATTAAAAATGCATATGCATTGCTACAAGATTAAACTATGAAAATTGAAATGCTATGAATGCTAAGATGCGACTATAGTAACTATGCATGAAAATATGAGATTCGAGGTATTTTTTCCACTCATAAGAGGGTTGTATTTATAGATTTCTAAAGGTAGGAATTCGATTAGCCAAGATCGACGGTCAAGTTCAAACCTGTTAGAATGAACAGTGAGAGATCGATAATTCGAAAAGGAGGTGGAATTCTGAGAGACGGATGGAGAATGAAGAGATAATTTGAAAGGTGTCTCTCATAATTAAATATTGCAAATATTTAATTATGTAAGAAGAGAAAAAGCCTTTTAATTAAATATTAAGAATATTTAATTTTGTGGGAAGAGTGAGAAATTTGGAAATGTGTTTTAATTAAATATCGAGAATATTTAATTAAATGTGGAGAGAAGAATATCATTTAAATTATGAATTTAAACTTGTGATAATTAATGTAAATAAATTGTAAAATCTATTTAATTAATTAAGAGGAAGAATAGCATTCATTAAATAAACTTTATTTATTTAATTAAATCAGAAGAATTAGAAAATGAACAATATAAATAAATAATTAAATTTATTTATATGTAGATGACTTAAGAATATTAATTAAATAATTCATATTTAATTAATTAACAGTCTGATCAACGGACCACTTAGATGTGTACAGTCTATATTTTTTAACAGCGCTAACTATTCTTTTTGCAACGACAAGCTAGGAGAGGCGAAGAGGGAGAGGGAGAGGAGAGTGAGAGTGAGAGGGAGAGGAGAAAGGAGAGTGGGAGAGGGAGAGAGGGTCTAGAGCTGAGGGAGAGAAGGAGAGGAGAGAGAGAGAGGAGGTGGGGGAGGGAGGAGAGAGGAGAGGAGAGAGAGAGGATATGGGGAAGAGAGAGGGAGAGTGGAGGGAGAGAGAGAGAGAGAGGGAGAGGGGAGACTGAGAGGAGAGGGATAGAGGGGAGAGCAGGGGAGAGAGAGAGAGAGGAGTGATTGAGTGAGAGACTTGAGAGAGATAGAGGTGGAGAGAGAGAGGGAAAGAGATAATATTTAAATATTTATAGATTGACTAAACTATTGAAATAATATTTAAATATTATACATTTAATAATATATTATATATTAAATACATAATTCAGTAAGAGATTATCATAAATTGTATATTATATATTGAATTATAAACTTTACTGTATATTATATATATTAAATTATAAACTTTATTGCATTTTTGAAATCATATATTAAAAATTGTATAAAAATTTCAAAACTCATATCTAAAACATATCATATATCCGATATGCTGACACAAAATTTAATGCCTAGGGATTAGGCTCGGGATTTGGTTCGGACCTGCCAATCCTAAAAATTCAACACGAAAAACGTGGTTAACAACTTACCTTTCTTTTCCAGACTTCACCCATGTGGTTGACGACTTTTATTTTACCCAAAATTGATGAAATGAAAAGGGTTTGTAAAGGAGCTTCTAAACTTTCTACCAATATAAATTATACTTTACTTTGAATCTAATAAATAATTATTATTCATTTTTTATTAGAATTTTACGATTAAAGTCCCGATTGGTAGTCTGATAGAAAAACATCTATAGCTTTCAAACGGTATCACATTTTTTTAATCTAAAACATGTGTCACATTCTATGCTTGGCATACTATAGGATTTAAAAATAAATAAAAAATTCATGAAGTTTTGACCAAGATAAGGTGATCAGACATACGAGTTTTTATATTTTTTAAAAGTTGTAATAAAAAAATCATAATTAATTATTTATTTGAAACAAAATTACAAAAAAAATGCATCACATCTGGAAATGAGTCCTATACTTATATCTAAAATCTTATAAAAAAATATTCTCATTTTATTATGGTTAGGGTGGTCAGACATACACCTACTTCTTATTTTTTCCCTGAAATTTTAGTACTACTACATTTAAATTTCAAATTTTCACCAAATAGATTTTTTTTTACAAAAAGTAACCTAGTAGTTTAGAAATTACATTCAATTTGCCACAGATTCTATTTTTACATATTTTTGAAATAATATAGATAACTTATTCAAATTTTTATGTCAAGTTGTCTAACTCTGATTGTTCAGAATTTTCATTGCCACTTCAGGGCCTGTTTTTTCCATGATGATCCTGCACATACCCGATAAATACATCAAACATAACATCATGGGGGATCACATTACACACATACAATCACACAAAAGAAAATAAATAATAAATAATGCAAAAGACTAGTAAGGCACATGTGAGTCAAGCTATGAGTAGGTCATTTGCATCCCAATCATGTTGATTGTATACCAAGGGCATACAACTAGCAAAAGGGACAAGAGAAAGCATAAAACTAGGAGAAGTACCAGGTTCAACACTCTTTGTAGGAGATATTTTGTTTAAGCTCATGGAAGAGGAAAACAATGTATTCAATTCATTATGCACCTCTTCATCAATTTTAGCAACCTTGTCAGTGTCATCTAGGTTAATCACAAGAGGAGGTTGAAGGATAATGTCCATGAAAGAGTTCAACTCTTGTTGTGGTTGTTGTATTGAATTTATTTTTGGGGGTAGGGGTAGAGTCATCATGTATTTCTTCAATCAGGTTTGGATCTTGATTTTCTTTGTTTAATTTTTCATGTAACCTACGAGCAAGGGCACGACATCTATTCCTATGCTCTTTAGCACCTCTATCTCTTTTAGTTTTGTTTTCAAGTTGTGTTAGGAGCGAGTTGATCAACCATAAGTTTCTTTTCTTTCCTAAGGGGAGGAACGAAAGGAACCATGGGAGGTTGTTCGACCACTTTCTCTTTGACTTTGTATATTCATTTTATTTTAGGAGGTGTGAAGGGGTTTTCATTGTCTATTGGTCATTTGTGGGATGTAGGTGAAGGTTTTGTCTTAGGTTGGTCTTGGTTGTTTGGGACTTCTCTAGGTTCAAGCATGGTTTCGTCAAGGATGGTAGACTCAAAGGTGGATAGGGACATGTTTCAAAGGGATAGTTCAACTATTTTCTCTGCTTTGAATTTTTGGAAGGATAGGAAAAAGAAGTATTTGCGAGGTTTTATATGTTCCATGGCCTTAGGCCAAAAGACATCTAAGGAAAAAATTCCTTTGGATAAGTGTTGAAGCCGCTATGATGTAAAGTGAATATTTCATTGTCAAAGGGAAACTTTAAACATTTATGTACAATCAAAGGGACAACTTTCATGGAGCGAAGCCATGGATGGCCTAGCTTCA